>CM059425.1:261548883-262045947 GCA_030390025.1 Squalus acanthias
AATACAAAGTAAAGCTCCCTCTGCACTTTCCCATCAAACACTCCCAGGGCGGGTACAGCACGGGTTAGATACAGAGTAAAGCTCCCTCTGCACTTTCCCATCAAACACTCCCAGGACAGGTACAGCACGGGTTAGATACAGAGTAAAGCTCCCTCTACACTGTCCCCATCAAACACTCCCAGGGCAGGTACAGCACGGGTTAGATACAGAGTAAAGCTCCCTCTACACTGTCCCATCAAACACTCCCAGGGCAGGTACAGCACGGGTTAGATACAGAGTAAAGCTCTCTCTACACTGTCCCATCAAACACTCCCAGGGCAGGTACAGCACGGGTTAGATACAGAGTAAAGCTCCCTCTACACTGTCCCATCAGTGGTGCAGGAGGGAGGGATTCAAATACCTGAGGCATTGGAACCAGTTCTGGGGGAAGTGGGACCTGGGCAGGACTGGAACCGATGTCCTCGGGGTAATATTTGCTAAGGCAGTTCGGGAGGATTTAAATTAATATGGCAGGGGAATGGGAACCTATGTAGCGAAACAGGGGGAAGTAATATGCAGTCAGAAACAAATGTTAGAAGGGTGAGAAACAATAAGGGAAATCCGAGTAAACAAAGGCAAGAAACACAAAGGGCCATACTAAATCATAAGTCTAAAAGGACAAAGGGTGTTAATAAAACAAGCCTAAAGGCTCTGTGTCTTAATGCAAGGAGTATCCGTAATAAGGTGGATGAATTGACTGTGCAAATTGATGTTAACGGATATGATGTGATTGGGATTACAGAGACGTGGCTCCAGAACAATCAAGGCTGGGAACTGAACATCCAGGGGTATTCAACATTCAGAAAGGATAGAATAAAAGGAAAAGGGGGTGGGGTAGCATTGCTGGTTAAAGAGGAGATTAATGCAATAGCTAGGAAGGACATCAGGTTGGAGGATGTGGAATCAATATGGGTTGAGCTGCAGAACACCAAAGGGCAGAAAACGTTAGTGGGAGTTGTGTACAGACCTCCAAACAGCAGTAGTGAGGTGGGGGAGGGTATGAAACAGGAAATCAGAGGTGCGTGCAAAAAAGGCACGGCAGTTATCATGGGTGACTTTAATATGCATATAGATTGGGCTACTCAAACTGGAAGCAATACGGTGGAGGAGGATTTCCTGGAGTGTTTAAGGGATGGTTTCCTAAACCAATATGTTGAGGAACCAACTCGAGGGGAGGCCATCCTGGACTGGGTGTTGTGTAATGAGGAAGGACTAATCAGCAATCTTGTGGTACGAGGCCCCCTGGGGAAGAGTGACCATAGTATGGTGGAGTTCTACATTAGGATGGAGAAGGAAACAGTTAAGTCAGAGACCATGGTCCAGAACTTAAATAAGGGCAACTTTGAGGGTATGAGGCGTGAATTGGCGAGGTTAAATTGGCAAGCGATATTTAAGGGGCTATCAGTGGAAGGGCAATGGCAGACATTTAGAGATGGCATGGATGAACTACAACAATTGTACATCCCGGTCTGGCGTAAAAATAAAAAAGGGAAGGTGGCTCAACCATGGCTAACAAGGGAAATCAGGGATAGTATTAAAAGCAAGGAAGTTGCATACAAATTGGCCAGAAGTAGCAGCAAACCCGGGGACTGGGAGAACTTCAAAACTCAGCAGAGGAGGACGAAGGGTTTGATTAGGGCAGGGAAAATAAAATATGAAAGGAAGCTTGCAGAGAACATTAAAACGGACTGCAAAAGCTTCTATAAATATGTAAAAAGAAAGAGGTTAGTAAAAACAAACGTAGGTCCCCTGCAGTCAGAAACAGGGGAAGTCATAATGGGCAACAAAGAAATGGCAGATCAATTGAACAAGTACTTTGGTTCGGTGTTTACTGTGGAGGACACAAACAACCTTCCGGAAATAAGAGATCAAAGGATCTGGTAAGAGGGAGGAGCTGAGGGAAATCCTTATCAGTCGGGAAAAGGTGTTGGGGAAATTGATGGGACTGAAGGCTGATAAATCCCCAAGGCCTGATGGTCTGCATCCCAGAGTACTTAAGGAGGTGGCCTTGGAAATAGTGGATGCATTGACGATCATTTTCCAACATTCCTTAGGCTCTGGATCAGTTCCGAAGGAGTGGAGGGTGGCTAATGTAACCCCTCTTTTTAAAAAAGGAGGGAGGGTGAAAGCAGGGAATTATAGACCGGTCAGCCTGACATCGGTGGTGGGTAAAATGATGGAATCAATTATTAAAGATGTCATAACAGACCATTTGGAAAGTGGCGACATGATAGGTCCAAGTCAGCATGGATTTGTGATAGGGAAATCATGCTTGACAAATCTTCTGGAATTTTTTGAGGATGTTTCCAATAGGGTGGACGGGGGGGAACCAGTAGATGTGGTGTATTTGGACTTTCAGAAGGCCTTCGACAAGGTCCCACACAAGAGATTGGTGAGCAAAGTTAAAGCACATGGGATTGGGGGTAATGTGTTGACGTGGATTGAGAACTGGTTGGCACACAGGAAACAAAGAGTAGGAGTAAATGGGTACTTTTCAGAATGGCAGGCAGTGACCAGCGGGGTACCGCAGGGTTCGGTGCTGGGGCCCCAGCTGTTTACATTATATATTAATGATTTGGACGAAGGGATTAATTGTAATATCTCCAAATTTGTTGATGACACTAAATTGGGAGGCAGTGTGAACAATGAGGAGGATGCTAGGAGGCTACAGAGTGACTTGGACAGGTTGGGTGAATGGGCAAATGCTGGCAGATGAAGTACAATGTGGATAAATGTGAGGTTATCCACTTTGGTGGTAAAAATAGGGAGGCAGACTATTACCTGAATGGTGGCAGATTAGGGAAAGGGGAGGTGCAACGAGACCTGGGCGTCATGGTACATCAGTCACTGAAGGTGGGAAGGCAAGTGCAGCAGGCAGTCAAGAAAGCAAATGGCATGATGGCCTTCATAGCAAGGGGATTTGAGTACAGGAGTAGGGAGGTGATGCTACAGTTGTACAGGGCCTTGGTGAGGCCACACCTGGAGTATTGTGTGCAGTTTTGGTCTCCTAACTTGAGGAAGGACATTCTTGCTATTGAGGGAGTGCAACGAAGGTTCACTAGATTGATTCCTGGGATGGCCAGACTGACATATCAAGAAAGACTGGATCAACTGAACTTGTATCCTCTGGAGTTCAGAAGAATGAGGGGGGATCTTATAGAGACGTTTAAAATCCTGACTGGTTTAGACAAATTAGATGCGGGCAGAATGTTTCCAATGTTAGGGGAAACTAAAACCAGGGGTCACAGTCTAAGGATAAAGGGGAAGCCATTTAAGACTGAGATGAGGAGGAACTTCTTCACCCAGAGAGTGGTGAATCTGTGGAATTCTCTACTACAGAAGGTTGTTGAGGCCAGTTCGCTAAATATATTCAAAAGGGAGTTAGATATAATACTCACAACTAGGGGGATCAAGGGGTATGGCGAGAAAGCAGGAATGGGGTACTGAGGTAGCATGTTCAGCCACGAATGCATTAAATGGCGGTGCAGGCTCGAAGGACCGAATGGTCTACTCCTGCACCTATTTTCTATGTTTCTATGTTTCTAAACACTCCCAGGGCAGGTACAGCATGGGTACGGTAGCGTAGTGGTAATGTCACTGGGCAAGTAATCCAGAGGCCTGGACTAATGATCCAGAGACGTGAGTTCAAATCCCACCACGGCAGCTGGGGAATTTAAATTCAGTTAATTAAATAAATCTGGAATAATTATTAGTATCAGTAATGGTATCCATGAAACTATCAGGAACCCATCTGGTTCACTAATGTCCCTTTAGGGGGACCTATATGTGACTCCAGACCCACCAGCAATGTGGTTGATTCTGAACTACCCTCTGAAATGGCCCAGCAAGTCACTCAGTTGTAACTAACCAGCTACGAAACCAACCCGGCATCGACCTCGGCACTGGCTATGGACACGGCAATGGCACACCCAGCCCAGCTGACCCTGCAAAGTCCTCCTCACCAACACCTGGAGACTTAAATTCCTGAGGCATTGGGACCGATTCTAGGGAAGGTGGGACCTGTGCAAGCTGAACCGGGACCAATATCCTCGCAGGGGGGTTTGCTAGTGCTGTTGGGAAGGATTCAAACTAGTTTGTCAGGGGGCTGGGCCCAGGAGTGTGTGCCCAGAAAGGAGAGAAACAAAGCTGGAAGTGCAAGTTAGAAATGTAGTCAGCAAAACTGGTAGGGAGCAGAAACAAAGGCCAACAGTAAAGAGGGTCAAAGTGCAGAAAAATATTAAACTGGCAAAGTTATCTAAATGCACATAGCATTTGCAACAAGGTGGATGAATTAATGGCACAAATAGAAGTAAATGGGTATGATGTAATTGCCATTACAGAGACATGGTTGGGAAACCAAAGCTGGGAACTGAATGTTCCAGGGTATTCAACATTTAGGAAGGACAGACAAAAAGGAAAAGGAGGTGGCGTTGCGCTGTTAATAAGGGATGAGATCGGTACAGTAGAGATTAAAGATCTTGGCTCGGCAGATCGTGATGTAGAACTGGAATCAGTTTGGGTGGAGCTAAGAAACAGCAAAGGGCTGTGGTGGGAGTTGTGTATAGGCCACCGAACAGTAGTGGTAATGTAGGGCACAGTATCAATCAAGAAATTAGAAGTGCATGTAACAAGGGCAATACAGTAATCATGGGGGACTTTAATCTACATATTGACTGGGCAAATCAAATTACCACTAATGGTGTGGGCGAATTCTTGGAATGCATGCGAGATGGTTTCCTGGATCAGTATGTGGAGGAACCATCCAGGGAACAGGCTATTCTGGATCTGGTACTGTGTAATGAGAAAGGGCTAATTAATAATCTTGTGGTAAAGGGGCCTTTAGGGACAAGTGACCATAATATGATTGAATTTTACATTAAGTTTGAGAGTGATGTAGTCCAATCTCAAACTAAGGTCTTCAATCTAAACAGAGGAAACTACAAGGGTATGAGGGACAAGTTGGCCATGGTAGATTGGGAGACTACACTAAAAGGTATGAAGGTGGACATACAATGGCTAACATTCAAGGAAATAATGCATAATTTGCAACAAACATATATTCCTCTAGGGCATAAAAACCCAAAAGGAAAAGTGATCCAACCATGGCTAACAAAAGAAATTAAAGCTGGTATTAAGTCAAAGGAGGAAGCTTATAAAGTTGCCAGAAAAAGCGGTCAGCCTGAGGATTGGGATCTTTTTAGAAATCAGCAAAGAGGGATCCAAGAAATTGATAAAGAAAGGGAAAATGGAATATGAGCACAAAAATATAAAAACGGATTGTAAAAGCTTCTATAGGTATGTGAAAAGGAAAAGACTGGTGAAGGTAAATGTAGGTCCTTTACAGTCAGAGACGGGAGAATTTATAATGGGGAATGAGGAAATGGCTGAGAAATTAAATAAATAATTTGTTTTTGTCTTCACGGAGGAAGACACACAAAACCTCCCAGAAATACGAGAAAACCAAGGGTGTGGCGAGAATGAGGAACTTAAAGAAATTATTATTAGTAAAAAAACAGTTCTAGCAAAATTAATGGGACTAAGTTGATAAATCTCAAGGACCGGATGACCTACATCCTAAGGTTTTGAAAGAGGTGGCCATTGGGATAGTGGACACATTGGTTGTCATCATCCAAAATTCTATAGATTCTGGAACGGTTCCTGCAGATTGGAGGATAGCAAATGTAACCCCGTTATTTAAGAAAGGAGGGAGAGAGAAAACGGGGAACTACAGACCTGTTAGCCTCACATCAGTAGTTGGGAAAATGCTGGAATCTATTATAAAGGATGCAATAACTGGGCACTTAGAAACTAATAGTAAGATTGGGCAGAGTCAACATGGATTTATGAAAGGGAAATCCTGTTTAACAAACCTATTGGAGTACTTTGAGGTTGTAACTAGTGGAGTAGACAAAGGGGAACCGGTAGATGTGGTGTATTTGGATTTTCAGAAGGCCTTCGATAAGGTCCCACACAAGAGGTTGGTGAACAAAATTAGGGCACATGGAATTGGGGGTAATATACTAGCATGGATTGAGAATTGGTTAACAGACAGAAAACAAAGAGTAGGGATAAACGAATCTTTTTCAGGATGGCAGGCTGTGACTAGTGGGATACCGCAAGGATCGGTGCTTGGGCCCCAGCTATTCACAATCTATATCAATGATTTGGATGAGGGGACTAAATGTAACATTTCCAAATTTGCTGATGATACAAAGCTAGGTGGCAGTGGCAGTTGTGAGGAGGCTTCAAGGTGATCTCGACAGACTCAGTGAGTGTGCGAGAACATGGCAGATGGAATATAATGTGGATAAATCTGAAGTTATCCACTTTGGTAGAAAAAACAGAAAGGCAGAGTATTTCCTAAACGGTGAAAGATTGGGGAATGCAGATGCTCAAAGGGACCTGGGTGTCCTTGTACATGAGTCACTGAAAGTGAATGTGCAGGTGCAGCAAGCCATTCGGAAGGCAAATGGTATGCTGGCCTTCATGACCAGAGGATTTGAGTACAGGAGTAAAGAAGTCTTACTCCAATTATATAGGGCCTTGGTGAGACCACACCTGGAGTACTGTGTACAATTTTGGTCTCCTTACCTAAGGAAGGATATACTTGCCATAGAGGGAGTGCAACGAAGGTTCACGAGATTGATTCCTGGGATGGCGGGACTGTCGTATGAGAAGAGATTGAGTAAGCTGGTCCTGTATTCTCTTGAATTCAGAAGAATGAGATGGGAACTCATTGAAGCATACAAAATTACTACAAGGCTTGATAGGATGGATGCTGGGACAATATTTCCCTTAGCTGGGGAGTCTAGAACCAGGGTCCACAGCCTCTAGATAAAGGGTAGGCCATTCAGGACTGAGATGAGAAGAAATTTCTTCACACAGAGGGTGGTGAATCTTTGCAATTCTCTACCCCAGAGGGCTGTGGAGGCTCAGTCATTGGGTATATTCCAAACAGAAGTCGAGAGATTTCTGACTAGTAAAGGCATCAAGAGATATGGCGATAGGGCCGGTGAATGGAGTTGAGGCAGAAGATCAGCCATGATCTCATTGAATGGCGGAGCAGGCTCGAAGGGCTGAATGGCCTACTCCTGCTCCTATTTCTTATGTTCCTATGACTTATCCTATGTTAAAGGCGCTATATAAATGTAAGTTGTTGAGATATCCGGGAGTTGTGTCTAAATCATGAGGCCTGAGACTCTACCCCTTGGATTAAAGAGGTATAGCTGTGTATTTGTTTTGAGAATGTTTATTTTTGAGCTCAGTGAGAAGTTAATTAAAGGCCAGTTTGAGCTGCAGATTTGGAACGAGGTTAAGACCGTCCAAAGGGAACGGTAGCGTAGTGGTAATGTTACTGGGCTAGTAATCCAGAGGCCTGGACTAATGATCCAGAGACGTGAGTTCAAATCCCACCATGGCAGCTAGGGAATTTAAATTCAGTTAATTAAATAAATCTGGAATAAAAAGCTAGTATCAGTAATGGTGACCATGAAACTATCGGATTGTCGTAAAAACCCATCTGGTTCACTAATGTCCTTTAGGGAAGGAAATCTGCCGCCCTTACCCGGTCTGGCCGAGATGTGACTCCAGACCCACAGCAATGTGGTTGACTCTGAACTGCCCTCTGAAATGTTCTAGCAACCCACTCAGTTATAACAAACCGCTACGAAACACAATAATAAGAATGAAACCAGATGGACAACCTGGCATCGACCTCAGCACAGGCTACAGACACGGCAACAGCTCACCCAACCCAGTCGACTCAGCAAAGTCCACCTCACCAACATCTGCCGACTTGTGCCAAAATTGGAGAGCTGTCCCACAGACTAGTCAAGCAACAGCCTGACATAGTCATACTCACAGAATCATACCTTTCAGCCAATGTCCCAAACTCCTCCATCACCATCCCTGTGTATGTCCTGTCCCACCGGCAGGACAGATCCACCAGGGGTGGTGGCACAGTGTTCCTCAACATTGACTCCGGACCCCATGAAGTCTCATGCCTTCAGGTCAATCATGGGCAAGGAAACCTCCTGCTGATTACCACCTACCGCCCTCCTTCAGCTGATGAATCAATACTCCTCCATGTTGAACACCACTTGGAAGAAGCACTGAGAGTAGCAAGGGCACAGAATGTACTCTGGGTGGGGGACTTCAATGTCCATCACCAAGAGTGGCTCGGTAGCACCACTACTGACCGAGCTGGCCGAGTCCTGAAGGACATAACTGCCAGTCTGAGCCTGCGACAGGTGGTGAGAGAACCAACACGAGGGAAAAACCTACTTGTCCTCGCCAATCTACCTGACGCAGATGCATCTGTCCATGACGGCATTGGTAGCAGTGACCACTGCACAGTCCTTGTGGAGATGAAGTCCCGTCTTCACACTGAGGACACCCCCCATCGTGTTGTGTGGCACTACCACCGTGCTAAATGGGATAGATTCAGAACAGATCTAGCAGCTCAAAACTTTGCACCCATGTGGCGCTGTGGGCCATCAGCAGCAGCAGAATTGTATTCCACCACAATCTGTGACCTCATGGCCCGGCATATCCCTCACTCTACCATTACCACCAAGCCAGGGGACCAACCCTGGTTCAATAAGGAGTGTAGAAGAGCATGCCAGGAGCAGAACCAGGTGTACCTAAAAATGAGGTGGCAACCTGGGGAAGCTGCAACACAGGACTACATGCATGCTAAAAAGCAGAAGCAGCATGCTATAGACAGAGCTAAGAGATCCCACAATCAACGGATCAGATCAAAGCTCTGAAGTCCTGCAACATCCAGTCGTGAATGGTGGTGGACCATTAAACAATTAACGGGAGGAGGAGGCTCCAAGAATATCCCCATCCTTAATGATGGTGGAACCCAGCATGTGAGTGTAAAAGACAAGGCTGAAGCGTTTGCAACCAACTTCAGCCAGAAGTGCCGAGTGGATGATTCATATCGGCCTTCTCCTGAGGTCCCCACCATCACAGAAGCCAGTCTTCAGGCAATTCGATTCACTCCACGTGATATCAAGAAACGGCTGAGCACACTGGATACAGCAAAAGCTATGGGCCCCAACAACATCCCAGCTATTGTGCTGAAGACTTGTGCTCCAGAACTAGCCACACATCTAGCCAAGCTGTTCCAGTACAGCTACAACACTGGCATCTATCCAACAATGTGGAAAACTGCCCAGGTATGTCCTGCCCACAAAAAGCAGGACAAATCCAACCAGCCAAATACCGCCCCATCAGTCTACTCTCAATCATCAATAAAGTGGTGGAAGGTGTCATCAACAGTGCTATCAAGCGGCACTCACTCACCAATAACCTGCTCACTGATGCCCAGTTTGGGTTCCACCAAGACCACTCGGCTCCCGACCTCATTACAGCCTTGGTCCAAACATGGACAAAGGAGCTGAATTCCAGAGGTGAGGTGAGAGTGACTGCCCTTGACATCAAGGCAGCATTTGACCGAGTCTGGCATCAAGGAGCCCTCGTAAAACTGAAGTCAATGGGAATCAGGGGGAAAACGTTCCACTGGCTGGAGTCATACCTAGCACAAAGGAAGATGGTTGTGGTGATTGAAGGTCAATCATCACAGCCCCAGGACATCGCTGCAGGAGTTCCTCAGGACAGTGTCCTAGGCCCAACCATCTTCAGCTGCTTCATCAATGACCTTCCCTCCAACATAAGGTCAGAAATGGGGATGTTCGCTGATGACTGCACAGTGTTCAGCGCCATTCACAACTCCTCAGATAATGAACCAGTCCATGCCCGCATGCAACAAGACCTGGATGACGTTCAGGCTTGGGCTGATAAGTGGCAGGTAACATTCACGCCACAGAAGTGCCAGGCAATGACTATCTCCAACAAGCGAGAGTCTAACCACATCCCCTTGACATTCAAAATAACAACAGAAAACGCTGGAAAAACTCAGCAGGCCAGGCAGCATCCGTGGAGAGAGAAACAGAGTTAACGTTTCAGGTCGAAGACCTTTCGTCAGAACTGGAACAAAGCAGGAAATGAAATAGATTTAAAGCAAGGATAAAGCTGGGAAAAGGGGGAGGGGATGAAAGAACTAAAGGAGAGATTAAGAGACATTGAAAGACATTAAGAGACATTGAAAGACATTAAGAGATGATCAAGGCAAGAGGAGGTGTTAATGTGACCGGTTGAGGCTAAAAGAAGTGTGAAATAGAATCTAGGAGCAGGAGTAGGCCATTCGGCCCGTTGAGCCTGCTCCACCATTCAATACGATCATGGCTGATCATCCAAATCCAGTACCCTGTCCCTGCTTTAATCCCCACAGTACACATATCCCACCCTACCCCCGTAACCCCACGTATTTAATTCCCCCTAACATATCCCATCCTATCCCCATAACCCCACATATTTAATACCCCCCTAACACTAAGGGTCAATTTATCATAGCCAAATCAACCTAACCCACACATTTTTGGACTGTGGGAGGAAACCGGAGCACCCGGAGGAAACCCACGCAGACACGGGGAGAATGTGCAAACTCCACACAGACAGTCACCCGAGGTCAGATTCGAACCCGGGTCCCTGGCGCTGTGAGGCACCAGTGCTAACCACTATGCCACCGTGTTGCCCCAGAATGAAGGACAGCTGCCAGCTTCTGGGAGGGAAAAAAAAGAGGGGGGGGGGCCAAACAAAAGGGTGGAAAAAAATAAAATATAAATGTGATGGGGGCTGAGGTTATGATCTAAAATTGTTGAACTCGATATTGAGTCCAGAGGGCTGTAGCGTGCCTAAACGAAAGATGAGGTGCTGTTCCTCGAGCTTACACTGCACTTCCGTGGAACAGTGTAATAGGCCGAGGACGGTGAGGTCAGAGTGGGAGTGAAGCGGTGAATTAAAGTGACAGGCCACCGGGAGCTCGGGGTGCCCCTTACGGACTGAATGGAGGTGTTCCGCAAAGCGGTCACCCAATCTGCGTTTGGTCTCCCCAATGTAGAGGAGACCACATCGTGAGCAGCGAATACCGTATACTAAATTGCAGGAAGTACAAGTAAATCGCTGTTTCACCTGGAAGGGGTGTTTGGGGCCCTGGACAGTGGGAAGAGGGGAGGTATAAGGGCATGTGTTGCATCTCCTGCGCTTGCATGGGAAGGTGCCGGGCAAAGGGGAAGGGGTGTTGGGGTGGTAGAGGAGTGGACTAGGGTGTCGCGGAGGCAGCGGTCCCTGCGGAATGCTGAAAGGGGAGGTGAGGGGAAGATGCGTTTGGTGGTGGGATCACGCTGGAGGTGGCGGAAATGGTGGAGGATGATCCGTTGAATGTGGAGGCTGGTGGGGTGAAAGGTGAGGACAAGGGGAACTCTATCGTGGTTCCGGGAGGGAGGGGCAGGGGTGAGGGCAGAAGTGCGGGTGATAGAACGGACACGGTCGAGGGCCATGTCGACCATAGTAGAGGGGTATCCTCGGTTGAGGAAAAAGGAAGACATGTCGGAAGCATTGGTATGGAAGGTGGCATCGTCAGAGCAGATGCGGCGGAGACGGAGAAACTGGGAGAATGGAATAGAGTCCTTGCAGGAGGCGGGGTGGGAGGAAGTGTAGTCCAGGTAGCTGTGGGAGTCAGTGGGCTTGTAGTGAATGTTTGTCAATAGCCTATCCCCAGAGATGGAGACGGAGAAGTCGAGGAAGGGAAGGGAAGAGTCGGAGATGGACCATGTGAAGGTGAGGGAAGGGTGGAAATTGGAAGCATAGTCAATGAAATGTTCTAGTTCAGGGCGAGAGCAGGAGACGGCACCGATACAGTCATCAATGTACCGGAAAAAGAGGCGAGGGAGGGGACCCGAGTAGAACTGGAACAAAGAGTGTTCCACATATCCCACGAAAAGGCAGGCATAGCTGGGACCCATGCGGGTTCCCATAGCAACACCTTTAATTTGGAGGAAATGGGTGGAGTCAAAGGAGAAGTTGTTCAATGTGAGAACAAGTTCAGCCAGGCGGAGGAGGGTGGTGCTGGATGGGGACTGGTTGGGCCTCTGTTCAAGGAAGAAGCGGAGCGCCCTCAGGCCATCCTGGTGGGGAATGGAGGTGTAGAGGGATTGTACGTCCATAGTGAAAAGGAGGCGGTTGGGGCCGGGAAACTGGAAACTGTTAAAGTGGCGGAGGGCGTCGGAAGAGTCGCGGATGTAGGTGGGAAGAGACTGGACAAGGGGAGAAAAAATAGAGTCAAGATAGGAAGAGATAGGTTCCGTGGGGCAAGAACAGGCTGAAACGATGGGTCTACCGGGGCAGTCCTGTTTGTGGATCTTGGGAAGGAGGTAGAAGCGGGTTGTGCGGGGTTGGGGAACTATGAGGTTGGCGGCCGTGGGGGGAAGATCTCCAGAGGAGATGAGGTCAGTGACAGTCTTGGAAATGGTGGTTTGATGTTCGGTAGTGGGGTCAT
Organism: Squalus acanthias; assembly: GCA_030390025.1. Taxonomy (NCBI): domain Eukaryota; kingdom Metazoa; phylum Chordata; class Chondrichthyes; order Squaliformes; family Squalidae; genus Squalus; species Squalus acanthias. The sequence goes on from CM059425.1 coordinate 261,561,326, forward strand.
GGTCCAGGTGGAGGTAGGAGGAGGTGTCGGAGAGTTGGCGTTCAACTTCCGCTAGGTAGAGGTCGGTACGCCAAACAACAACAGCACCACCCTTGTCAGCAGGTTTAATGACAATGTCGGGGTTGGATCTGAGGGAATAGAGGGCTGCAAGTTCAGAGGGAGGTAGGTTGGAGTGAGAGAGGGGAGCAGAGAAATTGAGATGGCCGATGTCACGCCGGCAGTTGGCAATGAAAAGATCTAGAGAGGGTAAGAGGCCTGGGAAGGGGTCCAGGTAGAACGGGAATTCTGAAAGCGGGAGAAAGGGTCAGCCATGCGGGGGGAAGACTCCTGGCCAGAGAAGTGGGCCTTGACATTCAATGGCATTACTATCGCCGAATCCGCCACTATCAACATCCTGGGGGTCACCATTGACCAGAAACTTAACTGGACCAGCCACATAAATACTGTGGCAACAAGAGCAGGTCAGAGGCTAGGTATTCTGCGGCGAGTGTCTCATCTCCTGACTCCCCAAAGCCTTTCCACCATCTACAAGGCACAAGTAAGGAGTGTGATGGAACGCTCTCCACTTGCCTGGATGAGTGCAGCTCCAACAACACTGAAGAAGCTCGACACCATCCAGGACAAAGCAGCCCGCTTGATTGGCACCCCATCCACCACCTTAAACATTCACTCCCTCCACCACCGGTGTACCATGGCTGCAGTGTGTACCATCTACAAGATGCACTGCAGCAACTCGCCAAGGCTTCTTCGGCAGTACCTCCCAAACCCGCGACCTCTTCCACCTAGAAGGATAAGGGCAGCAGGTACCTGGGAACACCACCACCACCAAGTTCCCCTCCAAGTCACACACCATCCTGATTTGGAAGTATATCGCCGATCCTTCATTGTCGCTGGGTCAAAATTCTGGAACTCCCTACCTAACAGCACTGTGGGAGAACCATCACCACACGGACTGCAGCTATTCAAGAAGGTGGCTCACCACTACCTTCTCAAGGGCAACTAGGCATAGGCAATAAATGCTGGCCTTGCCAGCGACGCCCAGATCCCATAAGCGAATAAAAAAAAAGATACAGAGTAAAGCTTCCTCTACACTGTCCCATCAAACACTCCCAGGGCAGGTACAGCACGGGTTAGATACAGAGTAAAGCTCCCTCTACACTGTCCCATCAAACACTCCCAGGGCAGGTACAGCACGGGTTAGATACAGAGTAAAGCTCCCTCTACACTGTCCCATCAAACACTCCCAGGGCAGGTACAGCACGGGTTAGATACAGAGTAAAGCTCCCTCTACAGTGGAGGTCTTTGCCGTATGTAGGAGATGGAGTGAGAGTGTCCACATACCATTTCCCATAAGATCCCTTTAACCAACAGAGCCCAGGTCCCACAGTTATCAAGCGTCAATCTTTGAATTTTTTATGCACCTCCGGTTGTTTTTTGGACCTGGTGTCACGCGACTTGTGGTTTGTTTCTTTCCTGCTTCACTTCAGAAAAAGTTGCCATCAAGATATTGGACAAGACGAAGTTGGACCAGAAGACGCAGCGCCTCTTGTCTCGAGAAATCTCCAGCATGGAGCGTCTCCACCATCCCAACATCATCAGGCTGTATGAGGTGATCGAGACTCTGTCCAAACTTCACCTGGTGATGGAATATGCCGGCGGAGGTGAGCTCTTCACCAAAATCAGCACCGAGGGCAGGTTGTCGGAGGCGGACAGCAAGGTCATCTTCGCACAGATCGTCTCGGCCGTCAAACACATGGTAAGCGCTCGTTATTGAACCCTCAGCTTCCACTGGCATAGAATCATAGAATGATGCACCACAGGAGGTGGCCATTCGGCCCATCGAGCCTGTGCCGGCTCTTTGAAAGAGCTCTCCAACCAGTCCCCCTGCTCTTTCCCCATAGCCCTGCAAGCTTTTCCTTTTTGAATGAACTGTTTATCCAATTCCCTTTTGAAAGTTACTATTGAATCTGCTTCCAACGCCCTTTCAGGCAGCGCATTCAAGATCATAACAGCTCGCTGTATAAAACAAATTCTCCTCATCTCCCCTCTGGTTCTTTTGCCAATTACCGTATATCTGTGTCCTCTGGTTACTGATCCTCCTGCCGGTTTCTCCTTATTGACTCTATCTAAACTCTTCATGATTTTAAACACCTCTATCAAATATCCTCTTAGACTTTTCTGCTTTAAGGAGAACAACCTTATTCCTGGGATGGAGGGTTTGTCCCATGAGGAGAGATTGAGTAGACTTGGCCTATATCCTTAGAGTTTGGAAAAATGAGAGGTGATCTCACTGAAATGTATAAAATGGATTGACAGGGTAGATGCTGAGAGGTTGTTTCCCCTGGCTGGAGAATCTAGAACTAGGGGCCATAGTCTCAGGATAAGGGGTCGGCCTTTTAGGACTGAGATGAGGAAACATTTCTTCACTCAGAGAGGGTGGTGAATCTTTGGAACTCTCTACCCCAGAGGGCTGTGGAGGCTGAGTCATTGAGTATATTCAAGGCTGAGATCGATAGAATTTTGGACACTAAGGGATAGTGCAGGAAGGTGGAGTTGAGGTAGAAGATCTGCCATGATCTTATTGATTGGCAGAGCAGGCTTGAAGGGCCGAATGGCCTCCTCCTGCTCCTAATTCTTATGTTAACCCCAACTTCTTTAGTCTATCCATGTAACTGAAACCCCTCATCCCTGGAACCATTCTAGTAAACCTCTTCTGCACCCTCTCCAAAGCCTTCACATCCTTCCTAAAGCGCGATGCCCAGAATTGGACACAATACTCCAGCTGGGGCCGAACCAGGGTTTTATACAGGTTTAGCACAACTGCTTTGTACACTGTTCCTCTATTTATAAACCCAGGATCCCGTGTGCTTTATTAACTGCTTTGCTAACCTGTCCTGCCACCTTCAAAGATTTGTGCACTAACACCCCCAGGTTTAAGATATTTTCCGAGGAGCCACACTAACTAACTTGTGCCTTTTTGGGGGAAAAAACAACTTGCACAGCGCCTTCCACGACCTCGGGACGTCCCAAAGCGCTTCACAACCAATGAAGTCCTTTTTGAAGTGTAGTCACTGCTGTAATGTGGGAAACGCTGCAGCCAATTTGCGCACAGCAAGCTCCCGCAAACAGCGATGTGATAATGACCGGATCACCTGTTTTTAGTGATGTTGGTTGAGGGATAAATATTGGACCAGGACACCGGGGAGAACGCCACCCTGCTCTTCTTCTTCATGTGATCTTTTACGTCCACCTGAGAGAGCTTTGGGACGTCCCGAGGTCATGAAAGGTTCAATATAAATACAAATCCTTTCTGTCTAGTTGGCCCCACCGAAATGCTACATCCAGGCCCCACTCGTACCCCTGAGAACCTTTTTTTTATTATTTGTTCCTGGGATGTCGGCGTCACTGGCAAGGCCAGCATTTATTGCCCATCCCTAATCGCCCTTGAGAAGGTGGTGGTGAGCCGCCTTCTTGAACCGCTGCAGTCCGTGTGTTGAAGGTGCTCCCACAGTGCTGTTAGGGAGGGAGTTCCAGGATTTTCACCCAGCGACGATGAAGGATCAGCAATATATTTCCAAGTCAGGATGGTGTGTGGCTCGGAGGGGAACTTGGAGGTGGTGGTGTTCCCATGCACCTGCTGCCCTTGTCCTTCTAGGTGGAAGAGGTCGCGGGTTTGGGAGGTGCTGTCGAAGAAGCCTTGGTGAGTTGCTGCACTGCATCTTCTAGATGGTACACACTGCAGCCACGGTGCGCCGGTGGTGGAGGGAGTGAATGTTTAAGGTGGTAGATGGGGTGCCAATCAAGCGGGCTGCTTTGTCCTGGATGGTGTCAAACTTCGAGTGCTGTTGGAGCTGCACTCATGCCTTGTAGATGGTGGAAAGGCTTTGGGGAGTCAGGAGGTGAGACACTCGCTGCAGAATACCTAGCCTCTGACCTGCTCTTGTTACCACAGTATTTATGTGGCTGGTCCAGTTAAGTTTCTGGTCAATGGTGACCCCCCAGGATGTTGATGGTGGGGGATTCAGCGATGGTAATGCCGTTGAATGTCAAGGGGCAGTGGTTAGACTCTCGCTTGTTGGAGACGGTCATTGCCTGGCGCGAATGTGACTTGCCACTTACCAGCCCAAGCCTGAATGTCATCCACGTCTTGCTGCATGCGGGCATGGACTGCTTTGAACCTCACAACCTTCTGACTCAGAGGCGGGTGTGCTACCAACTGAGCCACGGCTTACAAAGCGCATTGCGATGTTCTGTGGTCATGAAAAGCTCAATATGAATGGAAGTCCTTTCTGTCTCGTGGGCCCCACCGGAATGTTACATCAAGGCCTCCCCCTGTACCCCTGAGAACTGACAGACCCTCTTTAAATTTTCTCTCCCTCTCTCGCAGCACGAGAACAACACGATCCACCGCGACCTTAAGGCCGAGAATGTCTTCTACGCGACCAACACCTGCGTGAAGGTGGGCGACTTTGGCTTCAGCACCACCTGCCGGCGGGACGAGACGCTCAGCACCTTCTGCGGCTCTCCGCCCTACGCTGCGCCGGAGCTCTTCCGCGACGAGAGCTACGTGGGGGTCTTTGTGGACATCTGGGCGCTGGGGGTGCTGCTGTACTTCATGGTGGCCGGGGCCATGCCCTTCCGGGCTGACACCGTGGCCAAGCTGAAGAAGTGCATCCTGGAGGGGGGCTACCCGGTGCCGCCGCACCTGACCGAGCCGTGCCAGCGCCTGATCCGTGGCATCCTGCGGCCGGTGGCTGCCGAGCGCCACACGGTGAGCCAGATCGCCCGGAGCGAGTGGATGAGGGGCGCCCAGTTCCCCCAGCCGCTCGAGCCCTTCCAGCTGGACCCCGCTCACCTGGCCGGGCCGCCGGAGCCGCTGCGGGGGGACCAGGCGGAGGTGAAGGGGGCGCTGACCCGCCTGGGGGTAACGGAGGCTCACATCCAAGACAACTGTGGCAAGGACTCCCGCAGTCCCATAACGGGCGTGTACCGGATCGTGCTGCACCGCGTGCAGAGGCGGCGGGCGCAGGACACGCTCCCCTCCGTCCTGGCGCCCGTCCGACACGAGACCAAGTGCAAAGACTCGAAGAAAGACCGAGCCAAGCTCAACGGGCAAATGGGACAGACCTCCAAGCTATGCTCGATTCTATAGAATGAGGGGCTTGGAACCGTTTGTGTCGGGAGGGCGGGGACAATGACTTTTTAAAAACAAAAACACACAACTTTCTATTTTGTAAGCAGCAGCCACGTCTCTCGTCAACGGGTTAGCTTCGCTGTACCCGTGTATTTTTATGTTAAATACGCGTCGGTTTGAGAGGAGCAAGCGTGTCCAGAGCGAAGCCAGTTCAATGGATTGCAAGGATGGAATCCGATCGAGGAGTCTCAGCGAAGTCACAAACCACCAGGGATTGGGCGAACTTGTGGTGGTCGATTGGGTCTTTGTTGGTTGACCGAAGCCTCCGTTTTAAAAAATCTCATCCTCGTGTTCCAATCCCTCCGTGGCCTCGCCCCTTCCCTCTCTCTGTTACCACCTCCAGCCCTTTACAACCCTCCAAGATCTCTGCGTTACTCCAATTCTGGCCCCTTGCGCATCCTCCACTCCCTTCGCCCCATCATTGGCGGTCGTGCCTTCAACAGTTTAGGCCCCAAGCTCTGGAATTCCCTCCTTAAACCTCTCCGCCTCTCTCTCTCTCTCTCCTTCGAGACTGTTTAAAACCCACCTCTTCGTCCAACCTTTTGGTCACCCGTCCTAATATCTCCTTTTTTGGCTTGGTGTGAATTTTTTTGTCTGGTGATGTTTTGGTGCAGCTCCTTGGGATGTTTTCCTACATTAAAGGCAGTATATAAATGCAAGTGGTTGATGTTACTGAGCTGGGTTAGATGCTGGTCTTTCACTTCTGGGACCTGGGTTCAAATTCAGGGACAGGTTGATGGGATGAAGATCTCCTCGTTCCCCTTGACTGTGATTGGTCTGGCATGAATCGGGTTCAGGTGGGCTTAATCTAGTTCCTACCGTCCATGGACCCACAACACCCTCCTACTTCAACACTAAATTGGGAATGCCAGAGGGAAAGTTTCCCGCTGGTGCAGTGGAGCGCGCTCGTCCGAGATTGGGGCTGAGTCACACGGTCAGAGCAATGGGTGCTGGACTGTGTATCTGGTCTGGTGCTTTACACAGACGCTGGGTGTCTGAAATAGAAAGTTGTTCCGTTCCCTGGCAGTAACATTCTTCACTTTGATGTGCACAAAGTCCACAGAATGGAATGAGTTAGCACCCACTAAACGGTCACACTACCCTCAATAACCCACCTCCTCCCCCCCCCCATGGGCCTCCCACAGTGTTTACCTAGCTTATCAACAGACAAATGTTACAAAGTTCACAAAAACAGAGCCGTCGGCACAAAACTATGTACTTTAACCGTGACCCACTTGCCATGACCTCAAATGTAGGTGAAAGGGCAGGCCAGGCTATGGGTGTTTTTAAAAAAATATTCATTCTTGGGATGTGGGTGTGGTTGGCAAGGCTGGCATTTATTGCCCATCCCTAGTTGTCCTGAGAATGTTTGATACAACTGAGAGACTTGCTGGGCTACTTCAGATGGCAATTAAGATTCAACCAGGTTGGTGTGGGACTGGAATCGCCTATAGGCCCAGACTGGGTAAAGACGTCAGGTTTCACGGCAACACGGTGGCATAGTGGTTAGCACTGTTGCCTCACAGCGCCAGGGACCCGGGTTCGAATCCGGCCTCGGGTGACTGTCTGTGTGGAGTTTGCACATTCTCCCCGTGTCTGTGTGGGTTTCCTCCGGGTGCTCCGGTTTCCTCCCACAGTCCAAAAATGTGCGGGTTTGGTTGATTTGGCTATGATAAATTGACCCTTAGTGTTAGGGGGGGATTAAATATGTGGGGTTACGGGGATAGGATAGGAAGGGATATGTTAGGGGGAATTAAATACGTGGGGTTACGGGGATAGGGTGGGATATGTGTCGGTGCAGGCTCGATGGGCCGAGATGGCCTCTATCTGTACTGTGGGGATTCTGTGTGAGAAAGCAGGGACAGGGTACTGGATTTGGATGATCAGCCATGATCGTATTGAATGGTGGAGCAGGCTCGACGGGCCGAATGGCCTACTCCTGCTCCTAGTTTCTATGTTTCCTCCCCTAAAGGGTCATTAATGAACCGGTTGGGTTTTTACGACAATCCGACAGCTTCACGGTCACTTTTACTGGTGCCAGCTATTCATTTCCAGATAGTTGGGTAATACCCCATTAGTGTGGCTTTGCCAAGGTTCCTCACCATAATGAGACACCAAATACTCACAAGGAAGAAGTAAGACGCTCTCTCAATCTTTACCTGTCAGCTTTTTTTTTAACGTGTATTTTAACTGAAAGGTGTTTAAAATCCATTCTCGGGATGTGGACGTTGCTTGCAAGGCTGGCATTTATCGCCTATTCCTTGTTGCCCTTCAGAAGATGGTGGTGGTGGGCCACCTTAGAATCTTACAGCACAGAAGGAGGCCATTTGGCCCATCGTGCCTGTGCCGGCTCTTTGAAAGAGCTCTCCAATTAGTCCCACTCCCCAGCCTTTTTTTTATACTTGTTCCTGGGATGTGGGCGTCGCTGGCAAGGCCAGCATTTATTGCCCATCCCTAGTTGCCCCTTGAGAAGGTGGAGGTGGTGGTGTTCCCAGCTCTTTCTCCATAACCCTCCAAATTTGTTCTCTTCAAGCACATGTCCATTTGCCTTTTGAAAGTTCCGATGGAATCTGATTCCACCAGCCTTTCAATCAGCACGTTCCAGATCTTAACAGACCTCTGTTGGAAAAGATTTCTCCTCATGTCCCCTCTAGTTCTTTTGCCAATGATTTTAAAACTATGACCACTGGTTACCGACCCACTTGCCAGAGAAAACAATTTCTCCCTATTTGCTCTATCACAACCCCTCATAGTTTTGAATACCTCTATTAAATCGCCCCTTAACCACCTTCTCTTCCCCGAGGAGAACAATCCCAGCCTCTCCAATCTCTCCACATAACTGAAGTCCCGCATACCTGGTATCACCCTGGTAAACCTCCTCTGCACCCTCTCCAAGGCCTTGACATCCTTCCTAAAGCATGGCACTCAGAATTAGACACAATACTCCAGCTGAGGCCTAACCAGTGATTTGTAAAGGTTCAGCATGACTTCCGTGTTTTTGTATTCTATGCCCCTATTTATAAAGCCAAGTATCCCATACACTTTCTTAATCATATCAACTTACCGTGTCACCTTCAAAGATTTGTGAACTTCCTCAGGAACCCTCTGCTCTTGCACACCGCCCCCCCCCCCCCTCAAAATAGTATCATTTAGATCATACTGCCTCTCAATGTTGTTCCTCCCAGTGTACATCACTTATCTGCATTAAATTTCATCTGCCGTGTGTCTGCCCATTCCACCCGCCTGTCTAAGTCCTCCTGAAGTCTGCTATTATTCTCTTCACTATTTACTACGTTGCCAAGTTTTGTATCATCCGCAAACTTTGAAATTGTACTCCCTATACTCAAATCCAGGTCATTTATATGTAAGAAAAGCAATGGTCCTAATACTGACTCCTGGAGGACCCCATTGCATACCTCTCGCCAGTCAGAAAAACATCTGTTCACCTATTCCTTGGCCATTTACGTACCCACGTTACCACCATCCCTTTAACCCCATGTGCCTCTATTTTCAGAATAAGTCTGTTATGTGGTACCTTATCAAATGCCTTTTGGAAGTCCATATACACAACATCTACTGTACTACCTTCGTCAGCCCTGTTACTTCATCAAAGAACTCAATCAGGTTAGTCAGACACGATTTGCCTTTAACTAATCTATGCTTCTGCAAGTGAAAATTGATTTTATCCTCGACGATGGTCTCTAGTAATTTTGCCACCACTGACGAGCCTGCAGTTACCAGGTTTATCCCTCTCCCCTTCTTTGAATAGGAGTATAAAATTTGCAATCCTCCAGTCCTCTGGCATCACTCCCATATCCAAGGAGATTCTTTTTCAACCGCGAGAGTCCGTGTGGTGAGGGTACTCCCACAGTGCTGTTGGGTAGGGAGTTCCAGGATTTTGACCCAGCGACGATGAAGGATATACCCTTACTGACATATGGTTCAATGGGTGTTGGCCATCCTCAAGTGTGTCTCCTGGGGGAGAGAGCGGGAAAGTGGCGTTGAGGCCATGATCTTATTGAATGGCGGAGCAGGCTCGAGGGGCCGAATGGCCTGCTCCTGATGTCCCCACTGCCCTCTTTGTGTACAAAGCCTGGCCATCGAGGCCAATCTTTCCTTCGCCCAATGCCCAGACCACAACACCTTCCCTCAAGAGTCAGCGGCCGTAGCAACACGCCCCCCCCCCCCCCCCAATCGGACTGCAATCAGCTGGGGAGTGGCTGCTCAGTACGGCTCAGCCACTAAACTCACTGACCCAAGTGAACGTGTCGACAAAATTCTATTTTCTCCCCCACAATTTCTTCCCCCTTTCTGGCGCTCAGCCCTTCTGCACGCCAGTGGCCCCCGGGCAGCTTTTCCACTGTAGGAGGCATCACTCAGCCTGACCCTCGACCTCATCCGACGTCCGCAGACACACCTCCCTTCCAGGAGAGGGCACTGGATCGCCATGAGGCGCAGGAACCTCGGGACCATTCTTTTCTGTAGAATGTTTGAACCATTTCCATCCCTCTGCCCCCATTATTTATAGGATCAGGAGCTTATAATTTTTTCTGTTTGTTTATCCCCACCCCCCCCCCCCAAATAATATTCTCCAATTTAAGACGCGGGATGATGTTTTTGTATGAACATCCCGGTTAGGTCCCATTAGTCACACAACACACCCTACACACATATAGGAAACTTAATAAAAGGAACAAAACTCGAAGCTTGGTCCCAGTTGTGTTTATTTCTCTTTATGGTGTGTGCCAGGTCGGTTATGATCTGTACCTGATTAGGAAGGGAAGGGGGAAGAACAGGAGGGGGTAAAGTGGACAATCGCGTTAGGTTGACTACTTGTCCCCACAGTGTGCCAGATTGCCTCTCCTACACGGCAAAACCTCACCGTAACTACTTTCTAGATGGTCTCTCTCCATCGTGATTTAAAAAAAGAGATCTACATGAAGATTCAGTGTGGAATAGATCACCAATCTTGAAAGCAAATTTAAAATGGGGAAATAAATAAAGGGCACAAGCAAATTGAGAGAGCAAATACATTGAAGCGTATAAGATTCTTAAAGGGATTGACAGGGTAGATGCTGAGAGATTGTTTCCCCTGGCTGGAGTGTCTAGAACTGGGGCGAGGGAAAAAGAGAGTCCAGAACAAGGGGGCATAGTCTCAGGATAAGAGGGTGGTGAATCTTTGGAACTCTCTGCCCCAGAGGGTTGTAGATGCCGAGTTGTTGAGTATATTCAAGACAGAGATTGATAGATTTTTGGAAACTAAGGGAATTATCAGGGGATAGTGCGGGAAAGCGGAGTTGATGTAAAAGTTCAGCCATGATCTTCTTGAATGATCGAAGGGCCAAGTGGCCTGCTCCTATTTAGGTCCTTATGATCATAGCGGCCTGCTCCGGAGTGCTCCCCGTCCGACTGGAAGCCAAGCCCGTCAATCAGGCTGACTTCCGGGGCAGGGAACCCGTCAAGGACAAAAGACGCACGCTGTTGCGTTAAAACTCCACAGCACACAGGGAAACCCGCCCGAAACTCCGCCGACCTAATCCGCCCGTTAATATCCAGGTCACAGACTCCTGCTCCCGCCTACAGCCAAGCCGATGAAAAGCAGCCTGAGGGTTGTGGAAATTCATTTCTCAGAAAACTGAATTCACAAATTATTTGCGCATGTGCGTATAATTTTTTTTTATTTAAAAAGAACTTTACAACAGATCCTAAGTTTGTTAACCCACTCCGCAACACCTTCGGGTTCAGCACTTTGCTTTTTTTTTTTTTTACACACACTGGATTAAATTAAATTTCAACACAATCAAAAACACAGCCGGGGGTGGGGTGGGGGAGGGTGAACGAGCGGCTGAGATTCTGTCTGCACGTCATCAGCATGGGAACCGACTCACTGCATAGACATAAATATCACACAAAACAGAAAAGGGATGGGTGAAACAGCTAAATTACAGAGCGGTGAACAGGTAAGGCGGGGGGCGGTCGGACCCACAGCCCGAACGTGAGCATTCAAAGCTCGCACACCCCCCACAATAAACAGCAGGATTAAAAATAATTACAGCGTTTGATTGCAAACAAAATTTAAAAAGGTAGCGCTTGCTGCAGTGACTGTACATTAGCCGCCTGGTCTGGGGCACCTTGTCCGCAGAGGTTCCATGGATTTCTTCTCCGACGCGTGCGTAGATTGCAGCCTTTGTCCAGCGATCCTTTCCCTGGAGTGAGAGGGATCTCACACGCGTTGATCACCAGATTCGCTGGGGTCGGGGAGAGATTTCCCTCTCTCTCTCCTCTCCCCCACCCCGGAGGTCAGCTCAGTGTTCGCCGTTACTGACGTTGGCAGTGCCAGGCTGCGTGGCTGTTGCCGGGATCCTCGGCATTTTCTTGGCAGGGCTCGGCGCGCACTGAAAACAACACGGGCAACTTTAGAACCTCAATGGTCGACAGCCCATAACCCTGTTACAGTGCAGCCCATCACCCCCCGTAACCCTGTTACAGTGCAGCCCATCACCCCCCGTAACCCTGTTACAGTGCAGCCCATCACCCCCCGTAACCCTGTTACAGTGCAGCCCATCACCCCCCCGTAACCCTGTTACAGTGCAGCCCATCACCCCCCGTAACCCTGTTACAGTGCAGCCCATCACCCCCCGTAACCCTGTTACAGACAGCCCATCACCCCCCCCGTAACCCTGTTACAGTGCAGCCCATCACCCCCCCCCGTAACCCTGTTAGTGCAGCCCATCACCCCCCGTAACCCTGTTACAGTGCAGCCCATCACCCCCCCCCCCGTAACCCTGTTACAGTGCAGCCCATCACCCCCCCCCCCCCGTAACCCTGTTACAGACAGCCCATCACCCCCCCATAACCCTGTTACAGTGCAGCCCATCACCCCCCCGTAACCCTGTTACAGTGCAGCCCATCACCCCCCGTAACCCTGTTACAGACAGCCCATCACCCCCCCCCGTAACCCTGTTACAGTGCAGCCCATCACCCCCCGTAACCCTGTTACAGACAGCCCATCACCCCCCCCCCGTAACCCTGTTACAGACAGCCCATCACCCCCCCCCCGTAACCCTGTTACAGTGCAGCCCATCACCCCCCCCCCGTAACCCTGTTACAGTGCAGCCCATCACCCCCCCCCCCATAACCCTGTTACAGTGCAGCCCATCACCCCCCGTAACCCTGTTACAGACAGCCCATCACCCCCCCCCCGTAACCCTGTTACAGTGCAGCCCATCACCCCCCCCCCGTAACCCTGTTACAGACAGCCCATCACCCCCCGTAACCCTGTTACAGTGCAGCCCATCACCCCCCCGTAACCCTGTTACAGACAGCCCATCACCCCCCCCCGTAACCCTGTTACAGTGCAGCCCATCACCCCCCCCCCCGTAACCCTGTTACAGACAGCCCATCACCCCCCGTAACCCTGTTACAGTGCAGCCCATCACCCCCCGTAACCCTGTTACAGACAGCCCATCACCCCCCCCCCGTAACCCTGTTACAGTGCAGCCCATCACCCCCCCCCCCGTAACCCTGTTACAGACAGCCCATCACCCCCCGTAACCCTGTTACAGTGCAGCCCATCACCCCCCGTAACCCTGTTACAGACAGCCCATCACCCCCCGTAACCCTGTTACAGACAGCCCATCACCCCCCCCCGTAACCCTGTTACAGTGCAGCCCATCACCCCCCCCCCCGTAACCCTGTTACAGACAGCCCATCACCCCCCGTAACCCTGTTACAGTGCAGCCCATCACCCCCCCCCCCCCCCCCGTAACCCTGTTACAGTGCAGCCCATCACCCCAGGTCTCTGTCTCTCTCTCTTTGGTTGAAGCAGCTGCTCCCGATGTCCATTCTCACTCTAGAGTCCCTCACCTTTAACCTCTGCCCCCTGGCATTTGAACCCTGCACCTCATCGACCAAGGTGCTTGGACCAAACATCGTCAATTTCCCTTCAATAATGTTCAAAAACCTTAAATTAGGTCAACTGGAAGGTCGGAGCGGGCGGCTACAATGACTTCTGGGGTCCCACGTACCTCGGTGGTGGCGGGGTTGCCATGGAGAGCGCCCATCCCGGCCTCGAAGCTCCCGTTCTCCAGGATGGGCCTCCTGGCGTAGTCCCGGCGGTGCTTCTCGTCCACGTTGGTGAGGTACCAGGTGCCGGGGAACAGGTCCTCCACCGCATCCCGGGGCTGGTGGTTCGCTGCAGGACGGAGAACGGAAATAAATTAGAGCACAAGGAAGAGACTCGCATCGACTCTGTGACAAGGAAGAAAGATTTACAGCACATTCAACAAACTAGTCTCTGCTGGTGTTTCTGCTCCACACCAGCCTCCTCCCACCCCTCTTCATCTCACCCTATTGGCATAACCTTCTATTCCTTTCTCCCTCGTGTGTTTATCCAGCTTCCCCTTAAATGCACTGATGCCATTCACCCCAACCACTCCCTGTGGCAGCGAGTTCCACACTCTCACCACTCTCTGGGTAAAGAAGTTTCTCCTGAATTCCCTGTTGGATTTATTAGTGACTATATTATATTTATGGCCCCTAGTTCTGGTCTCCCCCACAAGTGGAAACATCTTCTCTACGTCTACCCTATCAAACCCTTTCAGAATTTTAAAGACCTCTATCGGGTCACCTCTCGGCCGCATGGTTCAGAAGGAGCCAGTGTCTGGTGGGCTATCAAAGCCACTGGTTTACAGTTTGACAGAAGAATGGACACATCAAAATTCACTCCACTTTTTGTTTAAACCCCCCCCCCCCCCCAACATGATTCACTGTGCGGCAAGCGCTTGGTCGAAGATCTTACCCAAGTGGTGCGTCTCCTCCCTCTGCTGCATGCTGTTGGCGAAATCCTCCGGCGACACGCGCTTCCGGGAATTCAGCCTGACCTGCAGGTCCGACAGGCTGGACACCAGCTTGTCCAGCGCAGAGCCCGGCGTCGCATCCTGCGTCACGTGGAGCGAGTACAGGGTGGCAGCGAATCCTGAGCCGTAGGAGAACAGGCCGATCCTCTGGCCGGCCAGCTGCTGGGCGGTACGCCTGCGGGACGAGAAATCACCATTAGCGTCGAGCAAAAGGTAACTGGGCGCGCGCGGGTAGGCAGGTCGGGGGACCTGCGGCACGGGGGCGGATGGCGCAGGGTACTTACTGGCCCAAGATGGCGGACAGGCAGCCGTAGACGGAGGGCGTGTACATGTTGCCGTTCTGGTTGGAGACCATCAGCGAGGGATGAGTCTTCTGCTTGAAGACCTCGGTGCTCGCCTTCAGAAAGGCCTTCTCCACGTCCCTGTCGAAGTACGTGTCCTCCAGCTTCACATCTCTGTAAGCCCAAGAGGGAGCACGTTAATCCCAGCCAGGCGCACCCCATCCCAAAACCCCAGCCGGGCGCACCCCCAAATCCTTCCCACCCCTCCAAGAGTGGAGCCTGGCGCACTGGGCAGGAGTGGAACACCTTGTTCCCCCACCGCGCCCCCCCCCCCACCCACCCCAGGCCTGTACCAAACCAGCTCACCTGAAGGCCTCGAGCCCGCTGAAGATGCCGCTCTCAGTGTTGGGGTTGGAGTCAAGCAGGAAGTCGTTGAGGAGCAGCCTGGCCAGGGATTTCTGCACCAGCTTGCAGTAGGGGGTGTGGAACACCATGTAGTCAAAGTCCTGCAGAGTAATCCGAGCGTCGCTGCCCTCTGAAACACAACGGGGAACGGATTATCGGTGCGCGGCAGAGACTGGATTCATTTGCGCCCGGTGTCGGCACCAAGCGCTCCCGGGTGGGGTACAGTGCAGCCAGGTACAAAGTAAAGTTGCACTTAGGCACGAAAAATGTTGGGACAGGGGAAGACCAACTGGCCCAGCCAATCTGTCCCTCAGAGTCGCGATTCCCTTATGTATCATTTAAAGCCATCAAAACGAATCAGAAAGGCTGATGGAATGTTGGTCTTTATCTCAAAGAGGGCTGGATTACAAAGGGGAGGAAGTGATGTTTCAGTTGCAGAGAGATCTGGTTAAACCCCATCTGGTACTGCGTTCTGGGCAATACACCTCTGGGAGGCTATATTGGCCTTGGAGGGGGTGCAGCACCAATGATGAGGACAGGTTTCATAGACTAGGCTTGCATTCCCTGGAGGATAGAAGATTAAGGGTCTGATCTGATCGAGGTGTTTAAAATGTTAAAGAGATTTGATAGGGTAGACAGGGAGAAACTATTCCTTCTGGTAGGGGGAGTCCAGAACAAGGGAGCATTAGCTTAAAATTAGAGCCAGGCGGTTCAGGGGTGATGCCAGGAAGCACTCCTTCACACGAAGGGTCATGGAAATCTGGAAAAAACTCCCCCTAAAAGCTGTTGAGGCTGGGGGTCAATTGGAGCTTTCAAGGCTGAGATCGCTAGGTTTTTGTTGGGCAAAGGCATCACAAGGCGGGTAAATGGAGTTGAGGTACAGATCGGCCATGATCTAACTGATTGGTGGAACAGACTCGAGGGGCTGAATGGCCTCCTCCTGTTCCTATCATTCATGGTGCCGTGTAGTCTACTGGGAGAGGTGGAAAACCAGATAGATACCCCCGGCCAATTAGGTGGGGAAAAATGTGGAAAATTCCTCTCGGGACCGCCCCCCCAGCCGATCGGAACCAGTCCAGGAGATCACGTTAATCATGCCTTAAGTTACGCTGCACCTACGTCTTGTACGGCATGATCTCTGCCCCGGTCAGGAGTCAGTCCAGCTCTCGTTCAAAGGGGTATAATTTAATGTCGTACTACTGCCAGCGAGTCTGCAAATCTTACGCTGACGTGGCCGTCGAATGCACAGCGGAGATCTGCTTCACTGCAACGTAACTTAAAACCAGCTCAATGCCTCCCGCCGTGCTTTGTCCCTCTGGGGAGTCCGTACCTGAACTCTCTGGAGTAGGGTACATGGAGAGTGTCCCTCTGCGGAGGGCGTGTGCACGCTGTCTGAAACAGAAACTCTACAGCTGCAGACATCCCAGCACTTTTGGTTTGGAAACTCAAAACAGGGCAAAACGGTTTCTGTCCATGTCATATGCCCAGCGGATGTGGGAAATGGGGTCAATGATTAATGCTGGTACATTGTTGGTAGGGTAGAGGGAGCTTTACTCTGTATCTAACCCGTGCTGTACCTGCCCTGGGAGTGTTTGATGGGACAGTGTAGAGGGAGCTTTACTCTGTATCTAACCCGTGCTGTACCTGCCCTGGGAGTGTTTGATGGGACAGTGTAGAGGGAGCTTTACTCTGTATCTAACCCCTGCTGTACCTGCCCTGGGAGTGTTTGATGGGACATTGTAGAGGGAGCTTTACTCTGTATCTAACCCATGCTGTACCTGTCCCGGGAGTGTTTGATGGGACAGTGTAGAGGGAGCTTTACTCTGTATCTAGCCCATGCTGTCCCTGCCCTGGGAGTGTTTGATGGGACAGTGTAGAGGGAGCTTTACTCTGTATCTAACCCGTGCTGCACCTGCCCTGGGAGTGTTTGATGGGACAGTGTAGAGGGAGCTTTACTCTGTATCTAACCCATGCTGTACCTGCCCTGGGAGTGTTTGATGGGACAGTGTAGAGGGAGCTTTGATCTCTATCTAGCCCATGCTGTACCTGGCTCAAAAGTAACTGATGCTGACACAGAATGTCTGAAAAGGAAAAATGTTCCAATTCCCAGGACTAATATCCCTCCATCAGTTTTAGGTGGCTGATCACTGAGGAAGTTATTTGCAGCAATTGAAGGCCCAGAATAGTTTGAAAACCGTTTCCACTGAGCGTCACGAGGAGGTAAAAGGACATGAGTCGTGTGGAAAAGGTAGTGAATCGAGAGGAGACGGCCTCAGCTGCCGAGGGTATATATGAAGAGGGGGGCATGTGTGAAGTAGTCAGGGCGGCTATAGTCTTTTCTTCTTTAAGATACAAGGCCCTGCCCGTCTCACGCAGCTGAACCCAGCGACCCACCTTTCTGCCTCTGTGCCCGGTACTTGTTGTAGTAGACCGTGTAGCAGTGATCTAACGCGCTGAGGTAGCACTGAATCGACAGCTTCCCATCCACCACAGGGTACTCCGACACCATGTCGGGCTTGTAGAAGTCATACGCGTGCTGCATGTGCGTCCCGCGCAGGCCTATGAGGGAAGGACGCAGTCAGTTATTATATTCTCAAACCTGGGGCATTGAAGACAGCAAACAACCTTCCTACCGCGCACACACAAAGGGAAAGTTACACATTCACGTCCAATTGGGGTGGGCGAGAGAGATGAAGTGCCTACAGTAACTTTACCTGACGAAGGAGCAGCGCTCAGAAAGCTCGTAATTTCAAATAAAACTGTTGGACTATAACCTGGTGTTGTGCGACTTCTCATTTTTGTCCACCCCAGTCCAACACCGGCATCTCCGCATCACTATACAGTAACTACGATCACCATTCGTCCCACAGATACTTGCCTCAGCCGTGGCTCAGTGGGCAAACACTCTTGCCTGAGTCAGAAGGTCGTGGATTCAAGTCCGACTCCAGAGACTCGAGCACAAAATCCAGGCTGACACTCCAGTGTAGCACTGAGGGAGCGCTGCACTGTCGGCGGTGCCGTCTTTCGGATGAGACGTTAAACCGAGGCCCCGTCTGCCCCCTCAGCTGGATGTAAAAGATCCCATGGCCACTATTTCGAGAACAGCAGGGGAGTTCTCCCCAGTGTCCTGGCCAATATTTATCCCTCAACTGCTAACTGAAAAACAGATTATCTGTTCATTGTCACATTGCTGTTTGTGGGACCCTGCTGTGCGCAAATTGACTGCCGCGTTTCCCACATCACAACAGTGACTATGAGGTTGTGAAAGGCGCGATATAAATGGGAATTTCTAACTCACTAACGCAGCTCCAAGGAGTTCGCAGATTACAGTCTGCTAATAATTCCAAGTTGTTTTTCTGTACATAATGTAAGACAGCAACCTGAGAATTTAGCACTGAAACAAAACTTGTATGACCGGATAACATGAGTTAAAGCAACTTTAAATGAAGCGGCAGCTGTGCACAGGAATGAAGTGCAACACCACCACCTGCTGGCAATCAAACAGCACTGCAGTAACAATAAAAAAATACTGCTTCAGTAACAGACTCCTTGTCCCCGAAAGACAGCGCAATATTTGGCTGTTTGTTGACCGTACAAGACATCCCCCAAGAAATCAGAGATTTTGTCACCGCCTTTTAACTTGGTCTCCTGCCGGATCAGCTCCGAGACCCTTTCACCAATACAGTACTCTGTACTGGTTTCTTGCCGAGCGGTGGGCCAGCAAATGGTTTATAACAATCCCGAAGGGACTGGGGGGAAGTCCAGACCAAGGGGCCATAATGTTAAATTTAGAGCCAGGCCGTTCAGGGTTGATGTCAGGAAGCACTTCTTCACACAAAGGGGAGCGGAAGTCTGGAACACTCTCCCCCCAAAAAGCTGTCGAGGCCGGGGGTCAATTGAAAACTGCAAAACTGAGATTGATAGAGTTTTGCTGGTAAGGGTATTAAGGGTTACGGAACCAAAGCGGGTGGATGGAGTTAAGGTACGTATCAGTCATGATCTAATTGAATGGCGGAACAGGCTCGAGGGGCTGAATGGCCTCCTCTTGTTCCTATGATCCGAGGAGCTATGGGTCCTCCCGCCCCTGCGGAAGGGGATGGGGATGCTGGGCATAATGAGGTGAAACCTGGACGGTTCTGTGTAGAAAGAGAGAGAGAGAAGTGATTGTAGTTGCTGATGTCTCACTGTTACTGATGGCTCAGTGGGCAGCGCTCTCGCCTCTGAGTCAGAAGGTTGTGGGCTCAAGTTAGGCTGACACTCCAGTGCAGTGCCGAGGGAGTGCTGCACTGTCGGAGGTGCCGTTAAACCGAGGCCCCGTCTGCCCTCTCAGGTGGACGTAAAAGTTCCCATGGCACTATTTTGAAGAAGAGCAGGGGAGTTCTCCCCGGTGTCCTGGCCAATATTTATCCCTCAATCAACATCACTAAAGTAGATGATCTGGTCATTATCACATTGCTGTTTGTGGGAGCTTGCTGTGCGCAAATTGCCTGCCGCGTTTCCCACATTACAACAGTGACTACACTTCAAAAGTGCTTCATTGGCTGTAAAGCGCTTTGGGGCGTCCTGAGGTCGTGAAAGGAGTTGTAGAAATGCAAGTATTTCTTTCTGTTATTAAATATGTTTCGTGTACATAACCGTGCTGGCTGCTTTGTCTGGAAGTTGAAGGCCCCGATACCCCGCGCTCACGGGGCTCTTCCACGCCTACTTACCTCGCTCAAAGCCCAGAGGTGCGTTGGGACCGACCAGCATGGCGATGGCGCCGGCGCCCCCCGTGGGACGGGCGCTCCCGGTGGCGTAGACGGCGATGTCACCAGCAACGACCAATGCGTAGCGCCCTGCGAAGTCAAAACCAAAACAAGAGAGTGGGTCAGATCCAGCTGGGAAAACGGGGAGCTGCCCATTGCTCCCGCCAGCAATAAATCACACTTCACAAAAACTGCGCTGGCCCCCAAATCATCAAAACGTCTCGGGAATTGGTTTCACCCACAGGCACTAAAAGGCAGTCCCTCCTACTTACATGCATCACCTCACACTTATCTCCATACAGAAACTCTCTCTCACAGTTTTGGTCTCCTTAGCTAAGGAAGGATATACTTGCCTTGGAGGCGGTGCAACGAAGGTTCATTAGATTGATTCCTGGGATGAGAGGGCTGTCCTATGATGAGAGGTTGAGTAGAATGGGCCAAAACTCTCTGGAGTTTAGAAGATTGTGAGGTGATCTCATTGAAACATACAAGATCCTGAGGGCGATTGACAGGGTAGATGCCGAGAGGTTGTTTCCCCTGGTTGGAGTGTCTAGAACTAGGGGGCATAGTCTCAGGATAAGGGGTCGGCCATTTAAGACTGAGATGAGGAGGAATTTCTTCACTCAGAGGGTTGTGAATCTTTGGAATTCTCTACCCCAGAGGGCTGTGGATGCTGAGTCTTTGACTATATTCAAGGCTGAGATCGATAGATTTTTGAACTCTCGGGGAATCAAGGGATATGGGGATCGGACGGGTAAGTGGAGTTGAGGTCGAAGATCAGCCATGATCTTATTTAATGGCGGAGCAGGCTCGAGGGGCCGTATGGCCTACTCCTGCTCTTACTTCTTATGTACATTAGCCCAATCAATATTTTGTTTGATAACGCTCCTGTGAAGCGCCTTGGGACGTTTTACTACGTTAAAGGTGCTATATAAATGCAAGTTGTTGTTGTTGTTGAGAGATGATGTGGAGATGCCGGTGTTGGACTGGGGTGGACAAATGTGAGAAGTCGCACAACACCAGGTTATAGTTCAACAGTTTTATTTGAAATCACTGTTGGACTATAACCTGGTGTTGTGCAACTTCTCACAGTTGTTGAGATACACAGTGTCTGTATAAGGTGCGGATATATTTCACCTGTGGGAGATACATTACAACAGTGCCTACACTTGAAAAATACTGAACTGGCTGTGATACTTTGGGATGTCCGGAGGTTGTGAAAGGCTCTTTACAAATGCGAGTCCTTTCCCTTTTTTCCTTCCACTTGGAAGTAGATGCAACCAATGTTCCCTTTAAGCTGCGGGGCCACGCGGCGCTCCAGGGTACCTGCGCAGCCGGCTTTTCAATGCAAAAAGCGCGCGTGCGTGCGCGGTACTTTAAATGGACCGCGCAGCCCCAACCCAAGAAAAAGTACAGGGAACATTGGATGCAACCAAAGCCAAGCCGTGCCTCGAGGAGAGGAGGAAGGTACACGGGGGTTTTTATGAACTGGCAGCGGCTGGGCTGGGCTGGGGTGGGGGGGGGGGGTGCGGACTCACCGTCCCAGGAGCTGGACTCCACCCAGTTGACGGAGTTGAAGAGCGCGGCGGTTCCGCCGTAGCAGGCGTTGGTGGTGTCGATGCCCTCGATGTCGGTGTTGCCGGACTCTTCGAAGAGCTGCATGAGGACGGTCTTCACCGACTTGGATTTGTCGATGATGGTCTCGGTGCCCACCTCCAGCCGCCCGATGCTCTCGTAGGGCAGGCTGTTCCTCTCCAGCAGCCGGTGGACGGCGGTCAGGCACAGGGAGTTGATGTCCTCGCGGTCGGAGCAGAAGCCCATCCTGGACTGGCCCAGGCCCACCGTGTACTTGCCGGCGTCCACCCCGTCAAACTTCTCCAGCTCGGTCTGTTCCACGTACTGCGACGGGAAGTAGATCTCCATGGCGATGATGCCCACATCCTTGGGCCAGCCGGCCTCAGCGTTGGCGGGAAGAGATCCAGGCATCGTGGAAAGACTGCGGACAGAGGGGGAGGAACAAAAACAAATGTAGCGAGTAGTCTCCAAGATGATTGTCGAGCGCAAAAGTTACCAGGGCTCCAAGGGTTAGATTACGAGGAGAGGTCCCATAAACTCTGCTTGCGTTCTCTGGAATATAGACGGTTAAGGGGTGATTTGATTGAGGTTTTAGGATTGTTAAAGGAATTGATAGGGTAGATACTGGTGGGGGAGTCTAGGACAAGGGAACATAATCTTAAAATCAGAGCCAGGCCATTCAGCAGAGAAGTTAAGAATACTTCTTCACGCGTGTGGAACGCCCTCCCACAAAAAGCAGTAGATGCTAGCTCAATTAATCATTTTAAATCCCAGATAGATTTTTGCTAGACAACGGTATTATGGGATAAGAACCAAAGCAGGTGGATGGAGTTAGGATACAAATCAGCCTTGACCTCATTGAATGGCGGACCAGGCTCAAGAGGCTGAATGGCCTCCCCCGTTCCCAAAAGTCCTGGTCAAGTCCTCCACTGACCCCAGATCGGTGGGTGAAAGATGTGCAACTCGTAGAGAGCAACAGATCCCAGGTTCAAATATACAGTCAGGGCTCCTCCTGGATTAGCGACAGGAAAACCTGCTACAGTGGAGGGAAGGCGGGACCACAAGGGTGCAGTGCCCTCTTCACCCATACCCCAGCACGGGTCACTTTCAGGAAACAGTACCCCAGTGAGAGTCAGTACCCTCAGGAACTGTACCCCAGTGAGAGTCAGCACCTTCAGGAACTGTACCCCAGTGAGAGTCAGCACCTTCAGGAACTGTATCCCAGTGAGAGTCAGCACCTTCAGGAACTGTACCCCAGTGAGAGTCAGTACCGTCAGGAACTGTAGCCCAGTGAGAGTCAGCACCGTCAGGAACTGTACCCCAGTGAGAGTCGGCACCTTCAGGAACTGTAGCCCAGTGAGAGTCAGCACCTTCAGGAACTGTACCCCAGTGAGAGTCAGCACCCTCAACCTATACCGAGACAATGCATGAATGGCAGGCATACAAATTCATTCCCATGTTCTGCAGCACCAGCACTAGCAGTAATTGGTCAGGGGCGGTGAATGGGTTTAAACAGCCCCTGCAGTGTTATTCTGATGCCCTCGGATATTGGAGACGGGATGTGAACACAGACCATGCATAGCTTTCCCCTCCTCCCTCTGCTGAAGGAGCTGGCTGTTGTTGAGAGATTCGCACCTGGGTGCCGATCTCCCTCCAGTCATTTGCCTACATGGCTGTGCTTAACTTGAGAGCTTGGGCGGTGAGTGGCTGCTGGTAATTCGACCACAAGGGGCATCACAGTCAAACCTGATTCTGTCCACACCGGGCGTCGCCGTCACAGACGCGCGCGCACTTTCCGCACAGGGTCTCGGACAACGGGGATCCTGGGGCGATTTCTCCCCTCCTTAAACCGAGGGGGAAGGAGGGGGTCCACTATACTCTCACTGCCTCTCCGACCGACATCAGCAAATTCAGCACAGTTCAAACCTGGCAGCTGGTCCATCACGGCAGAGAACACCTTGATCTCTGTAATGCCTTGGCTCCGGCGCACAAACTGCGGGTCAGTTTATCACTGCAGTGTGAATCCACTCCACACACACACACAGCAGAGCCAAGCCCTGGTTACACCGGATGTAACCCTCCACAGTACCGTACCAGGTCTTGGTGCATCGACCCAGCGCTACGCACCGAGTACTTGACCTTGGCTTGAGTGCATTCTCTGGGCACTTACAGCTGGTACCGGTACCAGCACATCAGACTCTGCTGTTAAGAGACGGCAGCGAGTTGCAGTGAAGCACGCAGAATTTATGACCGGGGGGCGGAGAAAGCGGGCGGGGTGAATCACTTAAAAAACCAGTGCGGGCTGCAGACAAGACACAGTAACCAGAATCCACACCCTACAAAGCCACAACGCACGCATACACACACTCGAACCGGAATCACGACCCTCTGGAAACAATGCCCATGCGCATACACAGAGCCAGACCCGAGACCTTGCTTCATACACACTTCATCAGCATCACACACATCAGAATCACAACCCCTACCCCGTTTAAAGCACTCAGATTCCCTTTCTCATACGCTTCTCAAACCCAACTTCAATTCTCTCTCTCTGACTCACTACCGACAGTGACGCCTAACAATTCCTTTCTCACACACGCAGTAGAAATGAGTGTCGATTTCATGACAAACGCTCGACAAAAATCGCTCCCATTTGCTTATAACGTAATGATGTAAATCTGGTCCAAATTTTAAACAGCCCAGTCTCTCACGTGCCTACAATTTACCCGAGATTTGTTCCTGCATTGTACATCAGTGCAGGACGAGAAGCCTTCAGTGCCCAGAGTGCTGCCTCTCACACATATATGCATGTACTCTACCTGCCTGGTGCCAGCACCGAGCTGCACTTCACTCTCATCAATGCGCAAAGCACCAGCCGCCCTCCGGCAGAGGAATACACACTCCGGCTCCACCCACAGCAGCCGATCAGCACAGTGTTCTGACTGAGCCTCGGCCAATCAGCCTCCGCTCCTCATATGATGCAGGGGGATCAGCAGTGACAGCTTATTGTCGGGAGGAGGCTGTGGGCTCGTACTGCAGATCCCTGTGACACGCCAGGGGAGGGAGGGAAAGAAGGGGAGAGGGAAGGAGAGGAGAGAGAGAGAAAAAAGAGAGGGGGGGGGGGGGGGAGAGAGAGGGAGAGAGAGAGAGAGGGGAGAAAGAGAAAGGGGGGGAGAGAGAGGGAGGGAGAGAGAGAGGGGGGGGGAGAGAGAGGGGGGGGGGAGAGAGAGGGGGGGAGAGAGGGGGGGGGGAGAGAGAGGGGGGGGGGGGGGGGAGAGAGAGGGGGGGGTAGAGAGAGGGGGGGGAGAGAGAGGGGGGGGGAGAGAGAGATGGGGGGGGAGAGAGAGGGGGGGGGAGAGAGAGGGGGGGAGAGAGGGGGGGGGGGGGAGAGAGAGGGAGGGGGGGAGAGAGGGGGGGGGAGAGAGAGGGGGGGGAGAGAGAGGGGGGGGGGGGGAGAGAGAGGGGGGGAGAGGGGGGGGGGAGAGAGGGAGGGGGGGGGAGAGAGGGAGGGGGGGGGAGAGAGGGGGGAGGGGGGGGGGGGAGAGGGGGGGGGGGAGAGAGGGGGGGGGAGAGGGGGGGGGGAGAGAGGGGGGGGGGGGGAGAGGGGGGGGGGAGAGAGAGAGGGGGGGAGGAGAGAGAGGGGGGGGAGAGAGAGGGGGGGAGAGAGAGGGGGGGAAGAGAGAGGGGGGGAGAGAGAGGGGGGGAGAGAGAGGGGGGAGAGAGAGGGGGGGAGAGAGGGGGGGGAGAGAGGGGGGAGAGAGAGGGGGGGAAGGGAACGAGAGGGGGGGGGGGGGAAGGGAACGAGAGGGGGGGGGGAAGGGAACGAGAGGGGGGGGAAGGGAACGAGGAGGGGGGGGGGGAAGGGAACGAGAGGGGGGGGGAGGGAACGAGAGGGGGGGGGAGGGAACGAGAGGGGGGGGAGGGAACGAGAGGGGGGGGAAGGGAACGAGAGGGGGGGAAGGGAACGAGAGGGGGGGGAAGGGAAAGAGAGGGGGAGGAAGGGAAAGAGAGGGGGGAAGGGAAGAGAGGGGGAAGGAAAGAGAGGGGGGGAAGGGAAAGAGAGGGGGGGAAGGGAAAGAGAGGGGGGGAAGGGAAAGAGAGGGGGGGAAGGGAAGAGAGGGGGGGAAGGGAGAGAGGGGGGAGGGAGAGAGGGGGGGAGGGAGAGAGGGGGGGAGGGAGAGAGGGGGGGAGGGAGAGAGGGGGGGAGGGAGAGAGGGGGGGAGGGAGAGAGGGGGGGAGGGAGAGAGGGGGGAGGGAGAGAGGGGGGGAGGGAGAGAGGGGGGAGGGAGAGAGGGGGGGAGGGAGAGAGGGGGGGAGGGAGAGAGGGGGGGAGGGAGAGAGGGGGGGGAGGGAGGGAGAGAGAGAGAGGGGGGGAAAGGTAAAGAGAGGGGGGAAAAGGTAAAGAGAGGGGGGAAAGAGTCAATGCCAGAAGGAGTCGACACTTCCGGAGAGCAAAGGGAGAGTTTGTGCAGAAAATAAAATCTCTGACTGTCTTTATTTAAATGTGCCACAGTTCCAATCCCTCTCCCCTTTGTGGGGTGGGGGGAATATCAGACAACTCCTCAATTAAACAGGAGAGATAGAAGGTGGAGCTTGTTTTCCAATGCCTTGCCTGGTCTCCAGATACCATACAACCAAATGACGGCTCAATCTCAGCACACAACAAAGGGAGCCGAAAGCTGAATCCCAGCAGCTATTCCACCACAAGAGATGTTTGTTTTTAAATATAAACATGCTGGGAAGGGTAGTAGAGTGGAGAGCAGTACCCCCCCCCCCCTCCCCGTACTCCCTGCAGTAAACTGCAGCGAAATGTGGGCAGTCGGATGCCAGAGATTAAAAAGTAAGGCACAAACCCTGGAAATCTGAAACACACAGCAGGAAAGGCCCCACTTCGAGGAGGATACCGAGAAACTCCAGGATGATTTGGACAGGTTGGGTGAGTGGGCAGAAGCGTGGCAGATGCAATATAACGTGGATAAGTGCGAGGTTATCCACTTTGGTGTCAAAAACAGAAAGGCAGACTATTATCTGAATGGCAATAGATTGGGAGAAGGGGAAGTGCAACGAGACCTAGGTGTCCTTGTGCACCAGTCGCTGAAAGTAAGCATGCAGGTGGTTAAGAAGGCAAATGGTATGTTGGCCTTCATAGCGAAAGGGTTTGAGTATAGGAACAGGGATGTCCTGCTGCAGTTGTACAGGGCCTTGGTGAGACCACACCTTGAGTACTGTGTGCAGTTTTGGTCGCCTTATCTGAGGAAGGATGTTCTTGCCATGGAAGTAGTTCAGCGAAGATTCACAAGGCTGAGACCTGGGATGGCAGGAATGACATATGAGGAGAGATTGGGTCGATTGGGCTTATACTCGCTGGAGTATAGAAGAATGAGAGGGGATCTCATCGAAACATATAAAATTCTGACAGGTCTGGACAAACTAGATGCAGGAAGAATGTTCCCGATGGTCGGAGAGTCCAGAACCAGGGGTCATAATCTAAGGATAAGGGGTAAGCCATTTAGGACAGAAATGAGGAAGAATTTCTTCACCCAGAGAGTGGTGAACCTGTGGAATTCTCTACCACAGAAGGTAGTTGAGGCCAATTCATTAAATATATTCAAGAATGAGTCAGATATATTTCTTAAAGCTAAAGGTATCAAGGGATATGGGGAGAAGGCAGGTACAGGGTACTGAGTTTGGATGATCAGCCATGATCTCATCGAATGGCGGAGCAGGCTCGAGGGGCCGAATGGCCTGCTCCTGCTCCTATGTTTCCTTCGCCCCTCCGTCGGTGGCCGTGCCTTCAACCGTCTAGGCCCCAAGTTCTGGAATTCCCTCCCTGAACCTCTCCACCTCCTCCCTAAAGAGGCTCCTTCAAACCCATCTCATTGACCAG
This sequence comes from Squalus acanthias, assembly GCA_030390025.1. Taxonomy (NCBI): domain Eukaryota; kingdom Metazoa; phylum Chordata; class Chondrichthyes; order Squaliformes; family Squalidae; genus Squalus; species Squalus acanthias. Next base: position 261,588,271 of record CM059425.1, read on the forward strand.
CTTCCCTTTCCCTAGCTCTCTCCCTCTCCTTCCCTTCTCCCTCCCCCAGTGTGCCATGGGTCAGCCCCACCCAATCTAATATCTTCTGGGCTCGGAGTCCGATTTGGCTCCTGTGAAGCACCATGGGACGTTTTCTTGCATTACAAGGCGCTGTATAAATTGCAAGTCGCTGTTTTTGTTGGGTTACACAGGTCGGTCAGTCAGCACCTGAAAGGGGAAAAAGGCAGGTTAACGCTGGGTGGAGCCTCGGCAGCAGGGCCACACCCATTCCCCTTCAGATGCTGACTGACCCTGCTGTGCCTCACCGAGATCTGTCTGTTTTCAGAGCAGGAGCCCAGTATGCTGCGGAGTCACCCTGCCTCAGACACTCTGCACGGGTGGGGAGTAAAACAGTGAGCTGTCTCCACACTCAGTAGCAGCAGAAAGCAAAGCCAGGCCTGTTTTGTTGGAAGGAAAAAAAGAGTTAGGAGCAGGAGGAGGCCATACGGCCCCTCGAGCCTGCTCCGCCATTCAATAAGATCATGGCTGATCATCCACCTCAACTCCACTTTCCCGCCCGATCCCCACATCCCTCGATTCCAAAAATCTATCTCAGCCTTGAACATACTCCACGATTCAGCATCCACAGCCCTTTGCAGAAGACAATTCCAAAGATTCACAACCCTTTGAGTGAAGAAATTCCTCCTCATCTGAGTCTTAAATGGCCGCCCCCTTATTCTGGGACTATGCCCCCTCGTTCTAGACTCTCCAGCCAGGGGAAACAACCTCTCAGCATTTACCCTGTCAATCCCCTTCAGAATCTTATACGCTTCAATGAGATCACCTCTCATTCTTCTAAACTCCAGAGAGTATCGGCCCATTCTACACAATCTGTCCTCATAGGACAGCCCTCTCATCCCAGGAATCAAACTAGTGAACCTTTATTACACCGCCTTAAAGGCAAGGATAAAGGCTGTCTCTGGTGCTTCCCTTACCCAGTACGAGTCTCGCCATCTGCCTTGGAATGAGTGTGCCTCTCCAGACCAGGGAATGAGCTGCAGGAAGACCACAGATACACCTGTGGTGTAGTGGTGCTCGGGACCAAATGTCCAGCAGCAGCTGACCTTTCCCCATTATCTCACCAGTGCCCTTCCGCAATGGATTCAGTGTACCCAACAAACCGCCACTCCACCACAGCTGCTCTCTGCCCACCCCTCTCTCAAATCCCACCGCCGACACTGTGCTGATGCAGAGCCCACCCCACCTCGATTCTAAAATCTCCTGCCTTGTAAAATTTCCTACATTACAACAGTGACTACACTTCAAAAGTGGCCGTATGGTGCTTTGGGACGTGATAGGTGCTGTACAAATACAAGTCTCTCTTTTGTAGGATAAATTACTTTTTCGGTGGAGCTTTGGTGCTGATGTGCCAGCCTGGAGGTTGTGTGCTGATGGAGTATTAGAGTACAGCTCCGTCTGGATTTCTGCCCCAGGCATAAACAAGCAGATGACTGAACAGTGACCTAACCTCCCTCTGCCAGCAACCCAGTCAGTAAACTGACTGACAAAGTTAGTTGCTAGGTGACCGAGCCTATCCCTTCCGGAAAACTGGATTTTCAATACCACGTAGAAATTATGCTACAGCTATACAAAGCCCTAGTTAGACCACACCTGGAGTACTTTGAGCAGTTCTGGGCACCACACCTGGAGCAGTCTGGGCACCACACCTGGTGCACTGTGAGCTGTTCTGGGCACCACACCTGGTGCATTGTGAGCGGTTCTGGGCACCACACCTGGTGCACTGTGAGCGGTTCTGGGCACCACACCTGGTGCACTGTGAGCGGTTCTGGGCACCACACTGGTGCATTGTGAGCGGTTCTGGGCACCACACCTGGTGCACTGTGAGCTGTTCTGGGCACCACACCTGGTGCACTGTGAGCGGTTCTGGGCACCACACCTGGTGCATTGTGAGCGGTTCTGGGCACCACACCTGGTGCACTGTGAGCTGTTCTGGGCACCACACCTGGTGCACTGTGAGCGGTTCTGGGCACCACACCTGGTGCATTGTGAGCGGTTCTGGGCACCACACCTGGTGCACTGTGAGCGGTTCTGGGCACCACACCTGGTGCACTGTGAGCAGTTCTGGGCACCACACCTGGTGCACTGTGAGCAGTTCTGGGCACCACACCTGGTGCACTGTGAGCAGTTCTGGGCACCACACCTGGTGCACTGTGAGCGGTTCTGGGCACCACACTGTAGGAAGGATATATTGGCCTTGGAGGGAGTGCAGCGTGGGTTTACCAGAATGATACCCAGACTCGAGGTTAAGTTACGAGGAGAGATTACACAAAGTAGGGTTGTGTTCCCTGGAATTTAGAAGGTGAAGGTTAAGGGGTAATTTGATTGAAGTTTTCAAGATATTAAGGGGAACAGATAGGGTAGATTGAGAGAAACTATTTCCGCTGGTTGGGGAGCCTAGGACTAGGGGGCAGAGTCTGAAAATTAGAGCCAGACCTTTCAGGAGTGAAATTAGGAAACACTTCTACACACAAAATTGGAACTTTGGAACTCTCTTCCACAAACAGCAATTGATGCTAGATCAATTGTTAATTTTAAATCTGAGATTGATAGCTTTTTGTTAACCAAAGGTATTAAGGGATATGGGGCAAAGGCGAGTATATGGAGTTAGATCGCAGATCAGCCATGATCTCATTGAATGGCGGAATAGTCTCGAGGGGCTCAATGGCCTCCTCCTGTTCTATGTAATGTAACAAAGGAATGTGCAAGTACATCGCAATACTGAGAATTTTCCCCCACCTAAACTAAAGGGCAGAATTGCGATTTTACAACGACTTGTACTTGTGTAGTGCCCCTCACGTGCAAGAGGCACCCCACCATGCTTTGTAATGAGGAGAGGGATACATTGGGCGCCAAGCATGGGCAAAGAGCAGAGGGGGCAATGGAAAGGCTCGGATGGGGAACCGAAGGAAGGGTGGATTTTACAAAGCAGGGAGGGACATAGCAAGGTGGAGTGAAAACTGGGTAGAAGATGGGGCTGAACAAGCAGCGAAGCGGGGCGGAGGGAGTTTGCAGACACGCAAGGCAGGAGATGGCTAGGGCAGAGTGGGGGGGGCGAGGAGGTGGGCGGATCTGACAACAAGCAGGTGAATTCTGAAGTAGGTGTGCTGGGGTACTTCAGTATGGCAGAGACTTCCCGTGCACCCTCCAATCCAGTGCCCTGACACTACATCCATCAATTCTTTGAGTAACCAAATTATCTACGGGATACGAACCCAACATTCACCAGCTGCACCTGTGCACACATAAAGACTTGTATTTATATAGCGCCCATCACCACCCCAGGACAGGCACGCACAAAAAGGACTTTCATTTCTACAGCGCCTTGCACGACCTCAGGAAGTCCTAAAGCGCTTCACAGCCAATTAAGTATTTTTGAAGTGTAGTCATTGTTGTAATGTAGGAAATATGGCAGACAATCTGCGCACAGCAAGCTCCCACAAACAGCATTGCGATAGTGGCCAGTTAATCTGTTTTACTGATGTTGGTTGAGGGGTAAATATTGGCCAGGACACCGGGGATAACTCCCCTGCTCTTCTTCCAAATAATGCCATGGGATCTTTTATGTTCAGCTGAGGGGGCAGACGGGGCCTCGGTTACTTGTATCATCTGAAAGATGGCACCTCCAACAGATTAGCGCTCCCTCAATACTACACTAGGAGTGTCAGCCTGGATTATGTGCTCAAGTCTTTGGAGCGGGACTTGAATCCCTTCTGAGGCGAGAGGGCTACCCAACGAGACATGGCTAACACAATCACACACACAAAAGTCATCCCCACCCTCCACAATCATCACAAAACCTACCTCCTCGTTGCTGGGAACTTAACCTCGACAGATGCTTGTAGGAAAGTTGTGGAAACGACCCGTCCGCAGTGGAAGCCGAGGTTTTGACCAGTACACACGCTGTCCGAACACACAAAGCGGCCGAGTCTGGCAAAGACACGAAACATTTTGTGCGAGTGTATGAGTGTGAGAGAGAAAGACGGAGACAGCAGGGACAGCTACCCTGGGGCTCTGAGCATCCAGCGTCACAGCCTGTATTTATACAGCTCCCGAGGACTCTCCTGCTCTCCACCCTAGTACATGTTGTGCACAGCCTATCAAAGGTCAACAGACATCGTCCAACAAAGCAGTCGCAGCAACAAATGAATCATTACCCACCAGTTTGGCACCCAGCCTGCTGATTACAAGCAAGCTCTAACATTTCCCCTACTTTCTATACGTCACTCACAGAAACAAAAACTTTGAAAATAATTTAAATCTGGCAACATTCTCTGTATTTGGGAGCGGGAGAGGGAAAATAGGAGTCAACCACTGCCGGTCAAACATGTGGCAAAGTTCTTTTAAGAATCTTCATTCCGAGAGTTCCTCACTGGTTCAATAGCTAGAGAGTATACAATGAGGCCATAAAGATTACAAGTCCCAAGTTTGATCCTCAGTTAGTTGATCTCCATTAAGTCAGCAGTACCGGTCGGTGCTTTAATTGGCCCGAGTGGCCTTGGACGACGGATGTTTTTGCACCTGATCGCTATCTACTAACTCTGATAAGTATGGCAGCCTAGGCCATTTTCAGCTCACACCTGAAGAAACCGTACCCTAGTAAGGACTAATGTCAAAAGAGAAGGCGGCCAGTTTAAGGTAATTGGCAAAAAAGAGAACCAGAGGGGATACGAGGAGAATTTTTTTAAACGCAGAAAGTTGTTATGATCTGGAATGCGCTGCCTGAAAGGGAAGCAGATTCAATAGTAACTTTCAAAAGGGAATTGGATAAATACTGGAAAAGGAAACAATTGCAGGGCTATGGGGAAAGGGCAGGGGAGTGGGATTAATTGGAAAGCTCTTTCAAAGAGCCGGCACAGGCACGATGGGCCGAATGGCCTCCTTCTATGTGGTGTGATTCTATGATTGGGGGAGGCCCAATAGGTTAAACGCACGCCTTTCAACTTTGGGAATTGGGTTCAAAAACAAGCTGCCTGAAGGGATGAAAGTCATCTCAGTCCACTGGCTGCAAAGTTCCTGTGTGAAATGAGATTGGGCAGTCTCGGCATGCTTCCTGGCGAGCGCGGCCCCCGCGGCACAAAACTGATCCAAACAGAAATGGCAATCCATTTCAGAGAAGCCACAGGGTAGCTCGCTGTGGGAAATGGAAGTGTGTCCAACTGGCAAAGTACGAAGGAGCATTGGAACAGGAGGCCATTCAGTCCCTCGAGCCTGTTCTGCCATTCAATTAGACCATGACTGATCCGTACCTCAACTCCATATCCCTTGAAACCCTTACCCAACAAAAAGCGATCAATCTCAGTTTTGACATTTTCAATTGAGCCCCAGCCTCAAGAGCTATTTTTTTTGGGGGGGGGGGGGGGGGGCAGAAAACGAGTTCCAGATTTCCACTACCCTTTGTGTGAAGAAGTGCTTCCTGACACCACCCCTGAACGGCCTGGCTCTAATTTTAAGTTCATGTCCCCTTGCGCTGGACTCCCCCCACCAGAGGAAATCGTTTCTCTCTATCGACCCCATCAACTCCTTTAATCATCTTCCGAGATTGGGGCTGAGTCGCATGGCCAGAGCAATGGGTGCTGGACTCTGGTCTGGCTTTTTACACGGACGTCGAGTGTCTGAAATAGAAAAGTTGTTCCATTCCCTGACAATAGCATTCTTCACTTTGATGTGCACAGAATGGAATGAGTTAACACCCAATAAACAGTCACACTACCCTCAATAACCCACCTCCTCCCCCCCCCCCTCCCAATGGGCCTCCCAACAGTGTTTACCTAGCTTATCAACAGACAAATGTTACAAAGTTCACAAAAACAAAGACCTCCACACAAAACTATGTACTTTGACCGTGACCCACTTACCCATGACCTCAAAAACACAGCCTGAAATCTAGGTGAAAGGGCAGGCCAGACAATGGTTGGGCAATATTGCATTACGATAACATAACCCAACTTTTACAAACTCCAGAAGTGTTGGGTGGGACTTTTCACAAGACTTGACCTAGGCTCAGTTTGGAGCAAGCTCGCGGTCAGAGGCACTACCCTTCAGAGGAGATGTCAAACCGTCTGCCTGCTTCCGGTGGGGTATTTAAAGATCCCAATGGCACAGTAAATGTAGAGTGACGAGCACGCTCAGAGACCTGGCCAACATGCCTGCCTCAACTAAAAGCACCAAACATCACATTAACATGCCAGAGGTCGTTGCTGACTGTGGGAATCGTACCGTGACTGCTGTATTTGCCTACTTAACAGGCGCTGTACTTCAAAGTACAGTTTACACCGCTTATAGCGGGCACGCTGGTGTTAACACGATTTACTGGCTATACACGATGGGTGTTAAAACCAAAAAGCAAAGTTGCTAACTTTTTTTTTTAAAGCAGAAAATCTCCATTTAACAACTGCCTCTCTTAATTATTAGCATTTGCATCCAGGATCTCATCACGAAGATATTCGCACTTTATCGAGGGGCCAACAGCTGCTGGAAGACCCGACTTTGCCTGAAATCAGCAGAGCTTTTTAAGTACTCACTGAACTGCCCAAAATAGTCGGAAGCGCTCAATACGTTGACGCCGCAATTCCTGCTGCAAGGAACGGACTTTTAAAAAAAATCCTTATGTGTGCTTTTAAAATAATAAAAGTACTAAAAGCAAGGAGCATTTAAGGATGGTCCCGGCTGTTGCCAGGAATACTGCCACTCCCGAGGAAGCAAGGGGTTCCCAAGCAGTCACCTGAGAGCGACAATATTTATCCCTCAGGCAACATCACTAAAACCAGATGATCTGGTCAGTATCACATTGCTGTTTGTGGGAGCTTGCTGTGCACAAATTGGCTGCCGTGTTTCCTACATTACAACAGTGACTCCACTTCAAAAGTACTTCATTGGCTGGAAAGTGCTTTGGGGATGTTTGGAGGTCGTGAAAGGTGCCACATAAAGTTCTTTCTTTTAAAATACTCAGCGTATCTACAGGCTTCTCCAGGTCTCTGCGGGGAAAACCCTTTTAAGAACTTGTCACGTGTCATCCCCCGACACCCTCCCCTCCCCAACAGGACCTCAGACATTGCCGCCCTCTTCCTCTCCGCCGTCGCAAAATCCTGCTACCAGGAACCCTTCAAGGACCTTTTCAGTCCTTTTAAAATAATTATTGATTCCAAAGCACTTAAAAAGGAGAATCTTGAAGCCAATTCCTGGAAAAGTGTTGACTTGCGGAATGAGTGTCTTCAGTAAATCATTTTTAGCACTATCCAGTACACTGGGTTCCCAGGTCACTGCTGGGGAAATATTTATCTACACTTTTTAGAGAGTGAAGTGGATCAACTTTTCTCTACCCCTTCCCCACGCACCATACCTCCTCCTCTCCCCACCCCCTCACTCCCTTCTACCACCTCTCCCACCATGCCTTCACCCCTTCCTCACGACACTGAGAACCCGTACCTTTCTCCCCAATGCCCATTGCCAACACCCCCGAGTGACATCCCTGCAGACACATCCTACCATTACTACCCTCTGTACTCACACGCTCAGTGAACTCCTCTCCCCAATGCTCCCAACCCCCCCCCCCCCCCCAAACGACCATCTGCCCATCGCACTTCAGACATCACACACACCGTTTACTGGAATTTTTAGTCAACGCTGTAAAAAGATACGAAATAAGAGCAATGTACAGAAAAAACTCTCCGGCAACAGAAGACACCAGAGCCGCGTGGTCCCAATTGCCTGGACTGTGGCGAGTCTATGCATGATCTCACCCAGCTCACCTCATCCAAGAAAGACGACTGCCAGGGTTTTAGGCACGTTTCAAGAATAGAAACAGCTGGAATACCTTCCAGTGCCCTTGCACGGAGGTACAGGAACAGGAAGGCCAGGACGACCAAGGAAGGGCCGGATAGACAATGGAAAGAGTGACTTGTCACAGAAAGGGATACAGGTGACTGAAGCAGAAGGTTAGTTCAGAACCAACAACGGCGGAGTGAATTCATTCGCCCCATCATCGCTGCTGAGCTGACGAATGGGAATTTAGTAGCAGTTGTAGTAATACTTATTAATAAATATCCCATTGTCCAACATTCCATGACATTAAATAAAGAGGCACACACGCACAAAAATCTAATCTGCAGTACCTTTACACAGAATGGGCCTTTATAAGCGTGACAACAAACTGGGCCTGACCTTCAGCAACGATCCCTATCACCCTGTCAACGCAAGTAGATCAACTTTCATCCAGCTCAGCAGGGCAGAGGTCCAGACACATTAGCCCACGCCCCTCCCTGCAGTAGTGCATACTGGAACTGGATTATAGTCTAACATCTTGTACATAAACACTGTGGCAGACTGTTAAGAATGAAAAGAAAAGCTGAGCTTTTATTTAGATCATTGCCCAGGCAGTGGACGCCAATGATTTTTTTCCCTCCCACTAAGTATAGCAGTAAGTCGTACAGGCCAGAAGGTCTCAAGTTTGATTCCCTATCGGTGCCTTGTCAGCTGATCAAGGAAGGCACTGAGGCATTAGGTTTGGACTCAGTGGCTCCTGGGCTAGGAGAGGAGAGGTGGATAATACGCAGACCTCACACACTCGATCGTTATCCAGTGACGCCTGCTTGAAATTGTGCGTCAACACAGGATCGGGATTTTTGGCCTTGATGGGTCCCACCTCCAAGGTCAAATTCTTTGCCAACAGACACTAACTAGGCTCACACGTGAAGAGGAACAAGGCATACAGCAGGGCTGCAGGCCAAAAAACTCTCCTAAAAACTGAACATCTGCATGAAAGAACACTGACATAATAGAATGCTCTTAATTTAGCACTACAGTTAAATGCAGCATTATTAAATAGAACAAAAACTGATTCAGTAATGAGATTGCGCCCTTAGCGCCCTCTCTAAAATATTCTTAATTCATCTTCTCAAATTGCTACTGCCCCCATCAGCAGCTGGGACAAAGCTGCACTTCATCCTTGAGTTATACATCTCAGAATGCTCTTGGATATTTTTCACAACTTAAATGCACACTTGACACACCCACCACACTGTCTGAAATCCTAGTGACAACACTGTACAATGTTTACTGAGGGTGCTATGGACATATCAATGCAGTGCAAACCAATGTTTCCCCCTAATTTTTTTTTGGGTGCACGACCCCTTTAAGGGGCTGGGCGACCCACTGTTTCGCACCTGCGCAAAATTTAACATTGAAAAAGCCGGTTGCAGGCTGCGCAGGTACCGGCAGAGAGCTGCGCAGCCGCTTAGGGCGAACATTGGTACTAACTATATCACACCACCAAGCTGGCAGCCGTGGTTCAGTGGTACTACTCTCACCTCAAAAGTCCCACTCCAGAGACTTCACCCCATACTCTAGGCTGACACTCCCAGTGCGGTACTGAGAGAGTGCTGCACTGTCGGAGGTGCCGTCTTTCAGATGCAACGTTAAACTGAGGCCCCAGCTGCCTTCTCAGGTGGGCGTAAAAGATCCCAGGGCCACTATTTCAAAGAGATGGGAAGTTCTCCCCGGTGTCATAAAAAAGGAGGACATAAAAAACCTACAAGGGGATATAGACAAGCTGGGTGAGTGGGCGGAGATTTGGCAGATGCAATACAATATTGGAAAATGTGAGGTTATGCACTTTGGCAGGAAAAATCAGAGAGCAAGTTATTATCTTAATGGCGAGAAACTGGAAAGTACTGCAGTACAAAGGGATCTGGGGGTCCTCGTGCAAGAAAATCAAAAAGTTAGTATGCAGGTGCAGCAGGTGATCAAGAAGGCCAACGGAATGTTGGCTTTTATTGCTAGGGGGATAGATTATAAAAACAGGGAGGTATTGCTGCAGTTATATAAGGTATTGGTGAGACCGCATCTGGAATACTGCATACAGTTTTGGTGTCCATACTTAAGAAAAGACATACTTGCTCTCGAGGCAGTACAAAGAAGGTTCACTCGGTTAATCCCCGGGATGAGGGGGTGGACATATGAGGAGAGGTTGAGTAGATTGGGACTCTACTCATTGGAGTTCAGAAGAGTGAGAGGCGATCTTATTGAAACATATAAGATTGTGAAGGGGCTTGATCGGGTGGATGCGGTAAGGATGTTCCCAAGGATGGGTGAAACTAGAACTAGGGGACATCATCTTAGAATAAGGGGCTGCTCTTTCAAAACTGAGATGAGGAGAAACTTCTTCACTCAGAGGGTAGTAGGTCTGTGGAATTTGCTGCCCCAGGAAGCTGTGGAAGCTACATCATTAAATAAATTTAAAACAGAAATAGACAGTTTCTTAGAAGTAAAGGGAATTAGGGGTTACGGGGAACAGGCAGGAAATTGGACATGAGGCTGAGTTCGGATCGGTCGAGGCCCTGTGGGTGGCGTAGCGGGCCCAGGGGCTGAGTGGCCGGGTCCTGCTCCTACTTCTTGTGTTCTTTAGATTTGAGGTGAGGATCAGATCAGCCATGATCTCATTGAATGGCGGAGCAGGCTCGAAGGGCCGATTGGCCTACTCCTGCTCCTATTTCTTATGTTCTTATGTGTCCTGGCCAATATTTATGCCTCAACCAACATCACTAAAACAGATTATCTGGTCATTATCACATTGCTGTTTGTTGGAGCTTGCTGTGTGCAACTTGACTGTCGCGTTTCCTACATTACAACAATGACTACACTTCAAAAAGTACTTAATTGGTTATAAAGCGCTTTGGGATGTTTTGAGGTCGTGAAAGACGCTGTGGAAAATTCCTTCTTTTAAAATACTCAGCCTATCTACAGGGTTCCCCCGGATCCTGAGGCTGTGAAAGGCGCTGTATAAATGCAGGTCTTTCTTTAAATAATACCAATCGCTCGCTGCTAATTGACCCTCTCCTGCCCGTGTTGACAGCCCCGAGTACACTCACCGACGCCTCTCCTCCGCTGACTGCTCCCGAGTGCCGCTCACTTTAATCCGAGGCTCAGAGCCAGGCCGCAGGCCGGGTTGTCACTGGTTACCGGGCCAGGCCGCCAACTCTCTCCGGGGGGGGGCGAGGCAGGGCAGGGCAGAGCAGCGCAGGCCGCCGGCGCTCGATCCGCTCGCTGACCAACCGCCGGCTCCTGCGGTGGGCTTTTATTATTAATTTTCAAAAAATAACAAAAGGAAGTTTATTCCGCGCCCGGTGCTCGCGACCGCCGCCAGCCCGCCATGGGCGCCGCCATCTTGGAACAGCCTGCACCGCGCCTGCGCGCCGCAGCAGCAACAGCGCCCCCTGCACATTGAACCGGGAAACAGCAGGAGCAATAACAGCAACATCTGGGGCATCGACAGTCACAGTTACACTGTAGATACCCGCACATGTGCAAAACTTTGAATGGGCCGCGCATTGGAGGGGGGTGAAGGCAAGCCGCACAAGAGGCAGTGCAGCTTGGACACCCCTTGGTCCTCTTCAAATTAGTGCTATGGGATCTTTTATGTCCACCTGAGGGGACAGACAGAGCCGTCAGTTTAACGTCTCAGGGGGAAATCAGTCCCTCCGATAGTACTACATTAGATTATGTGCTGGAATGGGATTTAAACCCACCACCATTCTGAATCAGAGGCGAGTGTGCTATCCACTGAGCCACGGCTGACACCATTACTTATGTACGTTTAAACCTAGGCTAATATGTTTCTGACGAAAGGTCTTCGACCTGAAACGTTAACTCTGTTTCTCTCTCTCCACGGATGCTGCCTGGCCGGCTGAGTTTTTCCAGCGTTTTCTGTTGTTATTGCTAATATAGGCCCTGTTGACAGGAAGTACCTACAGCTGCAAGCTCTGGGATGTTAAGATGCTGAGAGGGGTGTATAATGTAGATGCCAGTTGGTTGTCTGATTTAACTTGGCCTTGGAGCTGCAATTGGTGTTGATACTCCAGGGTAGGGAAGGGGTATGGGGGTGGGGAATAATGTTCCTCATCAGTCTTCTGTAAGAAAGGGCACGTGTGTAGAGTGTTGGATTATGCCTTCCATGGTCAAATAGCACACACACACACACACACACACTTGGCAAAATCCTAATTGGAGCAGTTACCCTCAGCATCCCCATGAAGGATTTTGGACTTTTAATGCCAGTTTTAAAGGAAAATTAAAAAGGGTGGGCTTGAACCCCTGGATTACTTGCTTAAAAGAGCAGAAATTTGATTTTAAAAAGTATTAACAAGAAAGGACGGAACACAGCACCGTTAAACTGAACTGTTCAAGCTGGCAAAGCTTGACCATGTTCGAAAAGGTACGAATCATTATTGCTTCAGACTGTTGAAGACCAACTGCGACGTGATGTACTTTCGCTGAGATAAGGACGAGGCTCAAGAGGAGACAGCTGCCTGACCGAGCTTTGGAAGACTGTGTGAAGCTGTCATACACATTTTAGTACATTTGAGGAGACAGACCGACCAGCGGCAGAGCCCAGGAAGAATGTCAACGGAGAATTAACCCCTCAGTTTCCCGAAGCAGAAGAATTATGATACCGGGGATTAAAAGGGTTAAATTAAGAGGACAGGTTGCGCAGGCTAGGCTTGTATTCCCTGGAGTATACAACAACAACAATTTATACAGCACCTTTAACCTAGTAAAACATCCCAAGGCACAAAATTTGACACCGAGCCACATAAGGAGATTAGGGGTGATCTGATTGAGGAGTTTAAGATAATTAAAAGTGTTGATAGGGTAGATAGAGAGAAACCATTTCCTCTGGTGGGGGGGTGAGTCCAGAACAAGGGGGGCATAACCTTAAAATTAGAGCCAGGCCATTCAGGGGTGATGTCAGGAAGCACTTCTTCACAGAAAGGGTCGTGGAAATCTAGAACTCTCTTCCCCCAAAAAGCTGTCGAGGCTGGAGGGTCAATTGAAAATGTCAAAACTTTGTGATAGATTTTTGTTGGGTAAGGGTTATAAAAGATATGGAACCGAGGCGGGTAGATGGAGTGAAGTTCCAGATCAGCCAAGATCTGCTCGAGGGCCTCCTCCTATTCCTAATTGATCATTCAGAGTTTTGAGTTGTATTACTGACTAAGGTTGTAAGCATCTGTCTGCAAAACTGTTGGTTTTAATGTCAGTGAAACCAATTATTGAGCAAAGATTTTAGCCTCGGTTGATCCTAAAGAGTAAAGAGAGAGTTAAAAATAAACCTACACCTGGGCTAAGGAGAGGGACAAGAGTTTAGCCAGGGTTCCGACTCCCTGCCCACCGATGACCAGGGTTGGGGGTGGGGGGGGGGGGGGAAATCAGGTGAGGACAGCATCAGGCTTGACTCTGATGCGAGGTACCCCCTGGTCGAATGTCCTCGCTGCAGTCAGTGTCGAGGCTCACACACGAGGAGCAGCCAGTCGGATGAGGTACTGCAGCACTGCCGATACCTCTGCAAACATATCCCAGCAAAACTCCGCACCTTCAGGGAACGGAAGGAACCAGCATCTCAATGAGAGGGGAGGGATGGAGGATCATTGAATACCGCAGCATTTGGTCCCATACCTCCTGCAGTGACCTCGGGGTCTGAAAGCTGTTTTTCTTCACTTTCACCTGATACTATACAACAACTTAAATTTATATACAGCGCCTTTAAGATACTGAAACCTCCCAAGGTGCTTCACAGGAGCGTTAACAAACAAAAATTTGACACCGATCCACATAAGGATAAATTAGGGCAGGTGACCAAAAGCTTGGTCAAAGAGGTAGGTTTTAAGGAGCGTCTTAAAGGAGGAGAGGGCGGACAGGTTTAGGCAGGGAATTCCAGAGCTTAGGGTCCGGGCAGCTGAAGGCGCGGCCGTCAATGGTGGAGCGATGAAAATCGGGGATGTGCAAGAGGCCAGAATTAGACTGTCTGAGAGTGCAGACCCGCTCAAGTTACAGGCTCAGATACCAGGAGCCAATGTTGCCTCTAAGCTGTGCAGCTGTCTGGAGGTCCCATGTAGCCCAGGAGCGGCTTTTCAAGGGAGATTTTGCACATGCACGAAATTTTGAATGGGCTGCGCAGCCAAAAAAAATTAGGGGGAACGTTGCGAGGAGCCCACCCACTAACTCGTCCAACCATTAAAGCCCATGGGATTAAAGGGACGGTGGCAGGATGGATACAAAATTGGCTGCAAGACAGGAAGCAGAGAGCAGTGGTGAACAGTTGTTTTTTCAGACTGGAGGGCAGTGTACAGTGGTGTTCCCCAGGGGTCAGTATTAGGACCACTGCTCGTTTTGATATATATTAAAATGACCTGGACTTGGGTATACAGGGCACAATTTTAAAGTTTGCAGATGGCATGAAACTCAGAAATGCAGTAAACAGTGAGGATAGTAACAGACTCCAGGAGGACATAGACAGACTGGTGAAATGGGCAGACACATGGCAGGTGAAATTAACCCCAAAGAAGTGTGAATTGATACATTTTGGAAGGAAGAATGAGGAGAGGCAATATAAACTAAAGTCGGGGGTCTCAATCTTTTTTGCTCTCGAGCCCCCCCCCCCATCCAGTGTTATAAAAATTCCGCGGACCCCCGTAACACCAAGTATTTTTCCTGTATAAAGAAAGTTATTCGTTTTTAATAGCTCTATTACACCTCATGTAAAGAAGAATTTATTAAGTCCGAAATTTACATAAGCAGAATACTGTGGATGCTGGAAATCAAATAAAAACAGAAATACTCAGCAGGTCAGGCAGCATCTCTGGGGGAGAGAAACAGAGTTAACGTTTCAGGTCTGATGAAAGGTCATTTGCTGCCCAAGGTCTGCTCCACCCCCATCAACCACTCGCTTAACAGGACATGAACCAGGAGCAACAAGCGCCGTACTCACTACATAGAAAAATAGGAGCAGGAGTAGGCCATTCGGCCATTCGGCCCTGCTCCGCCATTCAATATGATCATGGCTGATCCTCTATCTCAATACCATATTCCCGCTCTCTCCCCATACCCCTTGATGCCTTTTGCGTCTAGAAATCTATCTATCTCCTTCTTAAATATATTCAGTGACTTGGCCTCCACAACCTTCTGTGGTAGAGAATTCCACAGGTTCACCACCCTCTGAGTTAAGAAATTTCTCCTCATCTCAGTGGCAAATGGAATGTTGGCTTTCATTGCTAGGGGGATAGAATATAAAATAGGGAGGTATTGCTTCAGTTGTACAAGGTATTGGTGAGACCGCACCTGGAATACTGCATACAGTTTTGGTGTCCTTACTTAAGGAAAGACATCCTTGCTCTCGAGGCAGTGCAAAAAAGGTTCACTCGGTTAATCCCGGGGATGAGGGGGTGGTCATATGAGGAGAGGTTGGGTAGATTGGGACTCTACTCATTGGAGTTCAGAAGAATGAGAGGCGATCTTATTGAAACATATAAGATTGTGAAGGGGTTGGATCGGGTGGATGCGGGGAGGATGTTCCCGATGACGGGTGAGACGAGAACTAGGGGTCATAGTCTTAGAATAAGGGGCTGCTCTTTCAAAACTGAGATGAGGAGGAACTACTTCACTCAGAGGGTGGTAGGTCCATGGAATATGCTGCCACAAAAAGCTGTAGAAGCTACAACATTAATTAAATTTAAAACAGAAATAGACAGTTTCCTAGAAGTAAAGGGCATTAAGGGTTACGGGGAGCGGGCAGGAATTTGGACATGAGTCTAGGTTCGGATCGGTCATGGCCCTGTGGGTAGTGGAGCGGGCCCAGGGACTGTGTAGCCTGATTCTGCTCCTATTTCGTGTGTGCAATTCTGTTAGATGCAGGAGATGGTTCTGTGATAGATAGTAGATTGGTGGTTAGGATCAGATCAGCCATGATCTTATTGAATGGCGGAGCAGGCTCGAGGGGCCGATTGGCCTACTCCTGCTCCTATTTCTTATGTTCTTATGTTCTTATAAATGTCCTACCCCATATCCTGAGACTGTGACCCCTCGTTCTAGACCCCCCCCCCCCAGCCAGGGGAAACATCCTCCCTGCATCCAGTCTGTCTAGCCCGGTCAGAATTTTATATGTTTCAATGAGATCCCCTCTCATTCTTCTAAACTCTAGTGAATACAGGCCTAGTCGACCCAATCTCTCCTCGTACGACAGTCCTCCAGGCTCGGTTTGTGCAGGCTCGGTCAGACTGGACTAAAATGCCAGGTCCCCTTCCTCCATTTCGGAAACAGAACTCTCCTCTTATTTCGATAGCAAAGCCCAACACGGTGGTGAAAGCCGGCGACTTGAATTAACAGCACCAGTAATGGTGGAGGCGGATGGCACATGGGAGAAAAGCAGGGTCCTGAGTGACTTTACCCACCCGACCTCATCGCCAGAAATCCTTCAGTGACAAAGGCAACCCCCCCCCTCTTCCCCAACCATTTCACAAATAGCCGGCGGTATCTCAAAAGGAGACGAGCGCCCAGACTAGGCCTAACCGCCAGTCAGAGAAACACATGGCCGTGAATATAAAGCTCAGAGTCTGAGCTACGAGGAAAATGGTGATCGCGCCTTCAGCTATTTTATTAACTCAGACTGAAGACATCGAGAGTCACACCGGATCCCCATTATTACGGCCGTGCCGCAGGCCCAGAGACTGGAAAGTCTTTCTTTCTGCACCTCCCCCCGCCCCCTCCAAGGCCACACGCACTCTCTCCATTGACAGCGCCCTCCTCCCCGTCTCAAACACCAGTATAACCAGGGGGGAAAAAAAAAAAACACAGTCTCCTTTCAAAACATGCCGGCTTCCAACCAACACAGGCTGCGCCGCACGAGGGGAAAGCAAAGGGTTGAAAGGAAAGCCCAGGCAAGGCCGGACTAACTCGCGGATTTCCCCACCCCCCCCAACTCGGGTTTCACTCCCCCGGAAGGAAAGTTATAACTCCCACTATTTTCTTTAATAGTTAAATGCGGCGAGTGGTTCACGAACGTAGAAGCAAATCGGGCTGGATCAAAAAAACTTCGAGATAAATACTGCTGTAAAAAAGTCAGTGACACACAAAGGGACTTGTCCAAGTGTTCAAATGGTGCCCAACAGCAAGAACCTGAACTGACTGCGCACGCACAGACTTTGTATCGCAGAGACGGTTCCAGAGACCTGGGGGTTCACATACACAAATCTTTGAAGGTGGCAGGACAAGTCGATAAACGGTTTACACTGGTGGGAGGGTCGGTAACCAGAGGACACAGATTTAAGATAATTAGCAAAAGAACCAGAGGAGAGATGAGGAGAATTTTCTTTTACGCAGAGAGTTGTTGTGATCTGGAATGCGCTGCCTGAAAGGGCGGTGGAAGCAGATTCAATAGTAACTTTTCAAAAGGGAATTGGATAAATACTGGAAAAGAAAAGTTTGGCAGGGCTACAGGAAGGACCAGAGGAGTGGGACTCTAAGGCCGGGATTATCTGGGGTCCGTACAGGCGCGATTGGAGGTGGGTTGGGTGGGAAATTTGCAATATCTTGGAGCGGGTCAGAAACCCGCCATCATCCCGCCCCTACACGCCTTTCCCTCGGGTGCATTTGCCAGTGTGCCAGCGACCCGAACGGCAGAGGCGGGCAAACTAATTTAAATCATCATCAGGTGGTTGTCAGACCCTTAAGAGTCTTTTTAAACCTACCTTTCAAATTTCCCTGGCTGACCACGGGAATCACCCAGCTCGGGAACCACGTCTGTCAACCTGAGGCAGGAGTTGAGTGGCCATTGATCCAGCTGATTAGTGCACAGCATGGAAAACTCCCACATCACAGCTGATCACTTTCCTCAGGCAGAAGCTGTTGCTGACTGCATTGCCAGCACAGATTTATCTTTCTGCAGGCTGCAAGTGTTTCCAGCAAAGTCGCCATCTAGTGTCACCTCATTTGTTAGAACCCATCACACTACTGACAGATTGCTTCTGTCATCTCTACTTGACCTGCCATCTATTCCATCAGGATGGGTGCCGTCTCAGAATCGGACCACGATGAGCCCCAACACAGCCAACCTTCTCAACCGCCTGATGCTGCACAGGACAGAGGGCATCAGCGCAGGGCAGCACCGTGTCGGAGGCGATACTCCCAACACAGGGTATACAGGCAGAGGAGGAGCTTCCTCAACATGACTGAGCAGCAGTGCCAAAGGAGGCTCAGGCTATCGCGCCAGGTCGTCGCAGACATTTGCACATTGCTGGAGCAAGACCTGCAGCCCAGAGGAGCGGGTGGACACGCCTTACCAGTGGCTGTCAAAGTCACCACCGCACTCAACTTCTTCGCCTCAGGCTCTTTCCAGGGACCTGCAGCATCTCGCAGTCGGCCACCCACAGATGCACCACAGGTCAGCGATGCCCTGTTTGACAAGTCAGCCAATTACATCAACTTTGCCACTGATGAAGCCAGTGTTACTGAGTGTGCGCTCAGCTTTGCCACTCTGGCTGGCTTCCCACGGGTGCAGGGCGTCATCGACTGCACACATGTGGCCATCAGGGCACCCCATCATCACCCAGGAGTCTTTGTCAACCACAAGGGCTTCCACGCCATCAACATGCAGTTCGTCTGCAACCATGGTCATCATGCATGTGTGCACCAAATTCCCTGGCAGCTGTCATGACTCTGTCGTCCAGCGCCAGTCCACCCTCCCTCAGCTCTTCGCTCCTCCAAACAGACTTTCTGGCTGGCTGCTTGGCAACAAGGGCTATCCACTGAAGACATGGCCTCCTCCAGGGTGTCCTGAGCCAAGTACATTTGCACCAGGTGTGTCAGAGAGCAGACAATAGGCATGCTGAAGATGCGCTTCAGATGCCTTGAGAGATCTGGAGGAGCCCTTCAGTACACACCAGCCAGGATCTCCAAAATCATCATGGTCTGCTGCGTCCTGCACAACATAGCGCAGCAGCAAGGATTAGCGCGGCATGAGGAGCAAGGCACTGAGCACACAGCCTCTTCAGGAGGAGGAGGAGGAGCAGGAGGAACATACAGTCCAGATCCCACCAGCACCCGAGCACATTGCTGCCTGTGGGGGAGGCCAGGGATGTCCTCATCATGGCCAGATTTACTTAACTTTATGCAGTACACCCATATGGCTGCCATATGCTGCACCAGGTTGGCACCACCCCACAGCAACACCATAAAGCATCTCGACAATGACCAGGCCATTTCTTTCACACTGACCACCATTGCTGGAGGTTCCGTTGTCTCACCATTCACTCCAACTCACTAAGCCACTTCCAAAAAAGGTGCACACAAATTTTTCCAAGACTGGAAAGTGGTGAAAATAAAGATTTTGGGGGAAAAATTGGGTGGTGCCCAGTCTGGGGCGCCAAGGCGCTAATTTTAGCATCCCAAAAAAAAAAGTTAGCGCCCCTCCACCGTAAATTCAGTGGTAGCGCCCCAAGCAGGAGGTGGGGGCGCTACTGGAAAGCGGTGCCATGAAAACAGGAGTGCCGGGCTGAGCAATCGCGGCCAGCACCCCGCATAAAAAAGTGAAAGGGGGCAGGTGCTGGCAGTCGGCCAAAATAAAAATGGTCGCCGACACCTGCCCTTTAAGTAGCGCTGCCGCCGCAAAAACACCCCGGATCCCGTGTCACATATCGTCCGGCGATAGGGCAGGGGGCGCTGCCCACGGCGATGATGTAATCGCCGGTGGCGCAACCGGCTACCGCCGCCGCTCACCTCCCGCGGAATTTCGCGGGAGGCGTTAGCGGTGCCGGACCCGGGCGCTAGGGGATTTGCACCCCGTTAGCGCCCCCCAGGGGCCCTAACGAGAGGCACAAACCAACCTAATTTCCCCCCCCTTTAGATTTTAATGTGTGACATCACACTAACGGAAACTTTACAGAAACATTGAATAAAATACCCACGTGACTACCCTTGTGAATCTACTCGTATGTCATCTTTCTCTTACGCGTGCTTCTACGAGGTGCTACCCTTGTGGCTGCAGCAGAGGTAGAGGCAGGCTGCTCACATCTCTGCTGTGACTGCTTAGACACTCTTGGCAGATGTCCTCTGGGTTTTGGAGTCTCTGATGGCCCCGCCAAAATCGGCTCCTCCTGCGACTGTGCAGGGGCAGACTCGGCCATCGCTGTCTGAGGAGGCATCTGGGGCTCTGACTGGGGGGGCCCAATGGGGCAGAAGTGTGAGCGCTTTGAGAGGTGCCCCCACTTCCATGTGCCCTCACAGGCCACCCGCACTTCCCTGCTAGCAAGGAGCTGGAGCGCACCTTCTTACACATCAGTGGGGCTATGAGGACCCTCGTCCACGTTGACATCCCTCCTAGAGAGGAGGTCTGAGCCTCTGCCATCTATCCTACATAGACAGCCATCTATCCTCCAGAGACCATGTGCTCATGTGAGTGGCGCATTAGCTGCTCCATGCAGGTAGCCATCCTATCCATGGAAGAGCCTACAGTCGCCATTGCCTGCGACATGGTGATGCTCATGTTGGAAATGGACTTCTCCATTCTCTGGACATTTGCAGACATCGTGCTCGCAAAACCGGTCAAAGCATCTTACACTTCATGCTGCACCTCCAGGAACACCCTCTTTCTGGATGGCCCCGAGGCTCAGTGTCTGCATGCGGCTGAGCAGAGCTGGAACCATCCTGAGCCCTCCGGCAAGGAGTCCCAACTGCTGTTCCTGTCTCCGCCATCTGCTCTTGCTCACTTGTAAGACACCAGGTGATATCGCTACCCTCTCGCGTGGGACCCACCGAGGTGTGCTCATCTGCGCTGGTGCTGGGTGCGCTTATGTCTCGTGATGGTGTGCCCTCAGAGACTGGAGGCTCCTCTGAGGAGTCACCTTCCTCTTTGACAGTTCCGTGCCTGAGACCTGTGGGAGTGTAAAGAGATGAATTAGATATGCCATATGAAGAATGGGTACAGATACCATTATGACCTCATAATCCCATGAGTGACTGATGTATGTCATGTAGCTATACGATATGTAATTCAGTCACCAGGTTGCTGAGATGTCCCCCTCTCTCCGTCTCCCACTTCCAGCTGCTCAGCGACTCCCAAAACTTCTAAGGCAGCCTCCTCTGCTGATGTTAGGGTCACCAATGATGACGTTCCACCTCCGGTTCTCTCCCTCTTATTGTGGGCTCTATTTTCCTGTAAAGGAGGAAAAGAGAAGGTTGAGTGAAAGTGATGGAATGAGTGTAAGGAATGGATGGGTTGCATCTTTAGAGGGAGACTATGATGGAGTGGGTGCCAAAGCCAAGTGGCCTCCTTGTGTTAGTTGGTATGATTGCATTAGGATGAGGGCGAGTGTGAGGGGTGGCAGGTCAGATGGGGATGTGAGTATGGAGAGAGACAGAGAGACAGATGTGAGTAAGCAGGATTGGGAAAGCAGAGTGATGGGGCTGTGATGAGAGGCACAGCAGGATGAAGTTGAGTGTTGCTTTGTACTCACCTTTCCTGATCTAAGGAGATCATTGAAACTTTTGCAGCACTGCACCCAGGTCCTCCTGACCACATCCCTGTTGTTGACCTCCTCAGCTATTTGGAGCCAGGCTCTTTTTGTCTCCTGCGGAGATCTCTTCCGCCCATTAGAAGGGAAGAGGACCTCCCTGCGTGCTCAGACTCCCTCTACAAGCATATGGAGGGAGTCATCGGAGAACCTGGCTACAGCTCTCTCTCTGTCTCTGTGCAGTCATCTCTGAAAATGTTTGCAACACTCCAATGGTGCAGTGTGCTGCCTGCACACTCCTAGATGAACCTTCAAATGCAATGTGGCCATGGCTCCTTTAAATATCCCGGCTGAAAGCGCATCATCGATGCGGTCAACAGACCCGCACCATTTAATAGGGCCGGGTAACGCGCAGGGCGGGCTTAATAGGCCCCATTAACGCAATGTCGATTTCAGGAGCGGGATGGAATCAACAACGGGGTCGGGACCTGCCACGCCGACCACCCGCACAGGTAAAGAAAATTCCGGCCCAAGATTCTATGATCTGAAGTCAGGGTCTAGGGAAGGTCCCTGGGACTCCCCCCCCAGAGTCTGGTGCACAGCCTTCATGGTGATTCATTCCTTCATTTTCATATTTCCTTGAGTTTTGTTTCTCCATTTCCCCAGCAGGGTGTTGTCTGGAAACGGGAATGAATGTGTGCAGTCACAGCCTAGCTGTAGTAGGGGCAGAGAGCCATGGCAGAGTGGTGTAACTAGGAGATTTAGACTGGAGAGGGAAGTGGGTAAATATCTGTGGTTGCTTCGGAGCTCAGTTAAGCGCAGTGCTGGGCTGCCAAGGGTTATTACAGTAACACCAGCACAATAGTCCTGGCCTATCGATAACTGCAAGTTACAATCTCTTGAGCCTTCCTCTACAGCAAGTTCAACTCTGCTGAACATTACCTTACGCTTCCCCAGTCTTTCCTTAAATTGATCGGTGGGTTGGTCGAGTCCCACAGGTGCTAGTAACGCCCTCTAGTACCGTCCTCCGGTGGTCATTCTTTACAGCCGGCCGCTGCCACTTGCCCCCCCCCCC
Source organism: Squalus acanthias (assembly GCA_030390025.1). NCBI lineage: Eukaryota > Metazoa > Chordata > Chondrichthyes > Squaliformes > Squalidae > Squalus > Squalus acanthias. Next base: position 261,610,681 of record CM059425.1, read on the forward strand.
CACCTTGCTATCAGCCACCTCGTACCTGGACTGGTCCTGGCTCGCTATTGTGCTAGCACACGGGACCAGTCGTTGCTGAGCGATCGGAGCAAGCGGGAACGTTTGCAATCTCCTTCTCCCTCTATCCCACAGGCAAATCCTCGACTTCCACTGATGAACGCACAGCGGCTGACGGAGATCAGGAACTCCCCACAAGAGGGGGGATGGGCTGAAAGCCACAGCAGCCCCATCTGCCCTCTCGGGTGGACGTAAAAGACCCCATGGCATTATTGCGAAGAAGAGCAGGGGAGTTCTCCCCGGTGTCCTGGCCAATATTTATCCCTCAAACCAACATCACTAAAAAGGACAGATTACCTGAAATTTATTTCATTGCTGTTTGTGGGACCTTGCTGTGCTTAAATTGGCTTCCGGGTTTCCTACATTGCAGCAGTTCAAAAAGTACTTGATTGGCTGTAAAACGCTTTGGGAGGTCCGGAGGTTGTGAAAGGCCCTGTATAAATTCATCTATGATTTGCATTTAAGGGGAAGCTAGATAAGTACATGAGGGAGAAAGAAATAGCAGGAAATGCGGATGGGGTAAGATGAAGTAGGGTGGGAGAAGCTCGACACCATCCAGGACAAAGCAGCCCCACTTGATTGGCACCCCATCCACCACCTTAAACATTCACTCCCTCCACCACCGGCGTACCGTGGCTGCAGTGTGTACCATCTACAAGATGCACTGCAGCAACTCGCCAAGGCTTCTTCGGCAGCAACTCCTAAACCCGCGACCTCTTCCACCTAGAAGGACAAGGGCAGCAGGTGCATGGGAACACCACCACCTCCAAGTTCCCCTCCAGGTCACACACCATCCTGACTTAGAAGTATATCGCTGATCCTTCATTGTCGCTGGGTCAAAATACTGGAACTCCCTCCCTAACAGCACTGTGGGAGCACCTTCACCTCATGGACTGCAACGGTTCAAGGAGGCGGCTCACCACCATCCCATCAACGAATAAAAAAAAGTCTCGTGTGGAACATAAACACTGGCATAGACCAGTTGGGCCGAATGGCCTGTTTCTGTGCTGTAATTCTATGCAAATTCTTTCCTTCACCCAGTATACAAGAGCCTCGACTCTGCTCTGTAAGTGAATCCACAAGTAAGCCTCCCCCACCCAACGTGTAGACCTTCCAACCCGAGGAACATTTATCACCAGACAAGTACGGATGAGGAAGACCTTTCAGCTCATCTTAAAGCCATCCACCCAGAAAGACACTACATTCCCACGCTCCCGCCATGATTCCAGAGTTTTCCTCTCCACTACTCTATCCTGGAGGGCCACTGCATGTATTGATCATTTAAAAAAAAATTCATTCACGGGATGTGGGCGTCGCTGGCAAGGCCGGCATTTATTGCCCATCCCTAATTGCCCTCGAGAAGGTGGTGGCGTGCCGCCATTTCAGAGGGCAGTTCAGAGTCAAGCACATTGCTGTGGGTCTGGAGTCACATATAGGCCAGACCGGGTAAGGACGGCAGATTTCCTTCCCTAAAAGGACATTCGTGAATGAGTGAATTAGATGGGTTTTGAGGACAATCCAGTAGTTTCATGGTCACTGATACTAGCTTTTTTTTTTTTAAATTCCAGATTTATTTAGTTAACTGAATTTAAATTCCCCAGCTGACGTGGTGGGATTTGAACTCACGTCTCTCGGATCATTAGTCCAGGACCTCTGGATTACTTGCCCAGTAACATTACCACTATGCTACTGTACGCCTGCACAAGGAAGAATTTCCTCACCTTTCAGGAAGGATATATTGGCCTTGAAGTGGGTGCAGCGCAGATTAACCAGAATGATACCGGGGCTTAGAAGGTTAAATTACGAGGACAGGGCGCATAGACTTGTACTCCCAAGACTTTAGAAGGTTGAGGGGCGATCCAGTTGAGGTGTTTAAAATGATAAAAGGATTCGATAGAGCAGATAAAGAGAAACTATTTCCTCTGGTGGGGGAGTCCAGAACAAGGGGGCATAACCTTAAAATTAGAGCCAGGCCGTTCAGGGGTGATGTCAGGAAGCACTTCTTCACACAAAGGGGAGTGGAAATCTGGAACTCTCATTCCTCAACCCCACCCCCCCCACTAAAAAAGGCTGTGGATGCTGGGGGTCAATTAGAGCTTTCAAGACTGAGATTGACAGACTTTTGTTGGGAAAGGGTATTAAGGGATATGGAGAATAGGCAGGTAAATGGAGTTGGGATACAGATCAGCCGTCATCTAATTGAATGGTGGAACAGGCTCAAGGGGCTGAATGGCCTCCTCCTGTTCCTATGAATTAAGGCCTAAAATTTATCTTGTAGTTTGAACCCGTCCCCTCATCCGCTTATGAAGGTAAAGATTCAACCAGGTGCCAAAGACACACTTGTTGGGGATTCGAGGGCCACTGCAGTCCCTTGTGCTGACACAAACCCTTCTCCTAATCCAGTCTGATGTCCCAAATAAGTTTGAGCAATGATAGAAATTGTACAATCTGGGTGGCTGATCAGAAACTGGGTCAAGAACGACAGTCTGAGAGGAGGATTTAGTCAAAATTATGCCGGGTCACTTGGAAACTAGGCCGAATCCCATTTCTAGAAGCTTCCCTGGAACAGCACTCTTTAGAGGAGGGAGAAGCAAAGCCAGGAAAATATGAGATATTCTTTATTGGCAAAGAGTGTTGGCAGACGGAGCTGGGGCTTCCCCCTCCATCCACCATCTCGGACTTAAACACAGGGTTGCCACATCTGGTTGGAAGTATTCCTAGTGGCTTCATTACATAACTTATTTGTAGTGTTTTTGTTACTGGACTAGTAAACCAGAGGTCTGGACTAATGATTCAGAGACACGAGCTCAAACCCAACCACAGCAGATGGGGAATTTAAATTCAGTTAGTTAAATAAATCTGGAATAAAAAGCTAGCATCAGTAATGGTGACCATGAAACTATCGGATTGTCGTAAAAACCCAACTGGTTCACTAATGTCCTTTAGGGAAGGAAATCTGCCGTCCTTACCCGGTCTGGCCTATCTGTGACTCCAGGCCCACAGCAATGTGGTCGACTCTTAACTGCCCTCTGAAATGGCACTCAGTTGTACAAACTGCTGCAAAAAACTATAATAATAAAACCGGACGGACCACCGGCTTTGACCTCGGCACTGGATTCGGACATGACAAAGGCACACCCAGCCCAGTCACCCTGGAACACCACCACCTGCAAGTTCCCCTCCAAGTCACACACCATCCTGACTTGGAAATATATCGCTGTTTCGTCACCGTCGCTGGGTCAAAATCCTGGAACTCACTCCCTAACAGCACTGTGGGAGTACCTTCACCACACGGACTGCAGCGGCGGCTCACCACCACCTTCTCAAGGGCAACTAGGGGTGGGCAATAAATGCTGGCCTTGCCAGCGATGCCCACATTCTGTGAATACATTTTTTTTTTTTTTAAACTTGTATTGTGCTGTGCAATCTGGGTGGATGATCAGAAACTGGACGGTCTGATGCCAAATCACTTGGAAAACAGGCCAAAACCCATTTCGAGAAACTTTCCCAGAACAGCACCTTTTTAAGAGAAGTAAGGGAGACACAAAGCCAGGAAAATATGAGATCATCTTTATTGGCAAGGAGCGTCGGCAGGCGGAGCTGGGTCTTCCCCCTCCATCCACCCTGACTCACTTAAACACAGGGTTGCCACATCTGATTGGACGTATTCCCTGAGGTTTCATCACATGATTTCCTGCTTCTAGCCACCCCACCCACAGTACTTATCTCCTCCCCTCCCCCCCAATCTCCAATATATTTATAACTAAGTTGTGATGATCTGGAATACGCTGCCTGGAAGGTTGGTGGAAGCAGATTCAATAATAACTTTCAAAAAGGAAATTGGATAAATACTTGAAGGGGGGGAAATTTGCAGGGCTACGGAGAAAGAGCCGGGGGGGAGTCGGAGTAATTGGAGAGCTCTTTCAAAGAGCCGGCACAGGCACGATGGGCCGAGTGGCCTCCTTCTGTGCTGCATCATTCTGATAATAAATGAAAACGTTCAAAGAAAAACCCCCCACATTTTTTGAATGTCCCTTGTGATTTCGCTGCTGGATTTATTTGCAGCAGTGCCCGGAAGATGAATCTTTAAATTCCTGGACACTCCAGGAGGATTGGCGACCCTACTTCAAGCGCAGCCTCGAATTTAACCTAATCTCGCCCGGCAGGAGCAGGGCGGTTTCGGGTCAGATGCCCGTTTCACCCCCCCCCGCCCCCTCCCTCCCCACGCTTTACACCACATTGAAGTTGGGCGGGTTTAAGATTAAAATCAAGTCTTGCGTGTGTGGGATTGGGATCTGTGTGTTAGTGTCACTGGACCGCCAAGGGAACTCGTGCCAACGAGGCCCGCAGTCCAGCCAGGCCTCGCACCTTCCACGCTCGAACCGCGCTTATCTCAACAGTTTGGACGAACCATTAGCTCTGTGCCAGCGTTCCCCCCCCGGCCGCCCACCAATCGCGAGGTCCCGCGCAGGCCGCTCTACAGCCGCTGCAATTTAAAGGGCTCGCACAGGAAAAATATATTAGAGGCAATCTTGCTTCATACATGCATAAAAAAAAACTTACAATGGTTTTTTTCTTTTTTTTTAATAAAATAAAATGTTACCAGCCGATAAGAAAATCTGCATTTTGAAGGACAGTGATGGTTTATTTTTGCATAATTTACAGGACATCATCTCTCACACACTTGGCACGATCCTCCTGTAGGATCACGATCTCCAGCCCCCTCAGGTATTATCCGGCAGTGTGCAAGCACACGCGTGTTTGCAGTCTCACACGCATTATGCACTGTGCCGGATGATATCCAGCAATTCTCCAGCTACAACAACAACAACTTGTATTTATACAGCGCCTTTAACGTAGTAAAACCTCCCAAGGTGCTTCACAGGAGGCGTTACCAAACAACATTGGACACCGAGCCACAGAAGGAGATATTAGGGCAGGTGACCAGTAGCTTGGACAAAGAGGTAGGTTTTAAGGAGCGTCTTAAAAAGGAGGAGAGGTGGAGAGGTTTAGGGAGGGAATTCCAGAGCTATAGAGAGAGAGAGAAAGCAAAAGCTATCACAGCATTCATAGCAACATGAAGGGGCTAAAAGGGATAACTTGTGAGGATGGGTTGCATAGACTAGGCTTGTATTCCCTCGAGTATAGAAGATTAAGGGGTGATCTAATTGAATTGATAGGGTAGATAGCGAGAAACTATTTGCTCTGGTGGGGTGGTGGGGGGGGGGGGGGGGGGGGGGGGGGGGGGGAGTCCGGACAAGGGGGCATAACCTTAAAATTAGAGCCAGGCCATTCAGGGGTGATGTCAGGAAGCACTTCTTCACACAAAGGGAGTGGAAATCTGGAACTCTCCCAAAAAGCTGTTATGGCTGGGAAATTTCAAAACAGAGATTGATAGATTTTTGTTGGTCTGGGTATTAAGGGTTACAGAACCAAGGCGGGTGGATGGAGTTCAGACACAGATCAGCCATAGTCTAATTGAATGGCGGAACAGGCTTGAGGGGCTGAATGGCCTCCTCCTGTTCCCAACAGTGACTGTCCTCTATTAAAAATATCGCCCTGATCTCTGAAGGGAATGGAGTTAAACACCAGGATACATCTGAAACAGCAAATGTGGTTCACATCATACAGCCCAGGAGCTATCTGCAGCTTCCCTTCACGAGAGACCCTCCTGTTCCATTTGCCCCTGGGCCTCCAGGTCACAGTCCGACTGCGAGTCAGTGCTGCCCCCTCTTGTTTTCGGTCAGGAGGATGCTGTGAGGAGTCAGGGCTACCCGTGAGGCTGGGTTACTCCAGCTCCACAACGACTGAATAGAGACTCATTTAATAGAACAAGTGGATCTATAGTTACTTCCCCCGCCCCCCCCCCCCCCCGCAACTTCCTGCGAGGGGCTGCCTGCTTCCCACTCGCCCACAGTCCCACGATTAGAATGGGGGACTCGCCGCCTGTGTGTTTGGGGACGGGTGGGAGAGGGAGAATAAAGCACAGTTGTAGAGCCAATCCCATCGCTCCATGACACAACACATTACAGCATTCTGCTGGGCGTCCCCTCGAGCTGTGAATGTGGCCCGCGACAAAAAATAATTATTCATCTAAAAGACCCTGCATTTATACAGCACCTTTTACATCCTCAATATATCCCCAAGCGCTTCACAGCCAATGAAGTACTGGACTGTAGTCACTGCTGTAATGTAGGGAAATGCAGCAGCCAATTGGCGCACAGCAAGCTCCCACAAACAGCAATGAGATAAATGAGCAGATCATCTGGTTTTTGATGGAGTTGGTTGAGGGAGGAATGCTGACCAGGACACCGGGGAGAACTCCCATGCTCTTCTTCTAATAGCGCCGTGGGATCTTTTCCATCCACCTGAACAGGTGGAGGTTATCCAAAAGATGTCACCTCCGGCAATACAGCACTGCACTGGGAGCATCAGCCGAGATATTGTGTTCAAGTCTCTGGAGTGGAGCTTGAAACCACAACCTTCTGACTCAGAAACAAGAGTAAAACCAACTGAGCCACGGCTGACATGATCACCACTCAATCATGATAGGATCCATCATATCCTAGGAGTATTTGATCGTCTAAGTCTGTACTTCTTTAAATGCCCTTTAATTCCATCCTTAGCCAGTTACTCATCTTCTGGAAAGCTTTAACTCCCAATGGAGCTGCTGGCTTGTAATTCACTACTCTTTATTACATGCTAGACGCGAGCTGAGGACTGACCCTGCAATCCACACTGGGCGAGGAATAGGCCAGCAGCCAGTCAACACTGCTGATCCCGCACCAGTGATGAAATCGGGACTTCAGGTCCTGTATGACAGTCTAACATCCATTGCCACACGACACTACACTCACCTTCAAAACAATGAAGCAACCACTGGCATCGAAGGACTGGGGACGGTCAGCTTTAGCCCAGTTCAATGCCAGGTGAGGTGGGGTAGGGGTGCTTTAAAAACCACCAAGAACTTCCTCCAGCAGATGTACATGTGGCAACACAAGAGGGCCCACTTGAACCTACAGGAAAATAGGAACAGGAGTAGGCCATTTAGCCTCCGGAACCAATGAAGGATATATTGGCCTTGGAGGGAGTGCAGCGTAGATTTACCAGAATACCTGGACTCCAAGGGCTAAATTACAAGGAGAGATGACACAAACTAGGGTTGTATTCCCTGGAATTTAGAAGGTTAAGGGGTGATCTGATCGAAGTTTTCAAGATATTGGGGCAGAAATTAGGCTCGCCACGGGTGAGTACGCACTGTGTACTCACCCGTGGACGGAACGAAAGTGCCGGTTTCTTGCATGCACTGCGCATGCGCGGGAAACCGGCACTTCCGTTCCCCTGAAGGAAGGGGTTCAGAGGTCGAACGCGCACGCCGGAGGGCCAGCGCGTTCGCCTCGCACTTCGGGTTTTTGTTTTTTTTTTAAAAACAGGTTCCTCCGTGAGGGTAAACACGGAGAAGATACACATTGAAAAAGGAGGCGCAAGGCCTTCTTTTAACAAGGTAAGTGTTGATTTTATTAAAATTTAAACATTTTTTTCCACAGATTTATCTTTTTGAATTACTTTAAAGAAAGGTAAGTTTAGTTTTAACCCCGTTAAAAAGTGTAATTATTTTTTTTCAAATAATTAACTATTTTAAACAAAAATTTATGTAATTTATAATTATTTTAAAAATGTGATTTAAAAAAAAATGTATTTGTAGTTTTAGTGTTGTTTTGGGGCCGATCTGTATTCATAGATTTGACAGGTCTTCCTGTCAAATCTATGAATGAAAGATGGTCTGCTGCCATTGGCTCTCCATGGCCCACGTGATGCCAGGGGATGCATCGCACCAACTACGCCCCTGGGATACGCAAGCCCTGCGCGCCGGCAGCTGCAGGAGGCCCAGGACCCGAATCCCCCGTGGGCCCAGGGGTCAACGGCAGGCGCGGTAGGTAGGTGCGCGCGGGATCCTTGCACCCGCGGGAAGCCAGGGAGCCTAATTTCTGGCCCGATAGAGAACAGATAGGGTAGATAGAGAGAAACTATTTCCACTGGTTGGGGATTCTCGGACTAGGGGACATAGTCCACAAATTAGAGCCAGACCTTTCAGGAGTGAAGTTAGGAAACACTTCTACACACAAAGGGTGGTAGAAGTTTGGAACTCTCTTCCTCAAATGGCAACTGATGCTAGCTCAATTGTTAATTTTAAATTTGAGATTGATAGCTTTCTGTTAACCAAAAGGTATTAAGGGATCTGGGGCAAAGGCAGGTATGTGGAGTTAGGTTGCAGATCAGCCATGATCTCATTGAACGGCAGAACAGGCTCATTGGCCTACTCCTGTTGTTTTAAAAAAAATTAAATGTAGTAAAATCCTGCTTTAAATTGGCTCCACGCATCCAGAACCAAGCGCCTCCCTCCGCAGGCTTCAGTTTTAATCACGGTCCACCATCCCACGGGATCAATTATCCAACATTTGCAAGCTGATGTTTTTGCAGTTCAATCCAACGCTGAACAACAACAGAACTATGGACAAGAGAATTTCAATTGTGATGAAGCGGAATAATAGCACGTTAATAATAGTGTTAATAAGAAACACGGCGCGAAGTTAGCGGATCTCAGATATATAGAGGCAGCAGGGGGTTGCTGCAATAGGCCTCAGTGCCCCGGGACACACAAACAGAAGAATTAGGAGCAGGAGTCGGCCGTTTGGCCCCTCGAGCCTGCTCAGCCATTCAACAAGATCATGGCTGATCTTCGACCTCAACTCCACTTTCCTGCCCAATCCCCATATCCCTTAGAGTCTAAAAATCTATCGATCTCAGCCTTGAACATACTCAACGATTCAGCATCCACAGCCCTCTGGGGCAGAGAATTCAAAAGATTCACCGCCCTCTGAGTGAAGAAATTCCTCCTCATCTCAGTCCTAAACGGCCGACCCCCTTATCCTGAGACTGTGCCCTCCCGAGGACGAGAAGACTGCGATGTTCCCTCCTCTCCACCGATCCCCGGATGACCAAAATATTTACCGTCTAGGCTCAGGTACCAAACCACTTGGGTAATGAACTGGAGAGTGCCGATTGCCACAGGAGGCTATACCTCAGCAAGGAATTGGCACAGTCAGAGGCCTCGGAGGAGAAGGGAACTGAAGCAAGAAGCTTAGAAACTAGTATTTAAAAATGGATTTCCCCCGGTGACTTTTGGTGTCCGATAAATTCATACCAGAATTCCAAACATTGGTGAAAGAGACTGAAATTTTGTACTGAATGCACTGCCTGAAAGGGAAGCCAATTCAATAGTAATTTTCAAAAGGGAGTTGGATAAATACTTGAAAAGGAAAGATTTGCAGGGCAATGGGGGAAAGAGCAGGGGGAGTGGGACTAATTGGAGAGCTCTTTCAAAGAGCCGGCGGCATAGGCAGGATGGGCCGAGTGGCCTCCTTCTGCGCTATATTAATCTATGAATGGCGGTAGGTGCTTGTTAAGTGAATACATGCACGCGCAGTCCAGTTACCTGTATTGTGCGCAAGGTGCGTTCTAATAAAATTAGTGCCCCGTGGCTGAAACAGTATCGCTATAGCCACAACCTGTGGCGAGTCAGTAATTTCTATTGGACAACACCAACCTACACCTATCAAAAGAGAGTATCTTCCGTCCATGGCTCCCGAGCATAGTCTGGAGTAGTAGAGCCATACAGACCAGGACAGTCCCACCGTTCACCCAGCTGGGCCACTGGCGGGGGTGCTCATTTGTTCGAGATATATTTGACCTTGCTCAAGGCTGCATTTATTGCCCATCCCTGACTGCCTTCTAATTTTGACATCAAGGGTTAGAAACGGTGGGAGGAGGAGGGGAACTGGAGTTCCCAGTACCTACGGTTGGAGTGTGTGAACAGCATCGGGATCAGCTGTGATACACTCACACTTAAACACCCTGGATGAGTAGAAATTTCCTCCTATTAAATATCGGGAAGACCGAAGCCATTGTCTTCAGTTCACACCACAAACTCCGTTCCCTTTCCACCGATTCGATCTCTCTCCCCGGCATCTGTCTGAGGCTGACCAGGTCTGTTCGCAACCTTGGTGTCATATTTGATGACGAATTAAGATTCCTACCTCATCACCAAGACTGTCCATTTCCACCTTCATAAGAGCACCCATCTCCGCCCTTACCTCAAACTGCTGAAACCCATTAGACTATTCCAACGCACTCCAGAGTTCCACCCTCCATAAACTTGGTCATCCAAAACTCTGCCACCCGTGTACTAACTTACACCAAGTCCCGTTCACCCATCTCTCCTGTGCTCGCTGACCTACATTGGCTCCTGGTTAAGCAACGCCTCAATTTTAAAATTCTCATCCTTGTTTTCAAATCCCTAACATCTTATATGGCTCGGTGTCAAATTTTGTTTTTGTTTGATAATGCTCCTGTGAAGCACCTTGGGATGTTTTATTATGTTAAAGGCACTATATAAATAAAATTTGTTGCTGTTGCCGGCACTCGCTGTCTAGATTGACACATGAATAGCCATTTGGAACAGGGTGTGTGTGTGTGTGCGCGTGTGTGTGTGTGTGGGTGGAGGGATTGACAGGCACTGTGGAACCAGAACCCCCAGCAAGAATTCAATCCCTTTTGGGGAAAAGGATAGAAGAATTATTCAGGGGAAGAGCGGAGGGGGAAAACATTCTTCAGTGCATCGAGATTCTCTGAACAAAAATGGGAAAATCCACCGAGTCCAATAATTATCGTCACCATATATTAGAACAGTAAAAATTCACACTTGTACCTAATCCTAGATAGACATACCTGTGAAGAAATGCATGATATACATATAGCCTACTTCTGATAATTCAGTCATTTTTATTCCTCCACTAAAAAAAAATGCAATTTATCCAGTAATTTGAACAGAGATTGCAAGCAAAGTGGGAATTAATTTCAGATAATTGGAATTAAGCAACCTTGAATTAAAGAGTGGATTGTACCCCCATAATGCAAGTATAAACAATTCATACGAGAATAAAAGATAGATTATCTAAATACAGGTAAAATTACAAAACCCATATATATTAAAATAAAGGTCAATATTTAGGTATCTAAGATGCAGAACAACTTTTCTGTTAATTAATAGAGGCAATTATTTTTTAAGAAAGGCGTGCAAATAAATATAAGCAGAACGCAAAGTTTTAAGTTTTAAATATTTTATAAATGGATTTGATTCCTGTACAGGCCCTTACCTGTTTGGCTGTGCAGACTCCACAAGCTCTACCAGCTGCCCCTTGCTTATCTCACCACACTGGGACACAGCAGCACACTGCCACCTAGCTTTATATAGTACCGCCCAACCTGGCTGCACTGGGGAGCGCTGTCACTCCGGGTGAGTGACGGGCCAGCGGACCAATCGGGGCGCCGCGCTCCCGGCTGGCGCGATCGGAAGCGCGGCGCTGGACCAATCGGCGGACGGGAGGACGGGCCTGGGGCGGAGTCGCTCTCTTTTGTGAATGGGCCCGGGATGGTGTGAGCGGGCCCCGTCATCTGGTGAGAGGAGGCGGCGGCCAATCGGAGCGCCGGCGCCCCGTACGCTGAAAAAAGCCAGCGGTCGCCCCTGGAGACGGTTGCCCAGGCAACGAGATGAGGCCTGCAACAAAAAGCATCCCCTGCTCAGGTCCAAGGACAAGTGATGCAATAAGTTAATGGCAATTAATTAATGTCAGCCCTGGCTCAGTGAGGAGCACACTCACCTCCGGACTCAGAATGGTCGTGGGTTCAGGTCCCACTCCAGAGACTTGAGCACAAAAATCTAGGCTGACACTCCAGTGCAGTGCTGAGGGAGTGCCGCACTGTCGGAGGTGCCGTCTTTCGGATGAAACGGTAAACCGAGGCATCGTCTCCTCTCAGGTGGGCGTAAAAGATCCCGTGGCACTATTTCGAAGAAGAACAGGGGTGTTCTCCCCGGTGTCCTGGGCCAATATTTATCCCTCAACCAACATCACTGAAACAGATGATCTGGTCATTATCACATTGCTGTTTGCGGGAGCTTGCTGTGCGCAAATTGGCTGCTGCGTTTCCTACATTACAACGGTGACTGAAGTAAATTTTTGAAGTGTAGTCACTGTTGTAATGTAGGAAACGCAGCAGCCAATTTGCGCACAGCAAGCTCCCACAAATAGCAATGTGATAATGACCAGATAATCTGAGTGATGTTGAATGAGGAATAAATATTGGCCAAGACACCAGGGAGAACTCCCCTGCTCTTCTTCGATATAGTGCCACAGGATCTTTTACGCCCACCTGAGAGAGCAGACAGGGCCTCGGTTTAACGTCTCATCCGAAAGATGGCACCTCCGACAATACAGCACTCCCAGAGAACTACACTGGAGTGTCAGCCTAGATTTTTGGGCTCAAGTCTCCTGAAGTAGGATTTGAACCCACAACCTTCTGATTCAGAGGCAAGGGTGCTACCCACTGAGCCACATAAGATATTGATTCTGCACCGGGGACAGTTCCACACACACTGATCACCCTCCGGGTACAGTAGCATAGTGATTATGTTACTGGACTAGTAATCCAGAGGCCTGGACTAATGATCCAGTAGATAGGAGTTCAAATCCTGGGGAGCTGGGAATTTAAATTCACTTAATTAAATAAATCTGGAATTAAAAAGCTAGTATCAGTAATGGTGACCATGAGACTATCGGATTGTCGTAAAAAAAAGAAACGGCAATATATTTCCAAGTCAGGATGGTGTGTGACTTGGAGGTGATGGTGTTCCCATGTGCCCTTGTAGGTGCAGAGGTCACAGGTTTGGGAGGTGCTGTCTAAGAAGCCTTGGCGAGTTGCTGCTGTGCATCTTGTAGATGGTACACACTGCAGCCACGGTGCGCCGAAGATGGAGGGAGTAAATGTTTAAGGTGGCGGATGGGGTGCCATTCAAACAGGTTGCTTTGGTGTCGAGCTTCTTGAGCATTGTTGGAGCTGGAGACTGTCTTCAAAGAATTTGGGAATAGATAAGTCATGCAGTCTTTTCTATGGCATTTACCTTTGATGTAGCCAAAATATGGTGTATAAAAGAGCATGGTTTTCAGCATTACTTGAGGGCTCGAAAGATACAGAAACCAAAAAGCCACACTCTGTATACAGTTAGGCTGATCACCTGTACTGTATATCAATAAAGTCTGTTCCATATATCAATCACAGATAAGGCCATCTCTGATCACTTCCTTGTATGGCTCTCCTCCCACACATCCTTCCCCCTCCCAACCCTACTTCCTTTGGTGTCCGCCGCTGGAAAAAACGCTCTCTCCCAATTCACTTACAACTGCACATTCAAAATCCCAACTGTCTAGCCTTTGGCTCTCCATTCACCATGACATTTCTGCAGCTACCGATCTGCACAACCACACCCTCACCTCCACCTTTGAAGCCCCAGTCCCCATGGCATCAGGTCAAACATGGGCAAGGAAACCTCCTGCTGATTACCACCTACTACCCTCCCTCAGCTGATGAACCATTACTCCTTCATGTTAAACACCACCTGAAAGAAGCACTGAGAGTAGCAAGGGCACAGAATATACTCTGGGTGGGGGACTTCACCAAGAGTGGCTCAGTAGCACCACTACTGACCGAGCTGGCCGAGCCCTGAAGGACATAGCTGCCAGTCTGGGCTTGCGACAGGTGGTGAGAGAAACAACACGAAGGAAAAACCTACTTAACTTCGTCCTCACCAATTTACCTGTCGCAATGCATCTGTACAGTATTGGTAGCAGCGACCACCGCACCATCCTTGTGGAGACGAAGTCCTGTCTCCACAATGAAGACACCCTCCATCGTGTTGTGTGGCACTACCACCGTGCTAAATGGGATTTTTTTTAAATTATTCGTTTATGGGATGTGGGCGTCATTGGCAAGGCCAGCATTTATTGTCCATCCCTAGTTGCCCTTGAGAAGGTGGTGGTGAGCCGCCTTCTTGAACCGCTGCAGTCCGTGTGGTGAAGGTACTCCCACAGTGCTGTTAGGGAGGGAGTTCCAGGATTTTGACCCAGCGACGATGAAGGATCGGCGATATACTTCCAAGTCAGGATGGTATGTGACTTGGAGGGGGAACTTGGAGGTGGTGGTGTTCCCATGCACCTGCTGCCCTTGTCCTTCTAGGTGGTAGAGGTCGCGGGTTTGGGAGGTGCCGCCGAAGAAGCCTTGGCGAGTTGCTGCAGTGCATCTTGTAGATGGTACACACTGCAGCGATGGTGTGCTGGTGGTGGAAGGATTGAATGTTTAAGGTGGTGGATGGGGTGCCAATCAAGCAGATTGCTTTGTCCTGGATGGTGTCGAGCTTCTTGAGTGTTGTTAGAGCGACACTCATCTCGATAAGTGGAGAGTATTCCATTACATTCCTGACTTGTGCCTTGTGGAATTTGGAAAAGTTTTGGGGAATCAGGAAGCGAGACACTCACCGCAGAATATCTAGCCTCTGACCTGCTCTTGTAGCCACAGTATTTATGTGGCTGGTCCAGTTAAGTTTCTGGTCAATGGTGACACCCAGGATATTGATGGTGGGGGATTCGGCGATGGTAATGCCGTTAAATGTCAAGGGGCAGTGGTTAGACTCTCTCTTGTATAAAATCATTGCCTGGCACTTAGGTGGCAGGTAACATTCACGCCACACATCAGCCCAAGCCTGAATGTCGTCCAGGTCTTGCTGCATGCGAGCATGGACTGCTTCATTATCTGAGGAGTTGCGAATGGAACTGAACACTGTGCAACCATCAGCGAACATCCCCACTTCTGACCTTATGTTGGAGGGAAGGTCATTGATGAAGTAGCTGAAGATGGTTGGGCCTAGGACACTGCCCTGAGGAACTCCTGCAGCAACTCCTGCAGCAATGTCCTGGGGCTGAGATGATTGACCAACAACAACAACTATCTTCCTTTGTGTTAGGTATGACTCCAGCCATGGACACACCCTGGTGTTCCATCTCACCGTCCAAACACACCCTGCCATTTCATCTCGCCATCCGTACATGCCCTGGCGTTCCATGTCGCCATCCGGAGGAGACGGGGCTGCCCAGTTCAGTGATGTCTACGCACGAGTCCTCCCCTGTTCTATTGGGGATCTGGGCTGAAGAGCGTTGCTCGGAGCAGTCCCAGCCAACAGGTTTTTAAGTTGATTCACGGACTACCAGTCCGCCTGTAACTTTTGTGGCCTGGATGAGTCTGCGTTTCACGTGTATGCGGAACGAGAGGTTGCAGCCCCTGTTCCATTATTTAAAGAGGCTGCACCTGAATTTCTGGCTGCACTTCAGTCCCACGCTGCTGATCTTTGGCCACCCTGTGTGGAGGGGAGCGGGCAGGTTGGAGGACCTCCTCGTGGGTCTGCTCCTGGGCCTGGCCAAGGTGGCCATCCACAGGTCTAGGTCAGATGCGGCCTGTGGGGGCGGTCGCTCCGGCTGCCTACCTCTCTTCCGCGGCTTTTGTCCGCGCCTGGGTGGCCCTGGAGAGGGAGCACGCGGTATCCACCGGTACGCTTGAGGCTTTCCGCAACCGGTGGGCATCACAGGGACCGGAGGGCGTAGGGGGTAGTGCAAATAATATGATTTATTTTGAAACTTTTCTTTTTTCATTGTCTAGGCCTGACACGCCAGCCATCGTGAGCGTGGTGCAGGCTTGATGGACCAGCTGGCCTTTACCTGCACCCAAGGGTTTCTGAGAGTGAGATTTAAGTTCTTTCACAACTTAGTGCTAGGCGCCCCGGTTTGAACTTTACAGGATTTGAAACATCTGGCTTCCATTGGTGGCTTTAGAACTTATGGGAAAAGTGCTGAGAACAGTTGTTCCACAAGGTTAGGCCTGCCAATTCAAATAGGCAACCGCTGACTGGGATTAGAGAGAGAGAGAGAGAGAGAGAGAGAGAGAGAGAGAGAGTGTATATGCCAAGGACAGCGAGTGAGTGTGCTGGACCCGTTGGGCTGGATTTTCATGACCCGTGGAGGTGGGTTTGGAGGCGTGTGGGGGGTTAAAATTGCGGAAACTGGCGGGCGGGCACAAGCCCACCTCCATCCCGCCTCCACGCAATTTTCATTAAATTGTGTCTGCTGGTCCCGACTCTGTCCCGCCTCCAAGAGGCGGGATAGGCTGTTAAGGCCCTTAACAAGCACTAAATTGCCTCTATAATGCCATTTTGAAAGGCATTTGTGATTTTAACCCTTTTTCTACTTGAAGCACGCCTGTTCTGAAGCACGAATGTGAAGGCAGGCTGGCTGGCTGGCACACACATATATCTGGGAGTGGTGGTGATGGATGGATGAGACATATCTGGGAGTGGTGGTGCAAAAATATCTGGGAGCAGACTTAGGGCTGCTGCTCATTTTGCATCCAGGTCCTCTCACAGCAAAGGCCAGGCAGTCTTTGCAGACCTTCAATGCAGCAGCAATGAGAACATCATCAGAGGCGACTTTCAGACTGAAAACACTAATTGGTTCATGGGTTCCCACATGCTGGAACTCAATTGCCCAATTAGGTGAAAATCGCATCAATCTCCCACATCCAATTGCAGTCGGGTGGATGACACGACCCCAACCCGCCCCAGTATCAAAATCCAGCCCATTGTATCTCAACCTCTGTCTGTAAAAAGCCCACCTCTATTCTCAATTGCCCAGCATTATAAGAACGTTGGCATGAGGAGAGCCCTAGTCCCTCAGTGGGTCGTGCTCTTTCCCTTATTACAACAGGGACTACGCTCCAAAAGTACTTCATTGGCTGTAAAGCTCTTTGAGACGTCCGGTGGTTGTGAAAGGCGCTATAGAAATGCAAGCCTTTCTTTCTTTCTCACCTCTGAGTCAGAAGGTTCTGGATTCAAGTCCCACTCCAGAGACTTGAGCTCAAAATTCTAGGCTCACACTAGAGTGCAGTAATGAGGGAGTGCTGCACTGTCGGAGGTGCCGCCTTTTGGATGAGACATTAAACCGAGACCCCGTCTGCCCTCTCAGGTGGATGTAAAAGATCCCATGGCGCTATTTTGAAGAAGAGCAGGGGAGTTCTCCCCGGTGTACTGGCAAATATTTATCCCTCAACCAACACCACTAAAACAGATGATCTGGTCATTATCGCACTGCTGTTTATGGAAGCTTGCTGTGTGCAAATTGGCTGCCGCATTTCCTACATTACAACAGTGACTACACTTCAAAAAGTACTTCATTGGCTGTAAAGCGCTTTGGGATGTCCTGAGGTCATGAAAGGCGTTCTAGAAATGCAAGTCTTTCTTTCTTTTTACAAGCATCTCAATCAAGGTGACCTGCAGACTGGCGAAGATCTCGAGGCTGTCCAAGTACCACTTGGACCCACGCAGTCACGCAGGACCGTAAAAAGCTCAACCTAGGCTTCCACACCGCATGGCACTGCACGCAAGACAGAAAAGGCTGGAAACATCACACACACACCATCAAGCTCCCACTGGTGGAGTAGAGGATTAGTAATATTATCAGTAGTACAGTCGCGACCACTTACACCGTCCACATTTATCACGTGTAGCTGCTTATTTCAGGTAAATAGCACTGACCATTTGCCATAACGAAGGTGCCGCTTATAACGTATTAAACCCACCGACTATTTCGGGCAACTTAATAAGTTCTTCACACCTCATTAATCCCCTGTATTTACCGATTTACCTCCAGCTTTACAAACCTCTGCAATCTCTTTGCTCCTCTAATTCTGGCATCTTGCGCTTCCCTGATTTTAATCGCTGCACCAGTGGCGGCCGTGCCTTCAGTGGCCTAGGCCCTATGCTCTGGAATTCCCTTCCTAAACCTCTCCACTTCTCTACCTCTGTATCTCTCTCTCTCTCCTCCTTTAAGACGCTCCTTAAAATCTACCTCTTTGACCCAGCTTTTGGTCACCTGTCCTAATATCTCCTTATGTGGCTCGGTGTCAAATTTTGTTTGCTACTTCTTATTGGTTGATTACTTTAATTGATGACAGGAGCTAGCAAGTGCCCCCTTCTTAACTAGTGGTGTTCCACAGGGGTCAGTGCTGGGTCCCCAACTCTTCACAATCTATATTAACGATTTGGAGGAAGGGACCAAGTGTAACATATCAAAATTTGCAGATGATACAAAGATGGGAGGGAAAGTAGTGAGTGAGGAGGACATAAAAAACCTGCAAGGGGACATAGACAGGCTAAGTAAGTGGGCAGAGATTTGGCAGATGGAATACAACACTGGAAAGTGTGAGGTGATGCACTTTGGCAGGAAAAATCCTAGAGCAATTTATTATCTTAATGGCAAGAAACTGGAGAGTACTGAAGTGCAAAGGGATCTGGGGGTCCTGGTGCACGAAACTCAAAAGGTTAGTATGCAGGTGCAGCAAGTGATTAAGAAGGCAAATGGAATGTTGGCTTTCATTGCTAGGGGGATAGAATATAAAAATAGGGAGGTATTGCTTCAGTTGTACAAGGTATTGGTGAGACCGCACCTGGAATACTGCATACAGTTTTGGTGTCCTTACTTAAGGAAAGACATCCTTGCTCTCGAGGCAGTGCAAAAAAGGTTCACTCGGTTAATCCCGGGGATGAGGGGGTGGTCATATGAGGAGAGGTTGGGTAGATTGGGACTCTACTCATTGGAGTTCAGAAGAATGAGAGGCGATCTTATTGAAACATATAAGATTGTGAAGGGGTTGGATCGGGTGGATGCGGGGAGGATGTTCCCGATGACGGGTGAGACGAGAACTAGGGGACATAGTCTTAGAATAAGGGGCTGCTCTTTCAAAACTGAGATGAGGAGGAACTACTTCACTCAGAGGGTGGTAGGTCCATGGAATATGCTGCCACAAAAAGCTGTAGAAGCTACAACATTAATTAAATTTAAAACAGAAATAGACAGTTTCCTGGAAGTAAAGGGCATTAAGGGTTACGGGGAGCGGGCAGGAATTTGGACATGAGTCTAGGTTCGGATCGGTCATGGCCCTGTGGGTAGTGGAGCGGGCCCAGGGACTGTGTAGCCTGATTCTGCTCCTATTTCGTGTGTGCAATTCTGTTAGATGCAGGAGATGGTTCTGTGATAGATAGTAGATTGGCGGTTAGGATCAGATCAGCCATGATCTTATTGAATGGCGGAGCAGGCTCGAGGGGCCGATTGGCCTACTCCTGCTCCTATTTCTTATGTTCTTATGTTCTTATTAAAGGGGCACAACCAATAACTTAAACAAAAACATTTAAAGGAACTTTAACAAATCAAATTAAAATGTGGTTTTGGGGGGGGGGGATGATGAAGCACTCCAGTCCCTCCGGTAAACCACTGGTCGAGGAAGGAAATTTTGTTTGCTAACGTCCTATGAAGCGTCTTGGGATGTTTTACTACATTAAAGGCGCTATACAAATGCAAGTTGCTGTTGTTAATTTAAGAAGCTCTGCTGATTCAGGCAGAGTTGGGTCTTCAGTCAGCTGTTCGCACCTTGTTAAAGTGCGATTATGTTAGTGATGCATTTGAACGTAAATGATGACTTTAATGGTTCAGCTGTCGGAGTGCTCACTCCCACGTCAGTATGTTATTGGTGACTTGTTCAGCCCTCTCCCTCTTTTCTGTCACACTTTTGGAAGGAGGCGAGAACTCTTTGTTCTATTCTAAAATTGGCTAATTATCAGCTGTGGAGATATCAGGCATTCTGCATTAAGCCGGTTTTTACAAAATAAATGCTGTTTCCGTTTGCTTTTTGGTTCGAATGGCCACTGCATGCAAGAGGGCAAATCAGATAATGAAGCAGTCCATGCCCGCATGCAACAAGACCTGGACGACGTTCAGGCTTGGGCATGGTAAGTGGCAGGTAACATTCACGCCACACAAGTGCCAGGCAATGACTATCTCCAACAAGCGAGAGTCTAACCACCGCCCCATGACATTCAACGGCATTACCATCGCCGAATCCCCCACCATCAACATCCTGAGGGTCACCATTTACCAGAAACTTAACTGGACGAGCCACATATATACTGCAGCAACAAGAGCAGGTCAGAGGCTGGGTATTCTGCGACGAGTGTCTCACCTCCTGACTCCCCAAAGCCTTTCCACCATCTACAAGGCACAAGTCAGGAATGTGATGGAATACTCTCCACTTGCCTGGATGAGTGCAGCTCCAACAACACTCAAGAAGCTTGACACCATCCAGGACAAAGCAGCCTGCTTGATTGGCACCCCATCCACTACCTTAAACATTCACTCCCTCCACCACCGGCGTACCGTGGCTGCAGTGTGTACCATCTACAAGATGCATTGCAGCAACTCGCCAAGGCTTCTTCGGCAGCACCTCCCAAACCCGCGACCTCTTCCACCTAGAAGGACAAGGGCAGCAGGCGCATGGGAACACCACCACCTCCAAGTTCCCCTCCAAGTCACACACCATCCTGACTTAGAAGTATATCGCCGA
Organism: Squalus acanthias; assembly: GCA_030390025.1. Classification (NCBI taxonomy): domain Eukaryota; kingdom Metazoa; phylum Chordata; class Chondrichthyes; order Squaliformes; family Squalidae; genus Squalus; species Squalus acanthias. Next base: position 261,631,129 of record CM059425.1, read on the forward strand.
TCCTTCATCGTCGCTGGGTCAAAATCCTGGAACTCCCTCCCTAACAGCACTGTGGGAGCACCTTCACCACACGGACTGCAGCGGTTCAAGATGGCGGCTCACCACCACCTTCTCAAGGGCAATTAGGTATGGGTAATAAATGCAGTCCTTGCCAGCGACGCCCACATCCCATAAAAACGAATAAAAATAAAAATTGTGTTAACACCAACATGCTCGCTTGAAGTGCTGGGACTGTAGTGATAGTCCTAGTAATTCCTGATGCTTGTCCTTACCCACCTGAATCCTGGTTTCCTGATTTTCTAGCTCTCCAAGGGCTGATGTCCCTGCCTGTTCCCTCCAACCCATGCCCAAGGGAGAAAAGCTTCCACGGTGTTAGACGTGTCTCAGTGGGTAGAAACATAGAAAAATAGGAGCAGGAGTAGGCCATTCAGCCCTTCGAGCCTGCTCCGCCATTCAATATCATGGCTGATCCTCTATCTCAATACCATATCCCCGCTCTCTCCTCATATCCCTTAATGCCTCAGAGCTCTCGTCTGAGTCAGAAGGTCATGGGTTCAAGTCCCACTCCAGAGACTTCAGCCCATAATAAAGGCTGACACTCCCAGTGCAGTACTGAGGGAGCGCTGCACTGTCGGAGGTGCCGTCTTCCGGATGAGGTGTCAAACCGAGGCCCCCTCTGCTCTCTCATGGATGTAAAACAACTCATGGCACTAGTTTGAGGAAGAGTATAGGAGTTCTCCCCGATGTTCTGGCCAATATTTATCCCTCAACCAACATCACTAAAAAACAGATTATCTGGTCATTATCACATTGCTGTTTGCGGGAGCTTGCTGTGCAGAAATTGGCTGCCACGTTTCCTACATTACAACAGTGACTACACTTCAAAAGTACTTCATTGGCTGTAAAGGTGTTTTGGGGCGTCCTGAGGATGTGAAAGGCGCTATAGAAATGCAAGTCTTTCTTTTTCTTTTTTTTATTTATGTCCCCTCAATCACTGAAAACAGTGGGATAAATTTATCATCATCACCACCTGGGCAGATTGGATTGCCTGCTTGTTGTGGAACCCGCCCGCTTTTCATTCAATTTATATACAACAACAATCTATATCAATCCATGTCTGCAGAACGACTAGTGTGAGCCCCCTTAATGGACAGAGCGTTTATGTGACTGAATAGACACATTATTGATCGGCAGTTTAGGCAGACTATTCAGCTGCGAGGGATATCTTGGTTGAGCCCATCTTGTTTTCACTGGACGTCCACATGCTAATTCGGAGGGGGGGTCACCTGGGCAGCGCTCAGCAGCAGGAAACCCTCGTTGTATTTCCTTCCCTGACCCTAGAGGCGCCAAGGCCAGTTGCAGCGCCCCAAGGTGGCCTGTGAAGGAATAAGCCATATAACCTATTCAGAAAAATACACTATCTTATGAAAGAATTCTGGCCTTATTAAAACATGACAAACTGGGTTTGGAAATCTAGAAACCTAACTATGAAATAGCTATGAAAGCATTCTGGCTATTGAGATAAGGTAGTTGTTGACCCTGAATAAATAACCTTATTGAAACAGAAGGTTAAGGGCTCCGACAGGCTGAACCTTTTGGAACGAAACAATGGTTCACCATGGATAATTTACACTTCGTAAAGAAGCACATAAAGTAAGGAACATCTGCCCTCGTAAAGATGACAAAGTAAGGAACACCTGCCGTCACACCATTTTTATATGGTAAACTTAGAACACCTAGAGATGAGACACGAGTCTGGCTGAGCTGGCAGTAAGAATTGCAGAGGTCAACAGAAAAATGACTAGAGATAATTAGCTTACATCAGCAGAAAACCTTAAAGGAAATACCACTGGAAAAGGGTATAAATATTGAACTCTCAAATGGGATAGTAGACTCGCTTTAATCGGGCAAAGTAATTCTCGGCTTCAGAGGCAGCTCCGTAGTCTACCACTCTTTGTACCTCGGGGATCAAAGGTATTTGATTTTGGTGGATATCCTGTAGACTTTAAGAACTGTAAAACTGTAGCGAAGTTAAGATTTGAAAGTAAGGTTCTCTGATAAGAAGATTGTAAGCTTTCTCTTTTTGGAACTGTTAATGTTGCGATTGACTCACCAACTGTAAATAACATGTCGGTTCTTTAATAAATCTGTATTTTTTTTAAGAATAATCTCACATAAGACTTCTGTATCAAAAACTCGCGAACTCAATCTCTGTACACTCTTTGGTGAGGAGTTGCAGAATTCTGGGGTTGTTTTCCAGACCCTCATAATATCCAGAACGTTACAGTCTAGCTAAACTTATTAAAAGTGCTATCTGGAGGACGGTAACATTTTCAGGTTGTTCCTTTCCTTTAGGGAGAGATAGTCTGGACCTTTAGACCCAATTAAGCATCTTTAGGATTCGGCTACCTCAAACTTTAGTTGAAAGTGAACGTCTGAGAAATACGCCTGATCCGGGGTAGCCCTAAAGGGGCTAGGACTAGTAATTATCCCTTCAGGCCAGCCTGGCCGAGATCCGCTAACTGATCACTGACCACGCCTCAGACCATCCTGGCCTGTATCTAGTTACTAACTGGATCCTTTCAAGCTGCCACGTGGAGTGGTTGAAGCCGAGAGCGTTGACGCATTGAAGGGGAGGCTTAATGCATGCATGGCGAAGAAGGAATGGGGGTGGGTGGGAAGAGGTCATTAGAGTGGGAAGAGGCTCGTGTGGAGTATAAACGCCGGCATAGACCAGTTGGGCCGAATGGCCTGTTTCTATGCTGTAGATTATATGTAAGCTCGGTTTGAATAAAATGCAAGACAAATATAACATCCGCAGCGTAGAAACTCACACTGTAGCAGATGTGTCTTCTGCTGGAAAGTATGCTTGCCGGGAAACGGACTTGGTGACAACACAAATAGCAGAATTTTCAGTGCGCAATGTTCCAGCACCTAAGAAACTGGCATTGTTCCTGTTTACCTCATGCTTTCAGTCAAGTAAATTATATACAGAAAAAGTAGGTCCTAATTATAGCTAAGGTCTCAAAGGAGACAAGAATGACACACTCCCTGCACAAATGTCATTTTATTGTTAATTTTGGAGCCTTTAAAGTAGCATAGTATCTTAGAATCTTACATCACAGAAGGAGCTCTCCAATTAGTCCCACTCCCCCTGCTCTTTCCCCATAGTCCTGCAAAATTTTTCCTTTTCAATATTTATCCAATTAAAAAAAAAAATTAGTTCCTGGGATGTGGGTGTCGCTGGCAAGGCCAGCATTTATTGCCCATCCCTATTCACCTTCTTGAACTGCTGCAGTCCGTGTGGTGAAGGTACTCCCACAGTGCTGTTAGGGAGGGAGTTCCAGGATTTTGACCCAGCGACGATGAATGAATGGCGATATATTTCCAAGTCAGGATGGTGTGTGACTTGGAGGGGAAGTTGGAGGTGGTGGTGTTCCCATGCGCCTGCTGCCCTTGTCCTTCTAGGTGGAAGATGTTGCAGGTTTTGGAGGAGCTGTCGAAGAAGTCTTGGCGAGTTGCTGCAGTGCATCTTGTAGATGGTACACACTGCAGCCACGGTACGCCGGTGGTGGAGGGAATGAATGTTTAAGGTGGAGGGAGTGAATGTTTAAGGTGGTAGATGGGGTGCTGATCAAGCGGGCTGCTTTGTCCTGGATGGTGTCGAGCTTCTTGAGTGTTGTTGGCGCTGTACTCATCCAGGCAAGTGGAGAGTATTCCATCGCACTCCTTACTTGTGCCTTGTAGATGGTGGAAAGGCTTTGGGAGTCAGAAGGTCAGACACTCGCCACAGAATACCCAGCCTCTGACCTGCTCTTGTTGCCACAGTATTTATGTGGCTGGTCCAGTTAAGTTTCTGGTCAATGGTGCCCCCTCAGGATGTTGATGGTGGGGGATTCGGCGATGGTAATGCCGTTGAATGTCAAGGGGCGGTGGTTAGACTCTCGCTTGTTGGAGATAGTTACTATTGAATCTGCTTCCACCACCCTTTCAGGCAGTGCAATCCAGATCACAACTCGCTGAGCAAAATAAATTATTCTCCTCATCTCGCCTCTGGTTCTTTTGCCAATTATCTTCAATCTGTGTCCTCTGGTTACCGACCCTCCTGCTGCTGGGAACAGTTTCTCCTTATTTACTATTTATTGATGATGCGGAGATGCCGGTGTTGGACTGGGGTGGACAAAAATGAGAAGTCGCACAACACCAGATTATTGAGATTGATAGATTTTTGGGCACTAAAGGAATCAAGGGATATGGAGATCGGGCGGGAAAGTCGAGTTGCTGTAGAAGTTCAGCCATGATCTTATTGAATGGCGGAGCAGGCTCAAGGTGCCTTTTGGCCTACTCCTGCTCCTATTTCTTATGTACTAGACCTATTTTACCACACGACCTGTCTTCCAGCTGCCTCCCCACGCATCTTGGAAGTGGTTTACGCCTCAAAATCTAACACATAGAAGTTGTTCAGTTTTGCCAGCTGTAGTATAATGCTGAGTCAGCCGTGGCTTCAGTGGGTGGCACACCCGCCTGAGTCAAAAGTTTGTGGGTTCAGATCCCACTGCAGAGACTTGAGCCTATAATCTAGGCTGACACTCCCACTGCCAGTACTGAGGGAGTGTTGCACTGTCGGAGGTGCCGTCTTTCAGATGAGATGTTAAACTGAGGCTCTCTCATGTGAACGTAAAAGATCCCACGGCCACTATTTCGAAGAAGAGCAGGGCAGTTCTCCCTGGTGACTTGGACAATATTTATCCTTGAACCAACATCTTAAAAAAAAAGTTACAAAAGCAAAATACTGCGGATGCTGGAAATCTGAAATAAAAACAGAAAATGCTGGAAATACTCAGCAGGTCAGGCAGCATCTGTGGAGAGAGAAACAGAGTTAACGTTTCAGGTCGATGACCCTTCGTCAGAACTGTTTCTCTCTCCACAGATGCTGCCTGACCTGTTGAGTATTTCCAGCATTTTCTGTTTTTATCTTCAAAGAGTTTATCTGGTCATTATCACATTGCTGTTTGTGGGAGCTTACTGTGCACAAATTGGCTGCTGCGTTTCCTACATTACAACAGTGACTACACTTCAAAAAGTACTTTATTGGCAGTAAAGTGCTTTGTGACGTCCCGAGATCGTGATAGGCGCTGTATAAATACAAGGCTTTTTTCTCGTTATTCTTCTTTCAGTTTAGAACCAGACCAGGAGGATCACTGCAACCAGGGCCAGGTTTAACAGATTATAAATCAGACAAGAATTCACAGATTTCAGACAGAGAAGGATTATCACATTATAACCAGACCAGGTGCAGGATAATGACATTATAACTAGGACCAGATAAAAAATCAAAAGTTCATAACCAGGGTCAGATGCAGGAATTTCAGATTAGAATCAGGGCCAGATCCAGGTAAAATCAGATCGTAACCAGAGTCACGTGCTTGATTCCTGCACGCCTTCTGATCCTGTTTTAAACTGACAGGCAACTTTCCACCCGCTGTGTTAGCTTGTCAGGAGAAAAATCAGCTTCTTTTCACTGGGATTGGAGGTTACTAATACAGAGAATGACATAGAATTTACAGCATGGAAACAGGCCCAACTGGTCTATGACGGTGTATATACACCACATGAGCCTCCTCCCACCTTACTTCATCTTAACCCAATCAGCATTTCCTTCTATTCCTTTCTCCCTCATGTGCTTATCTAGCTTCCCCTTAAATGCATCTCTGCTATTCGCCTCAACGCCCTTGGGGCGCCCCGTAGCGGAAATTGAGTGGCGCCCCCTGCCTTACCGCCTGGCGCTTCCAACGACCAGAAGACTGGAACGCTATCAATCGCTGTGGGGCTGGGGGGGGCGCTATTTAAAGGGGGCCTCTTCCTGTCTTTTATTGTTGGTGGCATTTTTGAACTACGCATTCTGAGAGAGAGAGAGAGACTTCTGGAGAGATTCAACGTTGTGTGAAGGAGTTTTGGGTACTGAGCAGCACTTTGCAGGTTCATTTTGATTTGCCATTCCTTGTATCGATTTAGCAGAGACCGTGGGAGCTGCACTCTGAGCTCTTTGCCTGGTGCTCTCCATTGTTCTTTCCAGCACATTTGATGTGCAAGTCTCTCCAGGCCGAGATTCAAGGCAGCAATGAACAGGATGTGGATGGAAAGCAAGATTAACCATCCCCTTTAAGAACTGGCCCGTGCCATTGTGTGTGTGTTCCATTGCTGACTGACATTACATGAGCTTCGCCAGCGCTCCGACTTAGCGCCTCACTGCTCGGCCTTTGCACCTTAAGAGAGGTGTGCAGCGCCTGATTTAGCGCTCCACTCACCTCCCGGGGCGGTAAAAGTGAAGTTTCCCGTCAGTGCCGATAATTAGCACCAGGCGCTAATATTTGCGTCCGGACGATATTTGCGCCCCAAATGGGGCGCGACCTAATTTCTACCCCCAACAGTTTTATTTGAAATCACAAGCTTTCGGAGCGCTGCTCCTTCACCTGACGAAGGAGCAGCGCTCCGAAAGCTTGTGATTTCAAATAAAACTGTTGGACTATAACCTGGATTTATTAGTGACTATCTTATATTTATGGCTCCTAGTTTTGGTCCCCCCGCCACAAGTGGAAACATCTTCTCTATGTTTACCCTATCAAACATTTTCATAATTTTAAAGACCTCTAGCAGGTCACCCCTGATACGAACCACACAGATCAATTGCAGGGCAGGACTGAAGGCTGTTAGGACAAAGCAATCAGATGTTACTTCCTTCAGTTATTGGTTGCACATGATTTTGAAGCCAAAAAATTGAAGTGTAGATGCCGAGAGGTTGTTTCCCCTGGCTGGAGAGTCTAGAACTAGGGGGCATAGTAAAAAAAACACTGTTTTCAAATTCACTTAATAGATTATATCATAACAATTAGCTGGCCATTTAAGACTGAGATGAGGAGGAATTTCTTCACTCAGAGGGTTGTGAATCTCTGGAATTCTCCACCCCAAAGGGCTGTGGAGGCTGAATCGTTGAGTACATTCAAGGCTGAGGTCGATAAATTTTTGGACTCTCAGGGAATCAAGGGAGATGGGGATAGGGCAGGAAAGTGGAATTGAGGTCAAAGATCAGCCATCATCTTATTGAATGGCAGAGCAGGCTCGAGGGGCCGTATGGCCCACTCCTGCTCCTATTTCTTATGTTCTTGTATTCTTATGAGCTGATGGTTTCTGAGAGTTGGAGGTACACGGTATGTTTGTTTAGCATTTGTCCCCAAATCAGTAATGGGCCAGAAATTCGGGTCGGAGGCTTCCCGTGGGTGCAAGCATAGCGGGTGCACTTACATAGCGTGCCTGCCGTTGTGCTGTGGGCCCGCGTGGAATTCCGATACTGGGCCTCCTCCAGCTGCCGGTGTGCAGTGCTCACGGATCCCAGCGGCGCAGTTAGTTCGAAGCGTCCCCTGGGATCACGTGGGCCATGGGGAGCCAATCGGAGCAGGGAATCTCCATTCATAGATTTGACAGGAAGACCTGTCAAATCTATGAATAGAGATCGGCCCCAAAACCTAACTAAAACTTCAAATATTTTTTTTAAAAAACATCACATTTTTAAAATAACTATAAATTACATAAAATAACTATTTTAAACAATAACTTAAATTTTTGAAAAAATTAATTACAGTTTTTAACGGGGCTAAAAATAAACTTACCTTTCTTTAAAGTATTTAAAAATAATAAACCTGTGGAAAAAATGTTTTAATTTTACTTAATTCACCACTTACCTTGTTAAAAGCAGGCCTTGTGCCTGGTTTTTCCACGCACAGCTGCTAGGGACTTACCCGCACGGAGAAACCTGTAAAAAATGCCAAAGTTCGCTGCGTGCGCGCTGCCTCTCCCGCGCACGCGGTTGACCCTCGAACCCCTTCCTTCACGAGACCGGAAGTTCCGCTTTCCCGTGCATGCGCGAAACCGGCACTTCCGGTGGCCCTACGGGTGAGTACACAGCGCGTATTCACCCGTGGGGACCCGAATTTCTGGGCCAATATATAAAACAAACTGCTAAATATAGCTTTTAAAGGAACTATCTGGAGCCGATCAGCTGTTGTCTTACGCGAAGGTTTATTTTCTTCAAAATGAGTTGCAGCTATTATTTTTGAGATCAGGAGGTTGTTCTCTGGTATAAGAGCGAATAGCATTTCTGTCGCAGCATTTAGTAATTTGACAGCAGTTGAAATACTTACTACTTCTTGGGTACTACTGCCTGGTGTCTATGTACGCTACCCATGCATACGGAGACCCCAGAGGTGTTGCAGACCCTTGTGCGCACAAATCCTTTTCAATCGATCCAGATCCTCACGCAGTTTTGTTTTCCAGACCATTGGCCAAGATTCTGGCCCGATTTGCCTTCCTGAACGGGCTTCTAATAAGAACATAAGAAATAGGAGCAGGAATAGGCCACTTGGCCCCTCGAGCCTGCTCTGCCATTCAATAAGATCATGGCTGATCTTGGGCTCAAAGCCACTTCCCCGCCCGCTCCCCATAACCCTTCACTCCCTTATCTTGCAAAAATCTGTCTATCTCCACCTTAAATGTATTTAATGACCCAGCCTCCACAGCTCTCTGGGGCAGAGAATTCCACAGATTTACAACCCTCTGAGAGAAGAAATTCCTCCTCATCTCAGTTCTAAAAGGGCGACCCTTTATTCTATTTATTTTATCCAAAGTGGATAACCTCGCACTTATACTCCATCTGCCAAATGTTTGCCCACTCACTTAGCCTGTCTATATCCCTTTGCAGATCCTTTGAGTCCTCTGCACAACTTGCTTTCCCACCCATCTTTGTATCATCTGCAAACTTGGTTACATTACACTCGGTCCCTTCATCCAAGTCATTAATGTAGATTGTAAATAGTTGGGACCCCAGCACCGATCCCTGTGGCACCCCACTAGTTACTGTTTCCCAACCGGAAAATGACCCATTTATCCCGACTCTCTGCTTTCTGTTAGTTAGCCAATTCTTTATCCATGCTAATATATTACCCCCAACTCCGTGAGCTCTTATCTTATGCAGTAACCTTTTATGTGGCACCTTATCGAATGCCTTCTGGAAATCCAAATACACCACATCCACTGTCTGTTGAGGAACCCATTGGGAATCTTGCACTGACGTGGCTTCTGCACGCTTGTTCTAATCCACTCGACCTCATCCTCAGAAAGCTATATCCAGCTCTCAGGAAGGATATATTGGCCCTGGAGGGGGAGCAGCGCAGATTCACCAGAATGATACCGGGGCTAAAAGGATTAAATTATGAGGGCGGGTTGCATAGACTAGGTTTGTATTCCATTGAGTCAAGAAGATTAAGGGGTGAACTAATTGAGGTGTTTAAGATGATTAAAGGGTTTGATAGGGTAGATAGAGAGAAACTATTTCCTCTGGCGGGGGAGTCCAGAACAAGGGGCTAGGCCATTCAGGGGTGATGTCAGGAAACACTTCTTCACACAAAGGCTAGTGGAAATCTGGAACTCTCTCCCCCAAAAAGCTGTTGAGGCTGGGGGTCAATTGAAAATTTCAAAACTGAGATTTTGTTAGGTAAGGGTATTAAGGGTTACGGAATCAAGGTGGGTAGAGTGAAGATACAGATCAGCCATGATCTGACTGAATGGCGGAACAGGCTCATTTTCGGCAGGTCAGCAGCGCTGCGATCGCCGAAAGTATTTTAATGAGTTGGAGCGTGATGTCAATCAGCGTGCAACGCCAAGTTGCCGCCCGCTCATCCATTTTGGATTTCGCCGCTCGTATCGCCGCCCACTCTATAGCACGCCAGTGCGTGCAGCTGCTAAGAGTGTTTCAGCAGCGTCAACGGCTACGAGGAGTCTGGCAGGACTTGGCAGATTGTATATGAGGATGGAGGCTGACAAGTGGAAAACTGCTGTAAACTGCACGTTGCCATATTTCTTTCCCTTATAAAAGTGAGTGTTGGGATTACCTGCAGTTTAAATTACGACAAACCCGTATCCCACTGCAATTTCAGTGTAACATCTTGTCTTCAGGTGCCCCAAGGGCTATTTTCAGGGCAGTTTTTGGTTGTTAACTTCTTTTTGTTGTTGATGCTGTTACTAGTTTGGCATGTATGTGGATTACCAGATTATCATCAGAACTAGATTATAACTAGGGTCAGACTCGCCAGATTAGAATCGTGCAGCATTTGATCTGACCTAGTTCACACTAGGCCACGTTAGGCCATTACTTGAAGGGGCTGCTCCTCAATTTCTGGCTGCGCTTCAGTCCCATGCTCCTGATCTTTGGCTACCCGGTGCGGCTGGAGGGGAGCGGGCAGGTTGGAGGACCTCCTCGTGGGTCTGCTCCTGGGCCTGGCCAAGGTGACCATCCACAGGTCTGGGTCAGATGCGGCTCCTTGGGGACGGTCGCCCCGGCTGCCTGCCTCTCTTCCGCGGTTTTGTGCCGCGCCCGGGTGACCCTGGAAAGGGAGCACGCGGAGCCCACCGCCGCCGGTGTGCTCCAGGCTTTCCGCAACCGGTGGGCTTCGGAGGGAGTGAATGGATGGCGTAAATAATAAAATCATAGAATGGTTACAGTCCATTCGGCCCGTCGAGCCCGTGCCGACTCTCTGCAAGAGCACTTCAGCCAGTCCCACTCTCCCGCCCATTCCCCGTAGCCCGGCAAATTATTTTCCCCTCAGGTACTTATCCAATTCTCTTTTGAAAGCCACGATTGAATCTGCCTCCACCACCCTTTCAGGCAGTGCATTCCAGATCCTAAACACTCGCTGCATAAAAAAGTTTTTCCTCATGTCGCCTTTGGTTCTTTTGCCAATCACCTTAAATCTGTGTCCTCTGGTTCTCGACCCTTCCGCCAATGGGAACAGTTTATCTACTCTGTCGAGACCCCTCATGATTTTGAGCACCTCTATCAAATCTCCGCTCAACCTTCTCTGCTCTAAGGAGAACAAGCCCAGCTTCTCCAGTCTATCCACATAACTGAAGTCCCTCATCCCTGGAATCATTCTCATAAATCTTTTCTGCACCCTCTCTAAGGCCTTCACATTCTTCCTAGAGTGCGGTGCCCAGAATTGGACACAATACTCCAGTTGAGTCCGCACCAGTGTTTTATAAAGGTTCATCATAACTTCCTTGCTTTTGTTCTCTATGCCTCTATTTATGAAACCCAGTATCCCGTATTCATTTTTAACCGCTTTCTCAACCTGCCCTGCCACCTTCAATGATTTGTGCACATATACCCCCAGGTCTCTCTGTTCGTGCACATAACGAAAAAGAAAAAGACTTGCATTTATGTAGCGCCTTTCACGCCCACTGGACGTCCCAAAGTGCTTTACAGCCAATGAAGTGTCTCACCTCTTTACTCCCCAAAGCCTTTCCGTCATCTACAAGGGACAAGTCAGAAGTGTGCTGGAATACTCTCCACTCCTTAGAACATGAGAGAAAACTAGTAAGAAATATAAAAAGAGATTGTAAGAGCTTCTACAAGTATGTAAAAAGGAAGAGAGTAGCAAAAGTAAACGTTGGTCCCTTAGAGGCTGAGACAGGAGAAATTATTATGGGGAATAAGGAAATGGCAGAAACGTTAAACAAATATTATGTATCTGTCTTCACAGTAGAAGACACAAAAAGCATACCAAAAATGGTGGGGAACCAAGGGTCTAATGCGGGTGAGGAACTCAACGTAATTAATATAAGTAGAGAAAAAGTACTAGAGAAACTAATGGGACTAAAAGCCAACAAATCCCTTGGACCTGATGGCCTACATCCTAGGATTCTAAAAGAGGTGGCTGAAGAGTGGATGCATTGGTTTTGATCTTCCAAAATTCCCTAGATTCTAGGACGGTCCCAGCGGATTGGAAGGTAGCAAATGTAACACCGCTATTCAAGAAAGGAGGGAGAAAGAAAACAGGGAACTACAGGCCAGTTAGCCTGACATCAGTCGTCGGGAAAATGCTGGAATCCATTGGTAAGGAAGTGGTATCAGGGCACTTACAAAATCATAACATGATTAAGCAGAGTTAACATGGTTTTATGAAAGGGAAATCGTGTTTGACAAATTTATTAGAGTTTTTTGAGGATGTAACTAGCAGGTTAGATAAAGGGGAACCAGTGGATGTAGTATATTTGGATTTCTAAAAGGCATTCGATAAGGTGCCACATAATAGGTTATTATACAAGATAAGGGCTCATGGGGTTTGGGGTAATACAGTAGCATGGATAGAGGATTGGTTAACCGACAGAAAACAGAGAATAGGGATAAATGGATCTTTTTCAGGTTGGCAGGCTGTAACTAGTGGAGTGCCGCAAGGATCAGTGCTGGGGCCTCAGCTATTTACAATCTATATTAATAACCTAGATGAAGGGAACGAGTAATATATCCAAGTTTGCTGATGATACAAAGCGAGGTGGGACAGTAATCTGTGAGGAGAATACAAAGAGTCTGCAAAGGGATATAGATAGACTAAGTGAGTGGGTAGTAAGGTGGCAGATGGAGTATAATGTAGGGAAATGTGAGGTTATTCACTTTGGTAGGAAGAATAGAAAAACAGAATCTTTTTTTAAAATGGTGAGAAACTTTTAAATGTTAGTGTTCAAAGAGATTTGGGTGTCCTCGTACAAGAAACACAGAAAGCTAGCATGCAGGTACAGCAAGCATTAAGGAAGGCAAATGACATGTTGGCCTTTATTGCAAGGGGGTTGGAGTATAAGAGTAAGGAAGTCTTGCTACAATTGTACAGGGCCTTGGTGAGACCACACCTGGAGTACTGTGCACAGTTTTGGTCTCCTTATTTAAGAAAGGATATACTTGCCTTGGAGGCGGTGCAACGAAGGTTCACTAGATTGATTCCTGGGATGAGAGGGCTGTCCTATGATGAGAGATTGTGTATAATAGGCCTTTACTCTCTGGAGTTTAGAAAAATGAGAGGTGATCTCATTGAAACATACAAGATTCTGAAGGGGATTGACAGTGTAGAGGTTGTTTCCCCTGGCTGGAGTGTCTAGAACTAGGGGGCATAGTCGCAGGAATCAAGGGATATGGAGATTGGGCAGGAAAGTGGAGTTGAGGTCAATGACCAGCCATGACCTTATTGAATAGCAGAGCAGGCTCGAACAGCCGTATGGCCTGCTCCTGTTCCTATTTCTTACGTTGCCTGGATGAGTGCAGCTCCAACAACACTCAAGAAGCTCGACACCATCCAGGCCAAAGCAGCCCACTTGATTCGTAACCCATCCACCACCTTAAACATTCACTTCCTCCACCACTGGCGTACCGTGGCTGCAGTGTACACCATCTACAAGATGCACTGCAGCAACTTGCCAAGGCTTCTTCGACAGCACCTCCCAAACCCGTGACCTCTACCACCTGGAAGGACAAGGGCAGCAGGCGCATGGGAACACCATCACCTCCAAGTTCCCCTCCAAGTCACACACCATCCTGACTCGGAAATATATCGGCCGTTCCTTCATCGTCGCTGGGTCAAAATCCTGGAACTCCCTCCCTAACCTCACTGTGGCCGCACCTTCACCACACGGACTGCAGCGGTTCAAGAAGGCAGCTCACTGCCACCTTCGAGGGCAACTAGGGAGGGGCAATAAATGCTGGCCTTGGCAGCGACGCCCACATCCCGGGAACGAATAAAAAAATAGAATCATAGAATGGTTACAGCACAGAAGGAGGCCATTCGGTCCGTGCCAGCTCTCTGCAAGAACACTTCGTCCCACTCCCCTGCCCTTTCCCCGTAGCGTTGCAAATTTTTTTTCTTCAGTTACTTATCCAATTCCCTTTTGAAGGGCATGACTGAATCTAACACCACCACCCATTCAGGCAGCGCATTTCAGATCCTAACCACTCGCTGCGTAAAAAAGTTTTTCCTCACGTCGCCTTTGGTTCTTTTGCCAATCATCTTAAATCTGTGTCCTCTGGTTCTCCTCGACCCTTTTCCGCCAACGGGAACAGTTTCTCTCCATCTACTCTGTCCAAACCCCCTCATGATTTTCAACATTTCCTACGTTACAACAGTGACTACTTTTGAAATGTGGTCACTGTTGCGATGTAGGAAATGCGATTTTAATTGGATAAGTTCCCTCTCTGTCTTACACTTTCGGATGGGACGTTAAACGTCTGTTCTCTCTCAGGTGGACGTAAAAGATTCCGTGCCACTGTTTCGAAGAGGAGCAGGGGAGTTATTCATAGAGTCATAGTTATACTGCACAGAAAGAGGCCCTTCGGCCCATCGTATCTGCGCCGGCCATCAAGCCCTATCTATTCTAATCCCATTTTCCAGTACTTGGTCCGTAGCCTTGTATGCTATGGCGTTTCAAGTGCTCATCTAAATGCTTCTTGAATGTTGTGAGGGTTCCTGCCTCTACCACCCTTTCAGGCAGTGAGTTCCAGATTCCAACCACCCTCTGGGTGAAAAAGTTTTTCCTCAAATCCCCTCTAAACCTCTTGCCCCTTACCTTGAAACTATGCCCCCTGGTTATTGACCCCTCTACTAAGGGGAAAAGTTCCTTTCTATCTACCCTTTCTATGCCCCTCATAATTTTGTACCCGGTGTCCTGGCCAATATTTATCCCTCGATCAACAATAACAAAAACAACTTGTATTTATATAGCGCCTTTAAAAAGAAAAAACGTAGTAAAACGTCCCAAGGCGCTGCACAGGAGTATTTTAAAAGAAAAAATTTGACACTGAGCCACATAAGGATAAATTAGGGCAGGTGACCAAAAGCTTGGTCAAAGAGGTAGGTTTTAAGGAGCGTCTGAAAGGAGGAAAGAGAGGTAGCGAGGCGGAGAGGTTTAGGGAGGGTATTCCTGAGCTTAGGGCCCAGGCAGCTGAAGGCACGGCCACCAAAGGTGGAGCGATTATAATCAGGGATGCTCACGAGGGCAGAATTAGAGGAGCGCAGATATCTCCTGGGTGGGGGTTGTGGGGCTGAAGGAGATTACAGAGATAGGGAGGGGGCGAGGCCACGGAGGGATTTGAAAACAAGGATGAGAATTTTGAAAACAAGGCGCTGCTTCACCGGGAGCAACATCACTAAAAACAGGCGATCTGGTCATGAGCACATTGCTGTTTGTGGGAGCTTGCTGCGCGCAAATTGGCTGCCGCGTTTCCTACATTACAACAGTGACTACAGTTCAAAAAGTTGGCTGTAAAGCGCTTTGGGACGTCCGGTGGTGGTGAAAGGCGCTGTAGAAATGCAACATCTTTCTTTCTTCATAATTTGGAGTTGATTGTTTAAAAAAAAAGAGAGGTGGGCAGTGGGTCGTGTTTTGCGGGGTAGGCCGCGTTGCCTAGGTGAGGGTTGTCAGGGTGAGAGGTCGGCGCGCGGGGCCCGCCGGGAGTGCGAGGCCGGGGCGGCGGAGCGCGGGAGCCGCAGCTGCAAGGGGGGGACAGCGAGAGCCGGAGAGCGCGGCTCGCCCCGGCACAGGTCAGAGCCCGGCGGGGAAACGCACAGCCCAGCCCGCACCGAGAGCCGCGGAGGGGGGGGAAAGAAAATATAAAATAAAAAGGGGGATTTTTTTTTTAAATGCGCGATTTGATGACGTAACGGTTGTCAACAGGCGCCGCTGTCCGTCCGTCCCGCGAGGGCGGGAAACGCCGCCAGCCCTTTAAACCCGACTCACTTCACGCCTTACCGGGCCCGCCTTCCGTCTCCTCTTAACGCAGCACGTACGAGGTGTCGGCTCGGCGGTCGTGTGGAATTGTGTTGATACGGGTTTTTTTTTTCATTTGGCGTTCAGTCGGTTTTCGCTGTGGGCGAAAGCCTGAACCGTAGGCCTTCCGGTGCCGATGCGAGATAATCGGTAGCTCCCGCCCACCTGGTCGGAAACCGTGGCTGTCATTGGTGGGTTGGTGGGTGATTGACGTGAGCTCCCTGGCTGTCATTGGTGGGTAGGTCGGTGATTGACGTGAGCTCCCTGGCTGTCATTGGTTGGTGGGTGATTGACGTGAGCTCCCTGGCTGTTATTGGTTGGTGGGCGATTGACGTGAGCTCCCTGGCTGTCATTGGTTGGTGGGTGATTGACGTGAGCTCCCTAGCTGTTATTGGTTGGTGGGCGATTGACGTGAGTTCCCTGGCTGTCATTGGTTGGTGGGTGATTGACATGAACTCCCTGGCTGTCATTGGTTGGTGGGTGATTGACGTGAGCTCCCTGGCTGTCATTGGTGGGTGATTGACGTGAGCTCCCTGGCTGTCATTGGTTGGTGGGTGATTGACGTGAGCTCCCTGGCTGTCATTGGTGGGTTGGTCAGTGATTGACGTGAGTTCTCTGGCTGTCATTGGTTGGTCAGTGGTTGACGTGAGTTCCCTGGCTGTCATTGGTTGGTGGGTGATTGACGTGAACTCCCTGGCTGTCATTGGTGGGTTGGAGGGTGATTGGCGTTTCAAGCTCTATTGCAGTTGTTGGCTGGGGGGCTGATCCCCTGGACTGCCAACATTGCCATTGTAAATCGCGATCAAGAAAAGAAAAAGAAAAACGTGCATTTCTATAGCGCCTTTCACGACCTTAGGATGTCCCAAAGCGCTTTACAGCCAATGAAGTACTTTTTGAAGTGTAGTCGCTGTTGTAATGTAGGAAATGTAGCTATGTCAACATTTCCTATTGTAAATGCTGTGTCAGCATTTCCCATTCAATTTTGCTATGCAAACAGCCACAGTGAAATTGTAGACTTTGGCCATTTGGTGTCTTTTGTGGAGTGAGTATCTGAAGTCTCTCCCAACTCTATTGCCATATTGTCTATATAAAAAAAAAATTATATTCATCATTTACAACAGGCTACACCATGGGCAGATTACTTATTGAGAGGTCGCACAACACCAGGTTATAGTCCAACAGTTTTATTTGAAATCACAAGCTTTCGGAGCTATCGATTGCTCCTTCCTCAGGTGAAGTAAATTAGATACAGAATCGCCAAAGCATATATAGATAGAGAACAAAGCATGTGTACCTTACAATTGCAGACCACTAAATTAAATCATCCTGACTATCTGCCGAGGTGTGATAAAGTTAATTAAGTCAGCCAGGAAGGTACCACATCAAAGACATAGCAAGATACAACTGAGACAATGAGGTGTAGTCGCAGGGGTTCTAATGTGTCAAAAGCTGCCGTCTGTATGTAAAACGAAAAGCCTTAAAATTTTTACTTTTTTACTGGGAAAATTTTTGTCCACCCCAGTCCAACACCGGCATCTCCGCATCAGATTACTTATATCATAGAATAGCATAGCACAGCACAGAAGGAGGCCATTCGGCCCATCATGCCTGCTCTGGCTCTTTGACAGAGCAATCCAGTTAGTCCCACTACCCTGCTCTTTCCCTATAGCCCTTCAAAATTTTACCCTTCAAGTATTTATCCAATTGCCTTTT
This sequence comes from Squalus acanthias, assembly GCA_030390025.1. NCBI lineage: Eukaryota > Metazoa > Chordata > Chondrichthyes > Squaliformes > Squalidae > Squalus > Squalus acanthias. The sequence goes on from CM059425.1 coordinate 261,648,481, forward strand.
GAAAGTTATTATTGAATCTGCTTCCACTGCCCTTTCAGGCAGTGCATTCCAGATCGTAACAACTCGCTGCGTAAATTTATTTTCCTCGTGTCGCCTCTGGTGCTTTTGCCAATCACCTTAAATCTGTGTCCTCCGGTTACTGACCCTTCAGCCACTGGAAACAGTTTCTCTTTATTTACTCTATCAAAACCCTTCATCATTTTGAACAGTTCTATCAAATCTCCTCTTAACCTTCTCTGCTCTAAGGAGAACAATCCCAGCTTCTCCAGTATCTCTACATAACTGAAGTCTTTCATCCCTGGTCCCAGTCTCCTCTGCAGGCTGTGATATGGTTGAGCATGATCAGTTTGGTTTGTACTCCCTATCTTGTTTTCATATGGCTCCCTCCTCTTCCTTATCTACCTTCTGCTTCTTGATGGCATTATCCACAGGCAGTGGGTCAGCTTCATATTCGCTAATAACATCTCTCAACCACCTCTCAACTGCCTCTGTGGTGTCAGAGTGCCTGTCCATACCTTTAGACTTGACTATTCCAATGCACCCCTGGCCGGCCTCCCATCTTCCATCCTCTGTAAGCTTGAGGTTATCCAAAATCTGCTGCCCATATCCGAACTTGCACCAAGTCCCGTTCACCCATCACCCCTGTGCTCACAGACCTACATTGGCTCCTGATTAAGCAATGCCTGGATTTTAAAACTCTCATCCTTGTTTTCAAATTCTCCATGGCCTCGCCCCTCCCTATTTCTGTAACCTCCTCCAGCCTTACAACCCTCCTGGATTTCTGTGCGCCTCCTGGATTTCTGCGCGCCTCCAATTCTGGCCTCTTGAGCATCCCCGATTTTCATCGCCCCACCATTGACGGCCATGCTTCAGCTGCTGAGACCCTAAGCTCTGGAATTCCCTCCCTAAACCTCTCCACCTCTCTACTTCTTTTTCCTCCTTTAACACATTCCTTAACACCTCTTGTCATCTGCCCAAATATCTCCATATGTGGCTCGGTGTCAAATTTTGTTTGATAACCGCTCCTGTGAAGCGCCTTAGGATGTTTTACTACGTTAAAGGCGCTATATAAATACAAGTTGTTGTTGTTGTCCCCACGTCATGTTCTGCATGAGTTACAACTCCCTCCAGCTCAACATTGGGAAGACCTATTCTGTCGTCTTTGACCTCCGCCACGAACTGTACTTCCTCGCAGCTGACTCCATCCTCCTTCCCGGCCACTTTATCGCTGTCCATAATCTTGGGAAAACTGCTCAATCCCGACCTGAGCTTTATACCCTCCATTCTATCCATCACCAAGACCACCTCAGCCCTTCCACCACTAAAAACCTCATCTTTACCTTTGCCTCCTCCACACCCAATTATTCAACACCCGCCTTGTCGGCTTCCCACCTTCTGCCTTCAATAAACTCTAAATTGTCCAAATGGTGATTGTACACTGTCCTGCACTAAAGCCCCATTCTACTTTTAAAATCCTCGTCCCTCTGTGATCTCTGCATCTTCCTCCAGCCCGATATCCCCTCCTGAATGCTCCATTCCTCTGACTCTGGCCTTCAGTATTTCCACTTTTTCCCCCCAATCTCTTCACCCTACTATTGTTGGTAGAGCTTTCAGCTGCCTCAGCACGACTCTCTGGAGCTCCCTCCCTGTACCTCTCTGCCTCTCCACACCTTTGTCCTCTCGAGGGGCCATCTCTTTGACCGAGCTTTTGGTCACACCTCCTAATCTCTCCGTTTCCTTCAGATCAGTGAATATAAATATCTGAGCTCTGTTAAAGAGGGTGATGGGCATTAAAAGGAGCCGCTGATGGCACGGATACACCAATGTGCACTGTCAAAGATGGAAACAACTGTTCAACCCACCAAATCTCATCCTTCTCGTATGCCAGCTCTTCCAATTTAGCATCCATGTTTTAAATGCCCCGAAAGTCTGCGTCTTCACTACCTCTCCAGGCAAACTATTCCAGATATTTATGACTTGACTGTGCCCCGCCCCCCCCCAATCTGAATTTCTAATCTCCCTTCCAGGGTCGTGGGGCAGGCAATGAGATGAGGTCAGGTGCTTTTAAAGTGGGAAGATGGGGAGGAATCACCTGGTGATAATCCACTTTAGTACACCTTACAGTTCAGCATTGAGAGAGAGAGACCCCCGAGACCAGCTCGGCTACAGGTGTTGCAGGGGTGGGGAGGGCAGACATATTGACAAAGTAAACTTTGAGAAATGGGAGTAGGGCCAGCCCTCATTAACAAAAATATATTAATATATTGTGGTTATTAAGAGCAATGAAGCATCAGCTTGGCTCAAGTCATAGAGTTATACAGCACAGAAAGAGGCCTTTCGGCCCATCGTGTCTGCGCCGGCCATCAAGCCCTATCTATTCTAATCCCATTTTCCAGCACTTGGTCCGTAGCCTTGTATGCTATGGCGTTTCAAGTGCTCATCTAAATGCTTCTTGAATGTTGTGAGGGTTCCTGCCTCTACCACCCTTTCAGGCAGTGAGTTCCAGAATCCAACCACCCTCTGGGTGAAAAAGTTTTCCCTCAAATCCCCTCTAAACCTCCTGCCCCTTACCTTGAAACTATGCCCCCTGGTTATTGACCCCTCTACTAAGGGGAAAAGTTCCTTTCTATCTACCCTATCTATTCCCCTCATAATTTTGTACACCTCAATCAGATCCCCCCTCAGAATCTACCTCGGACATCCCTTCTATATCTCCCCCCATGCACCTTATAGTTATGCCCCCTTGTAACAGCTGCCTCTACCCGAGGAAATAGTCTCTGAACATCCACTCTATCTATCCCCCTCATCATCTTATAAACCTCTATTAAGTCGCCTCTCATCCTCCTCCGCTCTAAAGAGAAAAGCCCCAACTCCCTCAATCTTTCCTCATAAGACCTCCCCCCCAAACCAGGCAGCATCCTGGTAAATCTCCTTTGCACTCTTTCCAATGCTTCCACGTCCTTCCTATAGTGAGGTGACCAGAACTGCACACAATATTCCAAATGTGGTCTCACCAAGGTCCTGTACAGTTGCAGCATAACCTCACGGTTCTTAAACTCAAACCCTCTGTTAATAAACGCCAACACACCATAGGCCTTCTTTACTGCTCTATCCACTTGAGTGGCAACCTTCAGAGATCTGTGGATATGAACCCCCAGATCCCTCTGCTCCTCCACGTTCCTCAGAACCCTGCCGTTGACCCTGTAATCCTTATTCACATTTGCCCTACCAAAATGACTCACCTCGCACTTATCAGGGTTAAATTCCATCTGCCATTTTTCGGCCCAGCTCTGCATCCTATCAATGTCTCTTTGCAGCCTACAACTGCCCTCCACCTCATCCACTACTCCACCAATCTTGGTGTCATCAGCAAATTTACTGATCCACCCTTCAGTCCCCTCCTCCAAGTCATTGATAAAAATCACAAACAGCAGAGGACCCAGCACCGACCCCTGTGGCACACCGCTGGTAACTGGTCTCCAGTCCGAAAATGTTCCATCCACCACCACCCTCTGCCTTCTATGAGATAGCCAGTTACTTATCCAATCGGCCAAATTTCCCTCTATCCCACAACTCCTTACTTTCTTCATGAGACGACCATGGGGAACCTTATCAAACGCCTTACTAAAATCCATGTATATGACATCAACTGCTCTACCTTCATCTACACACTTAGTTACCTCCTCAAAGAATTCAATCAAATTTGTTAGGCAAGACTTACCCTTCACGAATCCGTGTTGACTATCCCTGATTAAGTTGCCCCTTTCCAAATGGTCATAAATTCTATCCCTCAGGACCTTTTCCATTATCTTACCAACCACCGAAGTAAGACTAACCGGCCTATAATTACCAGGGTCATTCCTATTTCCTTTCTTGAAGAGAGGAACAACATTCGCCACTCTCCAGTCCTCTGGCACCATCCCCGTGGACAGTGAGGACCCAAAGATCAAAGCCAGAGGCTCTGCAATCTCCTCCCTTGCCTCCCAAAGAATCCTAGGATATATCCCATCTGGCCCAGGGGACTTATCGACCCTCAGGTTCTTCAAAATTGCTAAAACATCTTCCCTCAGAACATCTACCACCTCCAGCCTATCCACCTTTATCACACTCTCATCCTCAAGAACATGGCCCCTCTCCTCGGTGAACACTGACGAAAAGTATTCATTCATCACCTCTCCTATCTCTTCTGACTCCATGCACAAGTTCCCACTACTGTCCTTGACCGGCCCTACCCTCACCCTGGTCATTCTTTTATTTCTCACATAAGAGTAAAAGGCCTTGGGGTTTTTCTTGATCCGACCCGCCAAGGACTTCTCATGCCCCCTCCTAGCTCTCCTAAGCTCTTTTTTTAGCTCATTCCTTGCTACCTTGTACCCCTCAATCGACCCAACTGAACCTTGTTTTCTCATCCTTACATACGCTTCCTTTTTCCTCTTGACTAGACATTCAACCTCTTTTGTGAACCATGGTTCTCTCACTCGGCCATTTCCTCCCTGCCTGACAGGGACATACCTATCAAGGACACGCAGTAATTGCTCCATGAAAAAGCTCCACTTTTCGTTTGTGCCTTTCCCTGATAGTTTCTGTTCCCATCTTATACTCCCTAATTCTTGCCTAATCGCATCATAATTACCCCTCCCCCAATTATAAACCCTGCCCTGCCGTATGGCCCTATCCCTCTCCATTGCAATAGTGAAAGTTACCGAATTGTGGTCACTATCTCCAAAGTGCTCTCCCACATACAAATCAAACACTTGGCCCGGTTCATTACCCAGTACCAAATCCAACGTGGCCCCACCTCTTGTCGGCCTATCCACATATTGTGTCAGGAAACCCTCCTGCACACACTGTGCAAAAACTATCCCATCCGAACTGTTTGACCTATAAAGGTTCCAATCAATATTTGGAAAGTTGAAGTCACCCATGACAACTACTCTGTGACCTCCACACCTATTCATAATCTGCTTTGCAATTTCTTCCTCCACATCTTTATTACTATTTGGGGGCCTGTAGAAAACTCCTAACAACGTGACCGCTCCTTTCCTATTTCTAACTTCAGCCCATATTACCTCAGACGGCAGATCCCCCTCGAACTGCCTTTCTGCCGCTATTAAACTATCCTTGATTAACAATGCTACTCCTCCACCTTTCTTACCACCTTCCCTACTCTTACTGAAACATCTATACCCCGGAACTTCCAACAACCCCGGAACTTCCAACAACCTTCTCTGCTCTAAGGAAAACAACCCCAGCCTGTCCAGTCTCTCTTCATAGCTGAAGCGCTCCAGCCCAGGTAACATCCTGGTGAATCTCCTCTGCACCCTCTCCAATGCAATCACATCCTTCTTATAGTGTGGCGACCAGAACTGCACACAGTATTCCAGCTGTGGCCTAACGAGCGTTTTGTACGGCTCCATCATAACCTCCCTGCTCTTATATTCTATGCCTCGGCTAATGAAGGCAAGTATCCCATATGCCTTTTTAACCACCTTATCTACCTGTCCTGCTGCCTTCAGGGATCTATGTACATGCACACCAAGGTCCCTCAGATCCTCTGTCCTTCCCAGGGTCCTACCATTCATTGTGTATTCCCTTGCCTTGCTAGTCCTCCCAAAATGCATCACCTCACACTTTTCAGGGTTAAATTCAATTTGCCACTGTTCTGCCCATCTGACCAACCCATCTATATCGTCCTGTAGCCTGAGGCTTCCCTCCTCGCCATTTACCACTCCACCAATTTTCGTGTCATCTGCGAACTTACTGATCATACCTCCTACATTCATATCTAAATCATTAATGTACACTACAAACAGCAAGGGACCCAGCACCGATCCCTGCGGTACACCACTGGACACAGGCTTTCAGTCACAAAAACAACCTTCGACCATCACCCTCTGCCTCCTGCCGCTAAGCCAATTTTGGATCCAATGTGCCAAATTGCCCTGGGTCCCATGGGCTCTTACCTTCTTGACCAGTCTCCCATGCGGGACTTTGTCAAAAGCCTTACTGAAGTCCATGTAGACTACATCAACTGCACTACCCTCATCCACACACCTAGTCACCCCCTTGAAAAATTCAATCAAATTGGTTAGACTCTAGCTGCTGCGGCAGAAGATCATTTTTTAAATTCGTTTATGAGATGTGGGCGTCGCTGGCAAGGCCAGCATTTATTGCCCATCCCTAATTGCCCTTGAGAAGGTGGTGCTGAGCCGCCTTCTTGAACCGCTGCAGTCCGTGTGGTGAAGGTGCTCCCACAGTGCTGTTAGGGAGGGAGTTCCAGGATTTTGACCCAGCGACGATGAAGGAACGGCCGATATATTTCCAAGTCAGGATGGTGTGTGACTTGGAGAGGTCGCGGGTTTGGGAGGTGCTGCCGAGGAAGCCTTGGCGAGTTGCTGCAGTGCATCTTGTAGATGGTACACACTGCAGCCACGGTACGCTGGTGGTGGAGGGAGTGAATGTTTAAGGTGGTGGATGGGGTACCAATCAAGCGGGCTGCTTTGTCCTGGATGGTGTCGAGCTTCTTGAGTGTTGTTGGAGCTGCACTCATCCAGGCAAGTGGAGAGTATTCCATCACACTCCTGACTTGTGTCTTGTAGATGGTGGAAAGGCTTTGGGGAGTCAGGAGGTGAGACACTCACTGCAGAATACCCAGCCTCTGACCTGCTCTTTTAGCCACAGTATATATGTGGCTGGTCCAGTTCAGCTTCTGGTCAATGGTGACCCCCAGGATGTTGATGAGTTCAGGCTCCGCTACTGATGGAGTGCTGCACTGTTGGGAGGTGTGGGCCGATGGAGGAGATGTTAAACTGAGGCCCCTTCTGCCCATTCAGATGGATTTAAAAGATCTCGTGTGGCACTATTCAAAAAGAGCAGAGGAATTCTCTTGTTCTGGCCGATTAATTACCCTTTAACCATTATTTCATTTGCTGCTTGTGGGAACTTACTGTGTGCAAATCAACTGCCTACAGAACAGGGACCACACTTTAAAACAAATTAATTAGCCGTGAAGCACTTTGGGACGTAGTTGGGCTGAGAAAAGTTCTACTAAATGCATTAGGAACATAGGAATTGCTAGACGGAAAAAGACCTTGGACCATCCAGTTCGCCTTCTACCATCCTGGTAGTCTCATGATCCAACGATAATGGAGTTGTTGACTAATCACAGCAATCAATCTCTATCAATGAGTCTACAACAGACCCAGACATGAGGCGAGGAAAACCCCCAGAGGTGAAGAGCTTTGAGAACCAGAGGTCCAAAGTCGCCGGTTCCTCCCAAGCACGTAACACCTATCACACGTCACACTTATCATACGTCACATCTCAAATTACTCGCATACTTTATCCCAAAATGTTATTCTCTGAAAGAAATCTATCTAACCTGTATTGGAATGTATCAATACTAACCGTTTCCACCGTCTCCCGAGGGAGCCTGTTCCATAGATTGGCCACTCGCTCACTGAAATATTATTTCTGCAGATTAGTTTTGAATTTACCCCCTTTAAGCGCAGGCCGTACCCTCTGGTTCGACTGTTCTGGACACGGTGAGACAGCTTGTCACGGTCAACATTATCTACTCCCTTTAGAATCCTAAAAACAGTAATCGCTGCACCGCCCAACCATCTCTTTTTCCCGTGAGAACGTGCCCAATTTACATGACCCTTTCCTTTCTTTGAATAACCTTTTTAAAAATTGAGGTAGAGCAGCATAGGCTGCTATTTACATGCTAAACAGGCTGGGGCTGGGTTTGAAAGGGAGAAACGCGAAACAGCTACTAAGATTCTAGACTTGGGCAAGGCTGACTTTAATGGGATGAGACAGAGACTGTCCACAGTAAACTGGATAAAACAACAGAAAATCAGTGGGAGATGTTTAAAAAATAATTGAATGTGATACAGAACCAGTTTATACCCCTGAGGGGCAAGAGCTCTACTTGCCAAAAAAAAAGAGCCCTGGACAACTAAAGGACAGCATAAAACTAAAGGAAAGGGCATACAAAAATGGAAAAAACTAGCACAGATCCTGGCGAATGGGAAAGATACAAGGAACAGCCAAGGGTCACAAAACAGACAGTAAGAGCTACAAAAAGGGAGTATGAAAAGAAACTTGCAAGGGATATCAAAATCAACACAAAGAATGTTTACAGTTACATTAGGAAAAAGAGGGTGGTCAGGAACAATATTGGCCCCTTAAAAACTGAAAGTGGTGATATTGTCACTGACAATGGGGAAATGGCGGACATGTTGAATAATTACTTTGCATCAGTATTTACGGTAGAGGAAGAGGATAGCATGCCAGAAATCCCAAAGAAACTAATATTGAATCAGGGACAGGGACTCAATAAAATTAACGCAAATAAAATAACAGAAATGAGGAAAATAATGGCACTAAAGAGTGACACATCCCCAGGACCAGATGGTTTCCATCCCAGGGTTTTAAAGGAAGTAGGTGAGCACATTGCAGATGCCCTAACTATAATCTTCCAAAATTCTCTAGATTTAGGAACCGTCCCTTCAGATTGGAAAATTGCACATGTCACTCCGCTTTTTAAGAATGGCGAGAGAGGGAAACCAAGGAATTATAGACCAGTTAGCCTAACATCTGTTGTCGGGAAATTGCTGGTGTCTATAATTAAGGACAGGGTGACTGAACACCTCAAATTGTCAGTTGATCAGAGAGAGCCAGCATGGATTTGTGAAAAGTAGGTCATGCCTGACAAACCTGATTGAATTTTTTGAGGAGGTGACTAAAGTCGTGGACAGGGGAATCCTAGAATCATAGAAAATTACAGCACAGAAGGAGGCCATTCGGCCTATCATGTCCGGCCGACAAAGAGCTATCCAGCCTAATCCCACTTTCCAGCACTTGGTCCGTATCCTTGTTGGTTACGGCACTTTAAGTGCACATCCAAGTACTTTTTAAATGTGATGAAGGTTTCTGCCTCTACCACCCTTTCAGGCAGTGAGTTCCAGACCCCCACCACTCGCTGGGTGAAAAAAATTCTCCTCAAATCCCCTCTGAAACTCCTACCAATTACTTTAAATCTATGCCGCCTGGTTATCGACCCCTCTGCTAAGGGAAATAGGTCCTTCCTATCCACTCTATCTAGGCCCCTCATAATTTTATACACCTCAATTAAATCTTTCCTCACAGCTAAAATTCCCCAGCCCAGGCAAGATCCTCGTAAATCTCTGCACCCTCTCTCTTGCAGTCACATCCTTCCTGTAATGTGGTGACCAGAACTGCACGCAGTATTCTAGCTGCGGCCTAACTTGTTTTGATACAGTCCAAGCATAACCTGCCTGCTCTTATATTCTATGCTTTGGCTAATAAAGGCAAGTATCCCGTATGCCTTCTTAATTAACCACCTTCTCTACTTGTCCTGCTACCTTCAGGGATTTGTGGACATGCACTCCAAGGTCTCTCTGATCCTTTGCACTTCTCAGTGTCCTACCATTTATTGTGTATTCCCTTGCCTTGTTAGTCCTCTCCAAATGCATTACCTCACACTTCTCCGGATTGAATTCCATTTGCCACTGTTCTGCCCATATAAGACGTAGGAGCAGGAGTAGGTCTTTTGGCCCCTCGAGCCTGCTCCGCCATTCAATAAGATCATGGCTGATCTGACCTTGGCCTCAACTCCACTTCCCTGCCCGCTCCCCATAACCTTTTACTCCCTTATCGTTCAAAAATCTGTCTCTCTCCACTTAAATATATTCAATGACCCAGCCTCCACAGCTCTCTGGGGAAGAGAATTCCAAAGATTCACGACCCTCTGAGAGAAGAAATTCCTCCTCATTTCCAATTTAAAAGAGTGCCCCCTTATTCTGAAATTATGCCCCCTAGTTCTAGATTTCCCCACGAGGGGAAACATCCTCTCTGCATCTACCCTGTCAAGCCCCTTCAGAATCTTATATGTTTCAATAAGATGCCCTCTCATTCTTCTAAACTCCAGTGAGTATAAGCCCAACCTGCTCAACCTTTCTTCATAAGACAACCCCTTCATCTCCAGAATCAACCTAGTGAACCTTCTCTGAACTTCCTCCAATGCAAGTATATCCTTCCTTAAATAAGGTGACCAAAGCTGTACGCAGTACTCCAGGTGTGGTCTTACCAACGCCCTGTAAAGTTGTAACAGGACTTCCCTACTTTTATACTCCATTTCCTTTGCAATAAAGGCCAACACTCCATTTGCCTTCCTAATTACTTGCTGTACCTGCATGCTAACTTTTTGTGATTCATGTACAAGGACCCCCAGATCCCTCTGTACCTCAGCATTTTGTAATTTCTCCCCATTTAAATAATAATTTACTTTTTTATTTTTCCTACCAAAGTGGATAACTTCACATTTTCCCACATTAAACTCCATCTGCCAGATTTTTGCCCACTCACTTAGCCTATCTATATCCCTTTGGCGATTCTTTGCGTCCTCCACACAATTTGCTTTCCCACCTATCTTTGTATCATCAGCAAATTTGGCTACATTACACTCAGTCCCTTCATCCAAGTCATTAATATAGATTGTAAATAGTTGAGGCCTCAGCACTGATCCCTGCGCCACCCCACTAGTTACAGTTTGCCAACCTGAAAATGACCCATTTATCCCGACTCTCTGTTTTCTGTTAGTTAGCCAATCCATGCTAATATATTACCCCCAACCCCGTGAGCTCTTATCTCGTGTAGTAACCTTTTTAAGTGGCACCTTATTGAATGCCTTCTCGAAATCCAAATACATGACATCTACTGGTTCCCCTTTATCCACCCTGCTCGTTACATCCCCAAAGAACTCCAGCAAATTTGTCAAACATGATTTCCCTTTCATAAAACCATGCTGACTCTACTTGACTATATTATGATTTTCTAAATGTCCTGCTACCACTTCCTTAATGATGGACTCCAGCATTTTCCCAATGACAGATGTTAGGCTAACTGGTCAATAGTTGCCTGCTTTCTGTCTCCCTCCAGAAGAATGACCAGTCCATTGATATCTTCCTGCAGTCTACAGCTTTCTTCTTCATTATCAACCACATGGCCAATTTTTGTATCATCTGCAAACTTCTTAAACATACTTCCTACATTCAAGTCCAAATCATTGCTATATACCACAAAAAGCAGAGGACCCAGTACTGAGCCCTGCGGAACCCCACTGGAAACAGCCTTCCAGTCACAAAAACACCCTTCGACCATTACCCTTTGTTTCCTGCCTCTGAGCCAATTTTGGATCTAACTTGCCACTTTGCCTTGGATCCCATGGGCTTTTACTTTCGTGACCAGTCTGCCATGCGGGACCTTATTAAAAGCCTTGCTAAAATCCATATAGACTACATCAAACGCACTACCCTCATTGACCTTCCTTGTTACCTCCTCAAAAAATTCAATCAAGTTAGTCAGACACGACCTTCCCTTAACAAATCCATGCTGATTGTTCCTGATTAATCCGTGTCTTTCTAACTGAAGATTTATCCTGTCCCTCAGAATTTTTTCCAATAATTTTCGCACCACCGAGGTTAGGCTGACTGGCCTGTAATTACTCGGTCTATCCCTTTCTCCCTTTTTAAACAACGGTACCACATTAGCAGTCCTCCAGTCCTCCGGCACCACACCTGTAGCAAGAGAGGATTGGGAAATGATGGTCAGAGCCTCTGCTATTTCCTCTCTTACTTCTCTTAACAGTCTGGGATACATTTCATCCGGGCCTGGGGATTTATCCACTTTCAAAGATGCTAAACCCCTTAATACTTCCTCTTTCACTATGCTTATTTCATCTAATATTTCACACTCCTCCTCCCTGATTGCAATGCCAGCATCGTCCCTCTCTTTTGTGAAAACAGACGCAAAGTATTCATTAAGAACCATACCCATCTCTTCCGCCTCCACACACAGGTTACCTTTATGGTCCCTAATAGGCCCGACTCTTACTTTAGTTATCCTCTTGCTCTTAATGTATTTATAAAACATCTTTGGGTTTTCCTTGATTTTACTTGCCAATATGTTTTCATGCCCTCTCTTTGCTTTCCTAATTTCCCTTTTAATTTCACCCCTGTGCTTTCCATACGCCTCTAGGGTCTCTGCAGTATTGAACGCTCGGTATCTGTCATAAGCTTCCCTTTTTTCTTTATCCTACCCTGTATGTCCCTTGACATCCAGGGAACTCTAGATTTTTTGGTCCCACCCTTTTTATTTAAGGGAACATACTTGCTCTGAACCCCCGCTATCTCTCCTTGAATGCCTCCCACTGCTCTGACACTGATTTACCTTCAAGTTTCTGTTTCCAGTCCACTTTGGCTAAATCACATCTCAGTTTAGTAAGATTTGCTTTTCCCCAATTGAGAACTTTTATTCCTGGTCTATCCTTGTCCTTTTCCATAACTACGCTAAATCTAACTGAATTATGATCACTAGCACCAATATGCTCTCCCACTGATACCCTTTCCACCTGCCCAGCTTCATTCCCTAAAACTAGGTCCAGAACCGCCCCCTCTCTTATTGGGCTTGCTACATACTGGCTAAAAAAGTTCTCCTGAATGCATTTTAAGAATTCTGCTCCCTCTAAACCTTTTCACTAATTTTATCCCAGTTAATATTAGGGAAGTTGAAATCCTCTACTATTACTGCCCTATTTTTGTACGTCTCAGAAATTTGCCTGACATATTTGCTCTTCTATCCCCCTCTGACTGTTTGGGGGTCTATAGTACACTCCCAGCAGTGTGATTGCCCCTTTTTTGCTTTTCAGTTCAACCCATATGGCCTCGTTGGATGATCCTTCTAAGATATCATCCCTCCTCACAGCTGTAATTGTTTCTTTAATCAATATTGCGATTCCTCCCTCCTTTTTATCCTCCTATCTATCTCGTCTGAAAACCCTGTAACCAGGAATGTTGAGCTGCCATTCCTGCCTTTCTTTTAGCCATGTCTCAGTAATAGCTATAATATCATACTCCCACGTGTCTGTCTGTACCCTCAGCTCATCTGCTTTATTCCCTAGACTCCTTGCATTGAAGTATATACCATTTAGCACTGCCAAACTCCCTTGTCTATTTTATGGCCTTTATTTCCTCTGCCTTCCAAACTCACTTACTAATTTTCTGCCTTCCATTTCCAGCTTTGCTTCTCTTCCTTCTGAATCTACTCTCAGGTTCCCATCCCCCTGCCAAGCTAGTTTAAACCCTCCCCAACAGCACTAGCAATCCCCCCCGCGAGGATATTGGTCCCGGTTCTGTTGAGGTGCAACCTGTCCGGCTTGTACAGGTCCCATCTCCCCCAGACACGGTCCCAATGCCTCAGGAATCTAAAGCCCTCCCTCCTGCACCATCTCTCCAGCCACGCATTCATCTGCTTATCCTCTTATTTCTGTACTCACTAGCACGTGGCACCGGGAGTAACCCGGAGATTACTACCTTTGAGGTCCTGCTTTTTAATCTCTTTCCTCGCTCCCTAAAATCTGCTTGCAGGACCTCATCCCTCTTTCTACCTATGCCGTTGGTACCAATATGGACCACGACCTCTGGCTGTTCACCCTCCCACCTCAGAATGTCCTGCAGCCGCTTAGTGACATCCTTGACCCTGGCACCAGGGAGGCAACATACCATCCTGGAGTCACGTCTGCAGCCGCAGGAACGCCTATCTGCTCCCCCAATTATCGAATCCCCTATGACTATTGTTCTTCCACTCTTCTTCCTCCCTCATGTGCAGCTGAGCCACCCATGGTGCCGTGGACTTTGCTCTGGCTGCTCTCCCAAGAGGAACCATCACCCCCCCCCCACCAGTATTCAGAGCTGAAAACCGATTAGCGAGCGAGATGCACTCAGGGGATTCCTGCCCTACCTGCCTGGTCCTCCTCTTCTGTCTGGCGGTCACCCATACCCTCTCTGCCTGCACACTCTTAAGCTGCCGGGTGACCACTTCCTGAAACGTGCTATCCACGAAGTTCTCAGCCTCGCGGATGCACAGCAGTGACTGCAGCCGCTGCTCAAGCGCCAAAACCTGGAGCTCGAGCTGCTGTAGCTGGCGAAACTTCCCACACGCTTGGTCGTCCAGGCCACGAGTAGAGTCCAGGACTTCCCACATGGCATAGGATGTACATTCCATGGGACTGAGCTGCCCTGCCATGCCTTTACTTTAGAGACTATTAACTAGAAACACTTACCAGTTACTCCCCAATCAGCTCCTTCCCTTGTGCCGACGTCACTTTTTAATTCTGATGTCACTCTTTCAAATTCTGCGTTTGTTGAGTTGCTCCCGCTCAGGTCCGGTGCCTCTGCTCTCGGGCCTTCCTCTGCTGCGCTCTTTATTTGCTCCGCCTCCACTCTCGCTCCCGCTCAGGTCCCTGCTGCCCTGTGATGTCACTCCTTGATTTTTCTATTTGAAGGCTTTGTCTCGCACCGCTGTTCCCGCTCATTTCGCTGCTCCTCTCGCGCTCTTTATATCGCCGCTGCTCCTCCCGCTCTATATATAGCCCCGCTGACCCCGCTCCTCTCGCTCTCTATAGCCCCGCTGCTCCCGCTCCTCTCGCTCGCTCTCTATAGCCCCGCTGACCCCGCTCCTCTCGCTCTCTATAGCCCCGCTGACCCCGCTCCTCTCGGTCTATATAGCCCCGCTGACCCCGCTCCTCTCGCTCTATATAGCCCCACTGCTCCCGCTCCTCTCGCTCTCTCTCTATAGCCCCGCTGACCCCACTCCTCTCGCTCTCTATAGCCCCGCTGACCCCGCTCCTCTCGCTCTATATAGCCCCACTGACCCCGCTCCTCTCGCTCTCTATAGCCCCGCTGACCCCGCTCCTCTCGCTCTCTATAGCCCCACTGACCCCGCTCCTCTCGCTCTATATAGCCCCACTGACCCCGCTCCTCTCGCTCTCTATAGCCCCGCTGACCCCGCTCCTCTCGCTCTCTATAGCCCCGCTGACCCCGCTCCTCTCGCTCTCTCTATAGCCCCACTGACCCCGCTCCTCTCGCTCTCTCTCTATAGCCCCACTGACCCCGCTCCTCTCGCTCTCTATAGCTCCGCTGACCCCGCTCCTCTCGCTCTCTCTCCATAGCCCCGCTGACCCCACTCCTCTCGCTCTCTCTCTATAGCCCCGCTGACCCCACTCCTCTCGCTCTCTCTCTATAGCCCCGCTGACCCCGCTCCTCTCGCTCTATATAGCCCCACTGACCCCGCTCCTCTCGCTCTCTATAGCCCCGCTGACCCCGCTCCTCTCGCTCTCTATAGCCCCACTGACCCCGCTCCTCTCGCTCTATATAGCCCCACTGACCCCGCTCCTCTCGCTCTCTATAGCCCCGCTGACCCCGCTCCTCTCGCTCTCTATAGCCCCACTGACCCCGCTCCTCTCGCTCTCTCTCTATAGCCCCGCTGACCCCGCTCCTCTCGCTTTCTATAGCCCCACTGACCCCGCTCCTCTCGCTCTCTCTCTATAGCCCTGCTGACCCCGCTCCTCTCGCTCTCTATAGACCCACTGCTCCCACTCCTCTCGCTCTCTATAGACCCACTGCTCCCACTCCTCTCGCTCTCTATAGCCCCACTGACCCCGCTCCTCTCGCTCTCTATAGCCCAACTGACCCCGCTCCTCTCGCTCTCTATAGCTCCGCTGACCCCGCTCCTCTCGCTCTCTCTCTATAGCCCCGCTGACCCCACTCCTCTCGCTCTCTATAGCCCCGCTGACCCCGCTCCTCTCGCTCTCTCTCTATAGCCCTGCTGACCCCGCTCCTCTCGCTCTCTATAGACCCACTGCTCCCACTCCTCTCGCTCTCTATAGCCCCGCTGACCCCGCTCCTCTCGCTCTCTCTCTATAGCCCCGCTGACCCCACTCCTCTCGCTCTCTCTATAGCCCCGCTGACCCTGCTCCTCTCGCTCTCTATAGCCCCACTGACCCCGCTCCTCTCGCTCTCTATAGCCCCACTCCTCCCGCTCCTCTTGCTCTCTCTATAGCCCCGCTGACCCCGCTCCTCTCGCTCTCTATAGCCCCACTCCTCCCGCTCCTCTCGCTCTCTATAGCCCCGCTGACCCCGCTCCTCTCGCTCTCTATAGCCCCACTCCTCCCGCTCCTCTCGCTTTCTATAGCCCCGCTGACCCCGCTCCTCTCGCTCTCTCTCTATAGCCCCGCTGACCCCACTCCTCTCGCTCTCTCTCTATAGCCCCGCTGACCCCGCTCCTCTCGCTTTCTATAGCCCCGCTGACCCCGCTCCTCTCGCTCTCTCTCTATAGCCCCGCTGACCCCGCTCCTCTCGCTCTCTATAGCCCCGCTGACCCCGCTCCTCTCGCTCTCTCTCTATAGCCCCGCTGACCCCACTCCTCTCGCTCTCTCTCTATAGCCCCGCTGACCCCGCTCCTCTCGCTCTCTATAGCCCCACTGACCCCGCTCCTCTCGCTCTATACAGCCCCGCTGACCCCGCTCCTCTCGCTCTCTATATAGCCCCGCTGAGCCCGCTCCTCTCGCTCTCTATAGCCCCGCTGACCCCGCTCCTCTCGCTTTCTATAGCCCCGCTGACCCCGCTCCTCTCGCTCTCTCTCTATAGCCCCGCTGCTCCCGCTCCTCTCGCTCTCTATAGCCCCACTGACCCCGCTCCTCTCGCTCTCTATAGCCCCACTGACCCCGCTCCTCTCGCTCTCTCTCTATAGCCCCGCTGACCCCGCTCCTCTCGCTCTCTATAGCCCCGCTGACCCCGCTCCTCTCGCTCTCTATAGCCCCGCTGACCCCGCTCCTCTCGCTTTCTATAGCCCCGCTGACCCCGCTCCTCTCGCTCTCTCTCTATAGCCCCGCTGACCCCGCTCCTCTCGCTCTCTATAGCCCCGCTGACCCCGCTCCTCTCGCTCTATATAGCCCCACTGACCCCGCTCCTCTCGCTCTCTATAGCCCCGCTGACCCCGCTCCTCTCGCTCTCTATAGCCCCGCTGACCCCGCTCCTCTCGCTCTCTATAGCCCCGCTGACCCCGCTCCTCTCGCTCTCTATAGCCCCACTGACCCCGCTCCTCTCGCTCTCTCTCTATAGCCCCGCTTACCCCGCTCCTCTCGCTCTCTCTCTATAGCCCCGCTGACCCCGCTCCTCTCGCTCTATATAGCCCCGCTGACCCCACTCCTCTCGCTCTCTCTCTATAGCCCCACTGACCCCACTCCTCTCGCTCTCTCTCTATAGCCCCGCTGACCCCGCTCCTCTCGCTCTCTCTCTATAGCCCCGCTGCTCCCGCTCTCTCTATAGCCCCGCTGACCCCGCTCCTCTCGCTCTCTCTATAGCCCCGCTTACCCCGCTCCTCTCGCTCTCTCTCTATAGCCCCGCTGCTCCCGCTGCTCTCGCTCTCTCTATAGCCCCGCTGACCCCACTCCTCTCGCTCTCTCTCTATAGCCCCACTGACCCCGCTCCTCTCGCTCTCTATAGCCCCGCTGACCCCGCTCCTCTCGCTCTCTCTCTATAGCCCCGCTGACCCCACTCCTCTCGCTCTCTATAGCCCCACTGACCCCGCTCCTCTCGCTCTCTCTCTATAGCCCCACTGACCCCGTTCCTCTCGCTCTCTATAGCCCCACTGACCCCGCTCCTCTCGCTCTCTATAGCCCCACTGACCCCGCTCCTCTCGCTCTCTATAGCCCCACTGACCCCGCTCCTCTCGCTCTCTATAGCCCCGCTGACCCCGCTCCTCTCGCTCTCTATAGCCCCACTGACCCCGCTCCTCTCGCTCTCTATAGCCCCACTGACCCCGCTCCTCTCGCTCTCTATAGCCCCACTGACCCCGCTCCTCTGGCTCTCTCTCGAAAGCCCCGCTGACCCCGCTCCTCTCGCTTTCTATAGCCCCGCTGACCCCGCTCCTCTCGCTCTCTCACTATAGCCCCGCTGACCCCGCTCCTCTCGCTCTCTCTCTATAGCCCCACTGACCCCACTCCTCTCGCTCTCTATAGCCCCGCTGACCCCGCTCCTCTCGCTCTCTATAGCCCCGCTGACCCCGCTCCTCTCCCTCTCTATAGCCCCACTGACCCCGCTCCTCTCGTTCTCTCTCTGTAGCCCCGCTGACCCCGCTCCTCTCGCTCTCTCTATAGCCCCACTGACCCCGCTCCTCCCGCTCTCTATAGCCCCGCTGACCCCGCTCCTCTCGCTCTCTCTCTATAGCCCCACTGACCCCGCTCCTCTCGCTCTATATAGCCCCACTGCTCCCGCTCCTCTCGCTCTCTATATAGCCCCGCTGACCCCGCTCCTCTCGCTCTCTCTATAGCCCCACTGACCCCGCTCCTCTCGCTCTCTCTCTATAGCCCCGCTCCTCTCGCTCTCTCTCTATAGCCCCGCTGACCCCACTCCTATTGCTCTCTATAACCCCGCTGACCCCGCTCCTCTCGCTCTCTATAGCCCCACTGCTCCCGCTCCTCTCGCTCTCTATATAGCCCCGCTGACCCCGCTCCTCTCGCTCTCTCTATAGCCCCACTGACCCCGCTCCTCTCGCTCTCTCTCTATAGCCCCGCTCCTCTCGCTCTCTCTCTATAGCCCCGCTGACCCCACTCCTATTGCTCTCTATAACCCCACTGACCCCACTCCTCTCGCTCTCTCTCTATAGCCCCGCTGACCCCGCTCCTCTCGCTCTCTCTATAGCCCCACTGACCCCACTCCTCTCGCTCTCTCTATAGCCCCGCTGACCCCGCTCCTCTCGCTCTCTCTCTATAGCCCCGCTGACCCCGCTCCTCTCGCTCTCTATAGCCCCGCTGACCCCGCTCCTCTCGCTCTCTCTCTATAGCCCCACTGACCCCGCTCCTCTCGCTCTATATAGCCCCGCTGACCCCGCTCCTCTCGCTCTCTCTCTATAGCCCCGCTGACCCCACTCCTCTCGCTCTCTATAGCCCCACTGACCCCGCTCCTCTCGCTCTCTCTCTATAGCCCCACTGACCCCGTTCCTCTCGCTCTCTATAGCCCCACTGACCCCGCTCCTCTCGCTCTCTATAGCCCCGCTGACCCCGCTCCTCTCGCTCTCTATAGCCCCGCTGACCCCGCTCCTCTCGCTCTCTATAGCCCCGCTGACCCCGCTCCTCTCGCTCTCTATAGCCCCACTGACCCCGCTCCTCTCGCTCTCTATAGCCCCACTGACCCCGCTCCTCTCGCTCTCTATAGCCCCACTGACCCCGCTCCTCTCGCTCTCTATAGCCCCACTGACCCCGCTCCTCTCGCTCTCTCTCTATAGCCCCGCTGACCCCACTCCTCTCGCTCTCTCTCTATAGCCCCGCTGACCCCGCTCCTCTCGCTCTCTATAGCCCCGCTGACCCCGCTCCTCTCGCTCTCTCTCTATAGCCCCGCTGACCCCACTCCTCTCGCTCTCTCTCTATAGCCCCGCTGACCCCGCTCCTCTCGCTCTCTATAGCCCCACTGACCCCGCTCCTCTCGCTCTATATAGCCCCGCTGACCCCGCTCCTCTCGCTCTCTATATAGCCCCGCTGAGCCCGCTCCTCTCGCTCTCTATAGCCCCGCTGACCCCGCTCCTCTCGCTCTCTCTCTATAGCCCCGCTGAGCCCGCTCCTCTCGCTTTCTATAGCCCCGCTGACCCCGCTCCTCTCGCTCTCTCTCTATAGCCCCGTTGCTCCCGCTCCTCTCGCTCTCTATATAGCCCCGCTGACCCCGCTCCTCTCGCTCTCTATAGCCCCGCTGACCCCGCTCCTCTCGCTCTCTATAGCCCCACTGACCCCGCTCCTCTCGCTCTCTATAGCCCCGCTGACCCCGCTCCTCTCGCTCTCTATAGCCCCGCTGACCCCGCTCCTCTCGCTCTATATAGCCCCACTGACCCCGCTCCTCTCGCTCTCTATAGCCCCGCTGACCCCGCTCCTCTCGCTCTCTATAGCCCCACTGACCCCGCTCCTCTCGCTCTCTCTCTATAGCCCCGCTTACCCCGCTCCTCTCGCTCTCTCTCTATAGCCCCACTGACCCCGCTCCTCTCGCTCTATATAGCCCCGCTGACCCCACTCCTCTCGCTCTCTCTCTATAGCCCCACTGACCCCACTCCTCTCGCTCTCTCTCTATAGCCCCGCTGACCCCGCTCCTCTCACTCTCTCTCTATAGCCCCGCTGCTCCCGCTGCTCTCGCTCTCTCTATAGCCCCGCTGACCCCGCTCCTCTCGCTCTCTATAGCCCCGCTGACCCCACTCCTCTCGCTCTCTCTCTATAGCCCCACTGACACCGCTCCTCTCGCTCTCTATAGCCCAGCTGACCCCGCTCCTCTCGCTCTCTCTCTATAGCCCCGCTGACCCCATTCCTCTCGCTCTCTATAGCCCCACTGACCCCGCTCCTCTCGCTCTCTCTCTATAGCCCCACTGACCCCGTTCCTCTCGCTCTCTATAGCCCCACTGACCCCGCTCCTCTCGCTCTCTATAGCCCCACTGACCCCGCTCCTCTTGCTCTCTATAGCCCCGCTGACCCCGCTCCTCTCGCTCTCTATAGCCCCACTGACCCCGCTCCTCTCGCTCTCTATAGCCCCACTGACCCCGCTCCTCTCGCTCTCTATAGCCCCACTGACCCCGCTCCTCTCGCTCTCTATAGCCCCGCTGACCCCGCTCCTCTCGCTCTCTCTCTATAGCCCCGCTGACCCCACTCCTCTCGCTCTCTATAGCCCCACTGACCCCGCTCCTCTCGCTCTCTATAGCCCCACTGACCCCGCTCCTCTCGCTCTCTATAGCCCCGCTGACCCCGCTCCTCTCGCTCTCTATAGCCCCGCTGACCCCACTCCTCTCGCTCTCTATAGCCCCACTGACCCCGATCCTCTCGCTCTCTCTCTATAGCCCCACTGACCCCGTTCCTCTCGCTCTCTATAGCCCCACTGACCCCGCTCCTCTCGTTCTCTATAGCCCCACTGACCCCGCTCCTCTCGCTCTCTATAGCCCCGCTGACCCCGCTCCTCTCGCTCTCTATAGCCCCACTGACCCCGCTCCTCTCGTTCTCTATAGCCCCACTGACCCCGCTCCTCTCGCTCTCTATAGCCCCACTGACCCCGCTCCTCTCGCTCTCTATAGCCCCACTGACCCCGCTCCTCTCGCTCTCTATAGCCCCACTGACCCCGCTCCTCTCGCTCTCTATAGCCCCACTGACCCCGCTCCTCTCGCTCTCTCTCTATAGCCCCACTGACCCCGCTCCTCTCGCTCTCTCTCTATAGCCCCGCTGACCCCGCTCCTCTCGCTCTCTATAGCCCCGCTGACCCCGCTCCTCTCGCTCTCTCTCTATAGCCCCGCTGACCCCACTCCTCTCGCTCTCTCTCTATAGCCGCGCTGACCCCGCTCCTCTCGCTCTCTCTCGAAAGCCCCGCTGACCCCGCTCCTCTCGCTCTCTATAGCCCCGCTGACCCCGCTCCTCTCGCTCTCTCTCTATAGCCCCGCTGACCCCACTCCTCTCGCTCTCTCTCTATAGCCCCGCTGACCCCGCTCCTCTCGCTCTCTATAGCCCCACTGACCCCGCTCCTCTCGCTCTCTCTCTATAGCCCCGCTTACCCCGCTCCTCTCGCTCTCTCTCTATAGCCCCGCTTACCCCGCTCCTCTCGCTCTCTCTCTATAGCCCCGCTGACCCCGCTCCTCTCGCTCTATATAGCCCCGCTGACCCCACTCCTCTCGCTCTCTCTCTATAGCCCCACTGACCCCACTCCTCTCGCTCTCTCTCTATAGCCCCGCTGACCCCGCTCCTCTCGCTCTCTCTCTATAGCCCCGCTGCTCCCGCTGCTCTCGCTCTCTCTATAGCCCCGCTGACCCCGCTCCTCTCGCTCTCTCTATAGCCCCACTGACCCCGCTCCTCTCGCTCTCTATAGCCCCGCTGACCCCGCTCCTCTCGCTCTCTCTCTATAGCCCCGCTGACCCCACTCCTCTCGCTCTCTATAGCCCCACTGACCCCGCTCCTCTCGCTCTCTCTCTATAGCCCCACTGACCCCGTTTCTCTCGCTCTCTATAGCCCCACTGACCCCGCTCCTCTCGCTCTCTATAGCCCCACTGACCCCGCTCCTCTCGCGCTCTATAGCCCCGCTGACCCCGCTCCTCTCGCTCTCTATAGCCCCACTGACCCCGCTCCTCTCGCTCTCTGTAGCCCCACTGACCCCGCTCCTCTCGCTCTCTCTCTATAGCCCCGCTGACCCCACTCCTCTCGCTCTCTATAGCCCCACTGACCCCGCTCCTCTCGCTCTCTCTCTATAGCCCCACTGACCCCGTTCCTCTCGCTCTCTATAGCCCCACTGACCCCGCTCCTCTCGCTCTCTATAGCCCCACTGACCCCGCTCCTCTCGCTCTCTATAGCCCCACTGACCCCGCTCCTCTCGCTCTCTATAGCCCCGCTGACCCCGCTCCTCTCGCTCTCTATAGCCCCACTGACCCCGCTCCTCTCGCTCTCTATAGCCCCACTGACCCCGCTCCTCTCGCTCTCTATAGCCCCACTGACCCCGCTCCTCTCGCTCTCTATAGCCCCACTGACCCCGCTCCTCTCGCTCTCTCTCTATAGCTCCGCTGACCCCGCTCCTCTCGCTCTCTATAGCCCCGCTGACCCCGCTCCTCTCGCTCTCTCTCTATAGCCCCGCTGACCCCACTCCTCTCGCTCTCTCTCTATAGCCCCGCTGACCCCGCTCCTCTCGCTCTCTATAGCCCCACTGACCCCGCTCCTCTCGCTCTATATAGCCCCGCTGACCCCGCTCCTCTCGCTCTCTATATAGCCCCGCTGAGCCCGCTCCTCTCGCTTTCTATAGCCCCGCTGACCCCGCTCCTCTCGCTCTCTCTCTATAGCCCCGTTGCTCCCGCTCCTCTCGCTCTCTGTATAGCCCCGCTGACCCCGCTCCTCTCGCTCTCTATAGCCCCACTGACCCCGCTCCTCTCGCTCTCTATAGCCCCGCTGACCCCGCTCCTCTCGCTCTCTATAGCCCCGCTGACCCCGCTCCTCTCGCTCTCTATAGCCCCGCTGACCCCGCTCCTCTCGCTCTATATAGCCCCACTGACCCCGCTCCTCTCGCTCTCTATAGCCCCGCTGACCCCGCTCCTCTCGCTCTCTATAGCCCCGCTGACCCCGCTCCTCTCGCTCTCTATAGCCCCACTGACCCCGCTCCTCTCGCTCTCTCTCTATAGCCCCGCTTACCCCGCTCCTCTCGCTCTCTCTCTATAGCCCCGCTGACCCCGCTCCTCTCGCTCTCTCTCTATAGCCCCGCTGACCCCACTCCTCTCGCTCTCTATAGCCCCACTGACCCCGCTCCTCTCGCTCTCTCTCTATAGCCCCACTGACCCCGTTCCTCTCGCTCTCTATAGCCCCGCTGACCCCGCTCCTCTCGCTCTCTATATAGCCCCGCTGAGCCCGCTCCTCTCGCTCTCTATAGCCCCGCTGACCCCGCTCCTCTCGCTCTCTCTCTATAGCCCCGCTGAGCCCGCTCCTCTCGCTTTCTATAGCCCCGCTGACCCCGCTCCTCTCGCTCTCTCTCTATAGCCCCGTTGCTCCCGCTCCTCTCGCTCTCTATATAGCCCCGCTGACCCCGCTCCTCTCGCTCTCTATAGCCCCGCTGACCCCGCTCCTCTCGCTCTCTATAGCCCCACTGACCCCGCTCCTCTCGCTCTCTATAGCCCCGCTGACCCCGCTCCTCTCGCTCTCTATAGCCCCGCTGACCCCGCTCCTCTCGCTCTCTCTCTATAGCCCCGCTTACCCCGCTCCTCTCGCTCTCTCTCTATAGCCCCGCTGACCCCGCTCCTCTCGCTCTCTATAGCCCCGCTGACCCCGCTCCTCTCGCTCTCTCTCTATAGCCCCGCTGACCCCACTCCTCTCGCTCTCTCTCTATAGCCCCGCTGACCCCGCTCCTCTCGCTCTCTATAGCCCCACTGACCCCGCTCCTCTCGCTCTCTATAGCCCCGCTGACCCCGCTCCTCTCGCTCTCTCTCTATAGCCCCGCTGACCCCACTCCTCTCGCTCTCTATAGCCCCACTGACCCCGCTCCTCTCGCTCTCTCTCTATAGCCCCACTGACCCCGTTCCTCTCGCTCTCTATAGCCCCACTGACCCCGCTCCTCTCGCTCTCTATAGCCCCACTGACCCCGCTCCTCTCGCTCTCTATAGCCCCGCTGACCCCGCTCCTCTCGCTCTCTATAGCCCCACTGACCCCGCTCCTCTCGCTCTCTATAGCCCCACTGACCCCGCTCCTCTCGCTCTCTATAGCCCCACTGACCCCGCTCCTCTCGCTCTCTATAGCCCCACTGACCCCGCTCCTCTCGCTCTCTATAGCCCCACTGACCCCGCTCCTCTCGCTCTCTCTCTATAGCCCCGCTGACCCCGCTCCTCTCGCTCTCTATAGCCCCGCTGACCCCGCTCCTCTCGCTCTCTCTCTATAGCCCCGCTGACCCCACTCCTCTCGCTCTCTCTCTATAGCCCCGCTGACCCCGCTCCTCTCGCTCTCTATAGCCCCACTGACCCCGCTCCTCTAGCTCTCTATAGCCCCACTGACCCCGCTCCTCTCGCTCTATATAGCCCCGCTGACCCCGCTCCTCTCGCTCTCTATATAGCCCCGCTGAGCCCGCTCCTCTCGCTCTCTATAGCCCCGCTGACCCCGCTCCTCTCGCTCTCTCTCTATAGCCCCGCTGAGCCCGCTCCTCTCGCTCTCTATAGCCCCACTGACCCCGCTCCTCTCGCTCTCTCTCTATAGCCCCGCTTACCCCGCTCCTCTCGCTCTCTCTCTATAGCCCCGCTGACCCCGCTCCTCTCGCTCTCTATAGCCCCGCTGACCCCGCTCCTCTCGCTCTCTATAGCCCCGCTGACCCCGCTCCTCTCGCTCTCTATAGCCCCGCTGACCCCGCTCCTCTCGCTCTCTATAGCCCCACTGACCCCGCTCCTCTCGCTCTCTCTCTATAGCCCCGCTTACCCCGCTCCTCTCGCTCTCTCTCTATAGCCCCGCTGACCCCGCTCCTCTCGCTCTCTCTCTATAGCCCCGCTGACCCCACTCCTCTCGCTCTCTATAGCCCCACTGACCCCGCTCCTCTCGCTCTCTCTCTATAGCCCCACTGACCCCGTTCCTCTCGCTCTCTATAGCCCCGCTGACCCCGCTCCTCTCGCTCTCTATATAGCCCCGCTGAGCCCGCTCCTCTCGCTCTCTATAGCCCCGCTGACCCCGCTCCTCTCGCTCTCTCTCTATAGCCCCGCTGAGCCCGCTCCTCTCGCTTTCTATAGCCCCGCTGACCCCGCTCCTCTCGCTCTCTCTCTATAGCCCCGTTGCTCCCGCTCCTCTCGCTCTCTATATAGCCCCGCTGACCCCGCTCCTCTCGCTCTCTATAGCCCCGCTGACCCCGCTCCTCTCGCTCTCTATAGCCCCACTGACCCCGCTCCTCTCGCTCTCTATAGCCCCACTGACCCCGCTCCTCTCGCTCTCTATAGCCCCACTGACCCCGCTCCTCTCGCTCTCTATAGCCCCACTGACCCCGCTCCTCTCGCTCTCTATAGCCCCACTGACCCCGCTCCTCTCGCTCTCTCTCTATAGCCCCGCTGACCCCGCTCCTCTCGCTCTCTATAGCCCCGCTGACCCCGCTCCTCTCGCTCTCTCTCTATAGCCCCGCTGACCCCACTCCTCTCGCTCTCTCTCTATAGCCCCGCTGACCCCGCTCCTCTCGCTCTCTATAGCCCCACTGACCCCGCTCCTCTAGCTCTCTATAGCCCCACTGACCCCGCTCCTCTCGCTCTATATAGCCCCGCTGACCCCGCTCCTCTCGCTCTCTATATAGCCCCGCTGAGCCCGCTCCTCTCGCTCTCTATAGCCCCGCTGACCCCGCTCCTCTCGCTCTCTCTCTATAGCCCCGCTGAGCCCGCTCCTCTCGCTCTCTATAGCCCCACTGACCCCGCTCCTCTCGCTCTCTCTCTATAGCCCCGCTTACCCCGCTCCTCTCGCTCTCTCTCTATAGCCCCGCTGACCCCGCTCCTCTCGCTCTCTATAGCCCCGCTGACCCCGCTCCTCTCGCTCTCTATAGCCCCGCTGACCCCGCTCCTCTCGCTCTCTATAGCCCCGCTGACCCCGCTCCTCTCGCTCTCTATAGCCCCACTGACCCCGCTCCTCTCGCTCTCTCTCTATAGCCCCGCTTACCCCGCTCCTCTCGCTCTCTCTCTATAGCCCCGCTGACCCCGCTCCTCTCGCTCTCTCTCTATAGCCCCGCTGACCCCACTCCTCTCGCTCTCTATAGCCCCACTGACCCCGCTCCTCTCGCTCTCTCTCTATAGCCCCACTGACCCCGTTCCTCTCGCTCTCTATAGCCCCGCTGACCCCGCTCCTCTCGCTCTCTATATAGCCCCGCTGAGCCCGCTCCTCTCGCTCTCTATAGCCCCGCTGACCCCGCTCCTCTCGCTCTCTCTCTATAGCCCCGCTGACCCCGCTCCTCTCGCTCTCTCTCTATAGCCCCGCTGAGCCCGCTCCTCTCGCTTTCTATAGCCCCGCTGACCCCGCTCCTCTCGCTCTCTCTCTATAGCCCCGTTGCTCCCGCTCCTCTCGCTCTCTATATAGCCCCGCTGACCCCGCTCCTCTCGCTCTCTATAGCCCCGCTGACCCCGCTCCTCTCGCTCTCTATAGCCCCACTGACCCCGCTCCTCTCGCTCTCTATAGCCCCGCTGACCCCGCTCCTCTCGCTCTCTATAGCCCCGCTGACCCCGCTCCTCTCGCTCTCTATAGCCCCACTGACCCCGCTCCTCTCGCTCTCTCTCTATAGCCCCGCTTACCCCGCTCCTCTCGCTCTCTCTCTATAGCCCCGCTGACCCCGCTCCTCTCGCTCTCTATAGCCCCGCTGACCCCGCTCCTCTCGCTCTCTCTCTATAGCCCCGCTGACCCCACTCCTCTCGCTCTCTCTCTATAGCCCCGCTGACCCCGCTCCTCTCGCTCTCTATAGCCCCACTGACCCCGCTCCTCTCGCTCTCTATAGCCCCACTGACCCCGCCCCTCTCGCTCTCTATAGCCCCGCTGACCCCGCTCCTCTCGCTCTCTCTCTATAGCCCCGCTGACCCCACTCCTCTCGCTCTCTATAGCCCCACTGACCCCGCTCCTCTCGCTCTCTCTCTATAGCCCCACTGACCCCGTTCCTCTCGCTCTCTATAGCCCCACTGACCCCGCTCCTCTCGCTCTCTATAGCCCCACTGACCCCGCTCCTCTCGCTCTCTATAGCCCCGCTGACCCCGCTCCTCTCGCTCTCTATAGCCCCACTGACCCCGCTCCTCTCGCTCTCTATAGCCCCACTGACCCCGCTCCTCTCGCTCTCTATAGCCCCACTGACCCCGCTCCTCTCGCTCTCTCTCTATAGCCCCGCTGACCCCGCTCCTCTCGCTCTCTATAGCCCCGCTGACCCCGCTCCTCTCGCTCTCTCTCTATAGCCCCGCTGACCCCACTCCTCTCGCTCTCTCTCTATAGCCCCGCTGACCCCGCTCCTCTCGCTCTCTATAGCCCCACTGACCCCGCTCCTCTAGCTCTCTATAGCCCCACTGACCCCGCTCCTCTCGCTCTCTCTCTATAGCCCCGCTGAGCCCGCTCCTCTCGCTCTCTATAGCCCCACTGACCCCGCTCCTCTCGCTCTCTCTCTATAGCCCCGCTTACCCCGCTCCTCTCGCTCTCTCTCTATAGCCCCGCTGACCCCGCTCCTCTCGCTCTCTATAGCCCCACTGACCCCGCTCCTCTCGCTCTCTATAGCCCCGCTGACCCCGCTCCTCTCGCTCTCTCTCTATAGCCCCGCTGAGCCCGCTCCTCTCGCTCTCTATAGCCCCACTGACCCCGCTCCTCTCGCTCTCTCTCTATAGCCCCGCTTACCCCGCTCCTCTCGCTCTCTCTCTATAGCCCCGCTGACCCCGCTCCTCTCGCTCTCTATAGCCCCACTGACCCCGCTCCTCTCGCTCTCTCTCTATAGCCCCGCTGACCCCACTCCTCTCGCTCTCTCTCTATAGCCCCGCTGACCCCGCTCCTCTCGCTCTCTATAGCCCCACTGACCCCGCTCCTCTCGCTCTCTATAGTCCCGCTGACCCCGCTCCTCTCGCTCTCTCTCTATAGCCCCGCTGACCCCACTCCTCTCGCTCTCTATAGCCCCACTGACCCCGCTCCTCTCGCTCTCTATAGCCCCACTGACCCCGCTCCTCTCGCTCTCTATAGCCCCACTGACCCCGCTCCTCTCGCTCTCTATAGCCCCACTGACCCCGCTCCTCTCGCTCTCTCTCTATAGCCCCGCTGACCCCGCTCCTCTCGCTCTCTATAGCCCCGCTGACCCCGCTCCTCTCGCTCTCTCTCTATAGCCCCGCTGACCCCACTCCTCTCGCTCTCTCTCTATAGCCCCGCTGACCCCGCTCCTCTCGCTCTCTATAGC
This sequence comes from Squalus acanthias, assembly GCA_030390025.1. Taxonomy (NCBI): domain Eukaryota; kingdom Metazoa; phylum Chordata; class Chondrichthyes; order Squaliformes; family Squalidae; genus Squalus; species Squalus acanthias. The sequence continues at coordinate 261,676,749 of CM059425.1, forward strand.
CCCACTGACCCCGCTCCTCTCGCTCTATATAGCCCCGCTGACCCCGCTCCTCTCGCTCTCTATATAGCCCCGCTGAGCCCGCTCCTCTCGCTCTCTATAGCCCCGCTGACCCCGCTCCTCTCGCTCTCTCTCTATAGCCCCGCTGAGCCCGCTCCTCTCGCTCTCTCTCTATAGCCCCGCTGACCCCGCTCCTCTCGCTCTCTCTCTATAGCCCCGTTGCTCCCGCTCCTCTCGCTCTCTATATAGCCCCGCTGACCCCGCTCCTCTCGCTCTCTATAGCCCCGCTGACCCCGCTCCTCTCGCTCTCTATAGCCCCGCTGACCCCGCTCCTCTCGCTCTCTACAGCCCCGCTGACCCCGCTCCTCTCGCTCTCTATAGCCCCGCTGACCCCGCTCCTCTCGCTCTATATAGCCCCACTGACCCCGCTCCTCTCGCTCTCTTTTGCCCCGCTGACCCCGCTCCTCTCGCTCTCTATAGCCCCGCTGACCCCGCTCCTCTCGCTCTCTATAGCCCCACTGACCCCGCTCCTCTCGCTCTCTCTCTATAGCCCCGCTTACCCCGCTCCTCTCGCTCTCTCTCTATAGCCCCGCTGACCCCGCTCCTCTCGCTCTATATAGCCCCGCTGACCCCACTCCTCTCGCTCTCTCTCTATAGCCCCACTGACCCCACTCCTCTCGCTCTCTCTCTATAGCCCCGCTGACCCCGCTCCTCTCGCTCTCTCTCTATAGCCCCGCTGCTCCCGCTGCTCTCGCTCTCTCTATAGCCCCGCTGACCCCGCTCCTCTCGCTCTCTCTATAGCCCCACTGACCCCGCTCCTCTCGCTCTCTATAGCCCCGCTGACCCCGCTCCTCTCGCTCTCTCTCTATAGCCCCACTGACACCGCTCCTCTCGCTCTCTATAGCCCAGCTGACCCCGCTCCTCTCGCTCTCTCTCTATAGCCCCGCTGACCCCATTCCTCTCGCTCTCTATAGCCCCACTGACCCCGCTCCTCTCGCTCTCTCTCTATAGCCCCACTGACCCCGTTCCTCTCGCTCTCTATAGCCCCACTGACCCCGCTCCTCTCGCTCTCTATAGCCCCACTGACCCCGCTCCTCTTGCTCTCTATAGCCCCGCTGACCCCGCTCCTCTCGCTCTCTATAGCCCCACTGACCCCGCTCCTCTCGCTCTCTATAGCCCCACTGACCCCGCTCCTCTCGCTCTCTATAGCCCCACTGACCCCGCTCCTCTCGCTCTCTATAGCCCCGCTGACCCCGCTCCTCTCGCTCTCTCTCTATAGCCCCGCTGACCCCACTCCTCTCGCTCTCTATAGCCCCACTGACCCCGCTCCTCTCGCTCTCTATAGCCCCACTGACCCCGCTCCTCTCGCTCTCTATAGCCCCGCTGACCCCGCTCCTCTCGCTCTCTATAGCCCCGCTGACCCCACTCCTCTCGCTCTCTATAGCCCCACTGACCCCGATCCTCTCGCTCTCTCTCTATAGCCCCACTGACCCCGTTCCTCTCGCTCTCTATAGCCCCACTGACCCCGCTCCTCTCGTTCTCTATAGCCCCACTGACCCCGCTCCTCTCGCTCTCTATAGCCCCGCTGACCCCGCTCCTCTCGCTCTCTATAGCCCCACTGACCCCGCTCCTCTCGTTCTCTATAGCCCCACTGACCCCGCTCCTCTCGCTCTCTATAGCCCCACTGACCCCGCTCCTCTCGCTCTCTATAGCCCCACTGACCCCGCTCCTCTCGCTCTCTATAGCCCCACTGACCCCGCTCCTCTCGCTCTCTATAGCCCCACTGACCCCGCTCCTCTCGCTCTCTCTCTATAGCCCCACTGACCCCGCTCCTCTCGCTCTCTCTCTATAGCCCCGCTGACCCCGCTCCTCTCGCTCTCTATAGCCCCGCTGACCCCGCTCCTCTCGCTCTCTCTCTATAGCCCCGCTGACCCCACTCCTCTCGCTCTCTCTCTATAGCCCCGCTGACCCCGCTCCTCTCGCTCTCTCTCGAAAGCCCCGCTGACCCCGCTCCTCTCGCTCTCTATAGCCCCGCTGACCCCGCTCCTCTCGCTCTCTCTCTATAGCCCCGCTGACCCCACTCCTCTCGCTCTCTCTCTATAGCCCCGCTGACCCCGCTCCTCTCGCTCTCTATAGCCCCACTGACCCCGCTCCTCTCGCTCTCTCTCTATAGCCCCGCTTACCCCGCTCCTCTCGCTCTCTCTCTATAGCCCCGCTTACCCCGCTCCTCTCGCTCTCTCTCTATAGCCCCGCTGACCCCGCTCCTCTCGCTCTATATAGCCCCGCTGACCCCACTCCTCTCGCTCTCTCTCTATAGCCCCACTGACCCCACTCCTCTCGCTCTCTCTCTATAGCCCCGCTGACCCCGCTCCTCTCGCTCTCTCTCTATAGCCCCGCTGCTCCCGCTGCTCTCGCTCTCTCTATAGCCCCGCTGACCCCGCTCCTCTCGCTCTCTCTATAGCCCCACTGACCCCGCTCCTCTCGCTCTCTATAGCCCCGCTGACCCCGCTCCTCTCGCTCTCTCTCTATAGCCCCGCTGACCCCACTCCTCTCGCTCTCTATAGCCCCACTGACCCCGCTCCTCTCGCTCTCTCTCTATAGCCCCACTGACCCCGTTCCTCTCGCTCTCTATAGCCCCACTGACCCCGCTCCTCTCGCTCTCTATAGCCCCACTGACCCCGCTCCTCTCGCGCTCTATAGCCCCGCTGACCCCGCTCCTCTCGCTCTCTATAGCCCCACTGACCCCGCTCCTCTCGCTCTCTGTAGCCCCACTGACCCCGCTCCTCTCGCTCTCTCTCTATAGCCCCGCTGACCCCACTCCTCTCGCTCTCTATAGCCCCACTGACCCCGCTCCTCTCGCTCTCTCTCTATAGCCCCACTGACCCCGTTCCTCTCGCTCTCTATAGCCCCACTGACCCCGCTCCTCTCGCTCTCTATAGCCCCACTGACCCCGCTCCTCTCGCTCTCTATAGCCCCACTGACCCCGCTCCTCTCGCTCTCTATAGCCCCGCTGACCCCGCTCCTCTCGCTCTCTATAGCCCCACTGACCCCGCTCCTCTCGCTCTCTATAGCCCCACTGACCCCGCTCCTCTCGCTCTCTATAGCCCCACTGACCCCGCTCCTCTCGCTCTCTATAGCCCCACTGACCCCGCTCCTCTCGCTCTCTCTCTATAGCTCCGCTGACCCCGCTCCTCTCGCTCTCTATAGCCCCGCTGACCCCGCTCCTCTCGCTCTCTCTCTATAGCCCCGCTGACCCCACTCCTCTCGCTCTCTCTCTATAGCCCCGCTGACCCCGCTCCTCTCGCTCTCTATAGCCCCACTGACCCCGCTCCTCTCGCTCTATATAGCCCCGCTGACCCCGCTCCTCTCGCTCTCTATATAGCCCCGCTGAGCCCGCTCCTCTCGCTTTCTATAGCCCCGCTGACCCCGCTCCTCTCGCTCTCTCTCTATAGCCCCGTTGCTCCCGCTCCTCTCGCTCTCTGTATAGCCCCGCTGACCCCGCTCCTCTCGCTCTCTATAGCCCCACTGACCCCGCTCCTCTCGCTCTCTATAGCCCCGCTGACCCCGCTCCTCTCGCTCTCTATAGCCCCGCTGACCCCGCTCCTCTCGCTCTCTATAGCCCCGCTGACCCCGCTCCTCTCGCTCTATATAGCCCCACTGACCCCGCTCCTCTCGCTCTCTATAGCCCCGCTGACCCCGCTCCTCTCGCTCTCTATAGCCCCGCTGACCCCGCTCCTCTCGCTCTCTATAGCCCCACTGACCCCGCTCCTCTCGCTCTCTCTCTATAGCCCCGCTTACCCCGCTCCTCTCGCTCTCTCTCTATAGCCCCGCTGACCCCGCTCCTCTCGCTCTCTCTCTATAGCCCCGCTGACCCCACTCCTCTCGCTCTCTATAGCCCCACTGACCCCGCTCCTCTCGCTCTCTCTCTATAGCCCCACTGACCCCGTTCCTCTCGCTCTCTATAGCCCCGCTGACCCCGCTCCTCTCGCTCTCTATATAGCCCCGCTGAGCCCGCTCCTCTCGCTCTCTATAGCCCCGCTGACCCCGCTCCTCTCGCTCTCTCTCTATAGCCCCGCTGAGCCCGCTCCTCTCGCTTTCTATAGCCCCGCTGACCCCGCTCCTCTCGCTCTCTCTCTATAGCCCCGTTGCTCCCGCTCCTCTCGCTCTCTATATAGCCCCGCTGACCCCGCTCCTCTCGCTCTCTATAGCCCCGCTGACCCCGCTCCTCTCGCTCTCTATAGCCCCACTGACCCCGCTCCTCTCGCTCTCTATAGCCCCGCTGACCCCGCTCCTCTCGCTCTCTATAGCCCCGCTGACCCCGCTCCTCTCGCTCTCTCTCTATAGCCCCGCTTACCCCGCTCCTCTCGCTCTCTCTCTATAGCCCCGCTGACCCCGCTCCTCTCGCTCTCTATAGCCCCGCTGACCCCGCTCCTCTCGCTCTCTCTCTATAGCCCCGCTGACCCCACTCCTCTCGCTCTCTCTCTATAGCCCCGCTGACCCCGCTCCTCTCGCTCTCTATAGCCCCACTGACCCCGCTCCTCTCGCTCTCTATAGCCCCGCTGACCCCGCTCCTCTCGCTCTCTCTCTATAGCCCCGCTGACCCCACTCCTCTCGCTCTCTATAGCCCCACTGACCCCGCTCCTCTCGCTCTCTCTCTATAGCCCCACTGACCCCGTTCCTCTCGCTCTCTATAGCCCCACTGACCCCGCTCCTCTCGCTCTCTATAGCCCCACTGACCCCGCTCCTCTCGCTCTCTATAGCCCCGCTGACCCCGCTCCTCTCGCTCTCTATAGCCCCACTGACCCCGCTCCTCTCGCTCTCTATAGCCCCACTGACCCCGCTCCTCTCGCTCTCTATAGCCCCACTGACCCCGCTCCTCTCGCTCTCTATAGCCCCACTGACCCCGCTCCTCTCGCTCTCTATAGCCCCACTGACCCCGCTCCTCTCGCTCTCTCTCTATAGCCCCGCTGACCCCGCTCCTCTCGCTCTCTATAGCCTCGCTGACCCCGCTCCTCTCGCTCTCTCTCTATAGCCCCGCTGACCCCACTCCTCTCGCTCTCTCTCTATAGCCCCGCTGACCCCGCTCCTCTCGCTCTCTATAGCCCCACTGACCCCGCTCCTCTAGCTCTCTATAGCCCCACTGACCCCGCTCCTCTCGCTCTATATAGCCCCGCTGACCCCGCTCCTCTCGCTCTCTATATAGCCCCGCTGAGCCCGCTCCTCTCGCTCTCTATAGCCCCGCTGACCCCGCTCCTCTCGCTCTCTCTCTATAGCCCCGCTGAGCCCGCTCCTCTCGCTCTCTATAGCCCCACTGACCCCGCTCCTCTCGCTCTCTCTCTATAGCCCCGCTTACCCCGCTCCTCTCGCTCTCTCTCTATAGCCCCGCTGACCCCGCTCCTCTCGCTCTCTATAGCCCCGCTGACCCCGCTCCTCTCGCTCTCTATAGCCCCGCTGACCCCGCTCCTCTCGCTCTCTATAGCCCCGCTGACCCCGCTCCTCTCGCTCTCTATAGCCCCACTGACCCCGCTCCTCTCGCTCTCTCTCTATAGCCCCGCTTACCCCGCTCCTCTCGCTCTCTCTCTATAGCCCCGCTGACCCCGCTCCTCTCGCTCTCTCTCTATAGCCCCGCTGACCCCACTCCTCTCGCTCTCTATAGCCCCACTGACCCCGCTCCTCTCGCTCTCTCTCTATAGCCCCACTGACCCCGTTCCTCTCGCTCTCTATAGCCCCGCTGACCCCGCTCCTCTCGCTCTCTATATAGCCCCGCTGAGCCCGCTCCTCTCGCTCTCTATAGCCCCGCTGACCCCGCTCCTCTCGCTCTCTCTCTATAGCCCCGCTGAGCCCGCTCCTCTCGCTTTCTATAGCCCCGCTGACCCCGCTCCTCTCGCTCTCTCTCTATAGCCCCGTTGCTCCCGCTCCTCTCGCTCTCTATATAGCCCCGCTGACCCCGCTCCTCTCGCTCTCTATAGCCCCGCTGACCCCGCTCCTCTCGCTCTCTATAGCCCCACTGACCCCGCTCCTCTCGCTCTCTATAGCCCCGCTGACCCCGCTCCTCTCGCTCTCTATAGCCCCGCTGACCCCGCTCCTCTCGCTCTCTATAGCCCCGCTGACCCCGCTCCTCTCGCTCTCTTTTGCCCCACTGACCCCGCTCCTCTCGCTCTCTATAGCCCCGCTGACCCCGCTCCTCTCGCTCTCTATAGCCCCGCTGACCCCGCTCCTCTCGCTCTCTATAGCCCCACTGACCCCGCTCCTCTCGCTCTCTCTCTATAGCCCCGCTTACCCCGCTCCTCTCGCTCTCTCTCTATAGCCCCGCTGACCCCGCTCCTCTCGCTCTCTATAGCCCCGCTGACCCCGCTCCTCTCGCTCTCTCTCTATAGCCCCGCTGACCCCACTCCTCTCGCTCTCTCTCTATAGCCCCGCTGACCCCGCTCCTCTCGCTCTCTATAGCCCCACTGACCCCGCTCCTCTCGCTCTCTATAGCCCCACTGACCCCGCCCCTCTCGCTCTCTATAGCCCCGCTGACCCCGCTCCTCTCGCTCTCTCTCTATAGCCCCGCTGACCCCACTCCTCTCGCTCTCTATAGCCCCACTGACCCCGCTCCTCTCGCTCTCTCTCTATAGCCCCACTGACCCCGTTCCTCTCGCTCTCTATAGCCCCACTGACCCCGCTCCTCTCGCTCTCTATAGCCCCACTGACCCCGCTCCTCTCGCTCTCTATAGCCCCACTGACCCCGCTCCTCTCGCTCTCTATAGCCCCACTGACCCCGCTCCTCTCGCTCTCTCTCTATAGCCCCGCTGACCCCGCTCCTCTCGCTCTCTATAGCCCCGCTGACCCCGCTCCTCTCGCTCTCTCTCTATAGCCCCGCTGACCCCACTCCTCTCGCTCTCTCTCTATAGCCCCGCTGACCCCGCTCCTCTCGCTCTCTATAGCCCCACTGACCCCGCTCCTCTAGCTCTCTATAGCCCCACTGACCCCGCTCCTCTCGCTCTATATAGCCCCGCTGACCCCGCTCCTCTCGCTCTCTATATAGCCCCGCTGAGCCCGCTCCTCTCGCTCTCTATAGCCCCGCTGACCCCCGCTCCTCTCGCTCTCTCTCTATAGCCCCGCTGAGCCCGCTCCTCTCGCTCTCTATAGCCCCACTGACCCCGCTCCTCTCGCTCTCTCTCTATAGCCCCGCTTACCCCGCTCCTCTCGCTCTCTCTCTATAGCCCCGCTGACCCCGCTCCTCTCGCTCTCTATAGCCCCGCTGACCCCGCTCCTCTCGCTCTCTATAGCCCCGCTGACCCCGCTCCTCTCGCTCTCTATAGCCCCGCTGACCCCGCTCCTCTCGCTCTCTATAGCCCCACTGACCCCGCTCCTCTCGCTCTCTCTCTATAGCCCCGCTTACCCCGCTCCTCTCGCTCTCTCTCTATAGCCCCGCTGACCCCGCTCCTCTCGCTCTCTCTCTATAGCCCCGCTGACCCCACTCCTCTCGCTCTCTATAGCCCCACTGACCCCGCTCCTCTCGCTCTCTCTCTATAGCCCCACTGACCCCGTTCCTCTCGCTCTCTATAGCCCCGCTGACCCCGCTCCTCTCGCTCTCTATATAGCCCCGCTGAGCCCGCTCCTCTCGCTCTCTATAGCCCCGCTGACCCCGCTCCTCTCGCTCTCTCTCTATAGCCCCGCTGACCCCGCTCCTCTCGCTCTCTCTCTATAGCCCCGCTGAGCCCGCTCCTCTCGCTTTCTATAGCCCCGCTGACCCCGCTCCTCTCGCTCTCTCTCTATAGCCCCGTTGCTCCCGCTCCTCTCGCTCTCTATATAGCCCCGCTGACCCCGCTCCTCTCGCTCTCTATAGCCCCGCTGACCCCGCTCCTCTCGCTCTCTATAGCCCCACTGACCCCGCTCCTCTCGCTCTCTATAGCCCCGCTGACCCCGCTCCTCTCGCTCTCTATAGCCCCGCTGACCCCGCTCCTCTCGCTCTCTATAGCCCCACTGACCCCGCTCCTCTCGCTCTCTCTCTATAGCCCCGCTTACCCCGCTCCTCTCGCTCTCTCTCTATAGCCCCGCTGACCCCGCTCCTCTCGCTCTCTATAGCCCCGCTGACCCCGCTCCTCTCGCTCTCTCTCTATAGCCCCGCTGACCCCACTCCTCTCGCTCTCTCTCTATAGCCCCGCTGACCCCGCTCCTCTCGCTCTCTATAGCCCCACTGACCCCGCTCCTCTCGCTCTCTATAGCCCCACTGACCCCGCCCCTCTCGCTCTCTATAGCCCCGCTGACCCCGCTCCTCTCGCTCTCTCTCTATAGCCCCGCTGACCCCACTCCTCTCGCTCTCTATAGCCCCACTGACCCCGCTCCTCTCGCTCTCTCTCTATAGCCCCACTGACCCCGTTCCTCTCGCTCTCTATAGCCCCACTGACCCCGCTCCTCTCGCTCTCTATAGCCCCACTGACCCCGCTCCTCTCGCTCTCTATAGCCCCGCTGACCCCGCTCCTCTCGCTCTCTATAGCCCCACTGACCCCGCTCCTCTCGCTCTCTATAGCCCCACTGACCCCGCTCCTCTCGCTCTCTATAGCCCCACTGACCCCGCTCCTCTCGCTCTCTCTCTATAGCCCCGCTGACCCCGCTCCTCTCGCTCTCTATAGCCCCGCTGACCCCGCTCCTCTCGCTCTCTCTCTATAGCCCCGCTGACCCCACTCCTCTCGCTCTCTCTCTATAGCCCCGCTGACCCCGCTCCTCTCGCTCTCTATAGCCCCACTGACCCCGCTCCTCTAGCTCTCTATAGCCCCACTGACCCCGCTCCTCTCGCTCTCTCTCTATAGCCCCGCTGAGCCCGCTCCTCTCGCTCTCTATAGCCCCACTGACCCCGCTCCTCTCGCTCTCTCTCTATAGCCCCGCTTACCCCGCTCCTCTCGCTCTCTCTCTATAGCCCCGCTGACCCCGCTCCTCTCGCTCTCTATAGCCCCACTGACCCCGCTCCTCTCGCTCTCTATAGCCCCGCTGACCCCGCTCCTCTCGCTCTCTCTCTATAGCCCCGCTGAGCCCGCTCCTCTCGCTCTCTATAGCCCCACTGACCCCGCTCCTCTCGCTCTCTCTCTATAGCCCCGCTTACCCCGCTCCTCTCGCTCTCTCTCTATAGCCCCGCTGACCCCGCTCCTCTCGCTCTCTATAGCCCCACTGACCCCGCTCCTCTCGCTCTCTCTCTATAGCCCCGCTGACCCCACTCCTCTCGCTCTCTCTCTATAGCCCCGCTGACCCCGCTCCTCTCGCTCTCTATAGCCCCACTGACCCCGCTCCTCTCGCTCTCTATAGTCCCCGCTGACCCCGCTCCTCTCGCTCTCTTTCTATAGCCCCGCTGACCCCACTCCTCTCGCTCTCTATAGCCCCACTGACCCCGCTCCTCTCGCTCTCTATAGCCCCACTGACCCCGCTCCTCTCGCTCTCTATAGCCCCACTGACCCCGCTCCTCTCGCTCTCTATAGCCCCACTGACCCCGCTCCTCTCGCTCTCTCTCTATAGCCCCGCTGACCCCGCTCCTCTCGCTCTCTATAGCCCCGCTGACCCCGCTCCTCTCGCTCTCTCTCTATAGCCCCGCTGACCCCACTCCTCTCGCTCTCTCTCTATAGCCCCGCTGACCCCGCTCCTCTCGCTCTCTATAGCCCCACTGACCCCGCTCCTCTCGCTCTATATAGCCCCGCTGACCCCGCTCCTCTCGCTCTCTATATAGCCCCGCTGAGCCCGCTCCTCTCGCTCTCTATAGCCCCGCTGACCCCGCTCCTCTCGCTCTCTCTCTATAGCCCCGCTGAGCCCGCTCCTCTCGCTCTCTCTCTATAGCCCCGCTGACCCCGCTCCTCTCGCTCTCTCTCTATAGCCCCGTTGCTCCCGCTCCTCTCGCTCTCTATATAGCCCCGCTGACCCCGCTCCTCTCGCTCTCTATAGCCCCGCTGACCCCGCTCCTCTCGCTCTCTATAGCCCCGCTGACCCCGCTCCTCTCGCTCTCTACAGCCCCGCTGACCCCGCTCCTCTCGCTCTCTATAGCCCCGCTGACCCCGCTCCTCTCGCTCTATATAGCCCCACTGACCCCGCTCCTCTCGCTCTCTTTTGCCCCGCTGACCCCGCTCCTCTCGCTCTCTATAGCCCCGCTGACCCCGCTCCTCTCGCTCTCTATAGCCCCACTGACCCCGCTCCTCTCGCTCTCTCTCTATAGCCCCGCTTACCCCGCTCCTCTCGCTCTCTCTCTATAGCCCCGCTGACCCCGCTCCTCTCGCTCTATATAGCCCCGCTGACCCCACTCCTCTCGCTCTCTCTCTATAGCCCCACTGACCCCACTCCTCTCGCTCTCTCTCTATAGCCCCGCTGACCCCGCTCCTCTCGCTCTCTCTCTATAGCCCCGCTGCTCCCGCTGCTCTCGCTCTCTCTATAGCCCCGCTGACCCCGCTCCTCTCGCTCTCTCTATAGCCCCACTGACCCCGCTCCTCTCGCTCTCTATAGCCCCGCTGACCCCGCTCCTCTCGCTCTCTCTCTATAGCCCCACTGACACCGCTCCTCTCGCTCTCTATAGCCCAGCTGACCCCGCTCCTCTCGCTCTCTCTCTATAGCCCCGCTGACCCCATTCCTCTCGCTCTCTATAGCCCCACTGACCCCGCTCCTCTCGCTCTCTCTCTATAGCCCCACTGACCCCGTTCCTCTCGCTCTCTATAGCCCCACTGACCCCGCTCCTCTCGCTCTCTATAGCCCCACTGACCCCGCTCCTCTTGCTCTCTATAGCCCCGCTGACCCCGCTCCTCTCGCTCTCTATAGCCCCACTGACCCCGCTCCTCTCGCTCTCTATAGCCCCACTGACCCCGCTCCTCTCGCTCTCTATAGCCCCACTGACCCCGCTCCTCTCGCTCTCTATAGCCCCGCTGACCCCGCTCCTCTCGCTCTCTCTCTATAGCCCCGCTGACCCCACTCCTCTCGCTCTCTATAGCCCCACTGACCCCGCTCCTCTCGCTCTCTATAGCCCCACTGACCCCGCTCCTCTCGCTCTCTATAGCCCCGCTGACCCCGCTCCTCTCGCTCTCTATAGCCCCGCTGACCCCACTCCTCTCGCTCTCTATAGCCCCACTGACCCCGATCCTCTCGCTCTCTCTCTATAGCCCCACTGACCCCGTTCCTCTCGCTCTCTATAGCCCCACTGACCCCGCTCCTCTCGTTCTCTATAGCCCCACTGACCCCGCTCCTCTCGCTCTCTATAGCCCCGCTGACCCCGCTCCTCTCGCTCTCTATAGCCCCACTGACCCCCGCTCCTCTCGTTCTCTATAGCCCCACTGACCCCGCTCCTCTCGCTCTCTATAGCCCCACTGACCCCGCTCCTCTCGCTCTCTATAGCCCCACTGACCCCGCTCCTCTCGCTCTCTATAGCCCCACTGACCCCGCTCCTCTCGCTCTCTATAGCCCCACTGACCCCGCTCCTCTCGCTCTCTCTCTATAGCCCCACTGACCCCGCTCCTCTCGCTCTCTCTCTATAGCCCCGCTGACCCCGCTCCTCTCGCTCTCTATAGCCCCGCTGACCCCGCTCCTCTCGCTCTCTCTCTATAGCCCCGCTGACCCCACTCCTCTCGCTCTCTCTCTATAGCCCCGCTGACCCCGCTCCTCTCGCTCTCTCTCGAAAGCCCCGCTGACCCCGCTCCTCTCGCTCTCTATAGCCCCGCTGACCCCGCTCCTCTCGCTCTCTCTATAGCCCCGCTGACCCCACTCCTCTCGCTCTCTCTCTATAGCCCCGCTGACCCCGCTCCTCTCGCTCTCTATAGCCCCACTGACCCCGCTCCTCTCGCTCTCTCTCTATAGCCCCGCTTACCCCGCTCCTCTCGCTCTCTCTCTATAGCCCCGCTTACCCCGCTCCTCTCGCTCTCTCTCTATAGCCCCGCTGACCCCGCTCCTCTCGCTCTATATAGCCCCGCTGACCCCACTCCTCTCGCTCTCTCTCTATAGCCCCACTGACCCCACTCCTCTCGCTCTCTCTCTATAGCCCCGCTGACCCCGCTCCTCTCGCTCTCTCTCTATAGCCCCGCTGCTCCCGCTGCTCTCGCTCTCTCTATAGCCCCGCTGACCCCGCTCCTCTCGCTCTCTCTATAGCCCCACTGACCCCGCTCCTCTCGCTCTCTATAGCCCCGCTGACCCCGCTCCTCTCGCTCTCTCTCTATAGCCCCGCTGACCCCACTCCTCTCGCTCTCTATAGCCCCACTGACCCCGCTCCTCTCGCTCTCTCTCTATAGCCCCACTGACCCCGTTCCTCTCGCTCTCTATAGCCCCACTGACCCCGCTCCTCTCGCTCTCTATAGCCCCACTGACCCCGCTCCTCTCGCGCTCTATAGCCCCGCTGACCCCGCTCCTCTCGCTCTCTATAGCCCCACTGACCCCGCTCCTCTCGCTCTCTGTAGCCCCACTGACCCCGCTCCTCTCGCTCTCTCTCTATAGCCCCGCTGACCCCACTCCTCTCGCTCTCTATAGCCCCACTGACCCCGCTCCTCTCGCTCTCTCTATAGCCCCACTGACCCCGTTCCTCTCGCTCTCTATAGCCCCACTGACCCCGCTCCTCTCGCTCTCTATAGCCCCACTGACCCCGCTCCTCTCGCTCTCTATAGCCCCACTGACCCCGCTCCTCTCGCTCTCTATAGCCCCGCTGACCCCGCTCCTCTCGCTCTCTATAGCCCCACTGACCCCGCTCCTCTCGCTCTCTATAGCCCCACTGACCCCGCTCCTCTCGCTCTCTATAGCCCCACTGACCCCGCTCCTCTCGCTCTCTATAGCCCCACTGACCCCGCTCCTCTCGCTCTCTCTCTATAGCTCCGCTGACCCCGCTCCTCTCGCTCTCTATAGCCCCGCTGACCCCGCTCCTCTCGCTCTCTCTCTATAGCCCCGCTGACCCCACTCCTCTCGCTCTCTCTCTATAGCCCCGCTGACCCCGCTCCTCTCGCTCTCTATAGCCCCACTGACCCCGCTCCTCTCGCTCTATATAGCCCCGCTGACCCCGCTCCTCTCGCTCTCTATATAGCCCCGCTGAGCCCGCTCCTCTCGCTTTCTATAGCCCCGCTGACCCCGCTCCTCTCGCTCTCTCTCTATAGCCCCGTTGCTCCCGCTCCTCTCGCTCTCTGTATAGCCCCGCTGACCCCGCTCCTCTCGCTCTCTATAGCCCCACTGACCCCGCTCCTCTCGCTCTCTATAGCCCCGCTGACCCCGCTCCTCTCGCTCTCTATAGCCCCGCTGACCCCGCTCCTCTCGCTCTCTATAGCCCCGCTGACCCCGCTCCTCTCGCTCTATATAGCCCCACTGACCCCGCTCCTCTCGCTCTCTATAGCCCCGCTGACCCCGCTCCTCTCGCTCTCTATAGCCCCGCTGACCCCGCTCCTCTCGCTCTCTATAGCCCCACTGACCCCGCTCCTCTCGCTCTCTCTCTATAGCCCCGCTTACCCCGCTCCTCTCGCTCTCTCTCTATAGCCCCGCTGACCCCGCTCCTCTCGCTCTCTCTCTATAGCCCCGCTGACCCCACTCCTCTCGCTCTCTATAGCCCCACTGACCCCGCTCCTCTCGCTCTCTCTCTATAGCCCCACTGACCCCGTTCCTCTCGCTCTCTATAGCCCCGCTGACCCCGCTCCTCTCGCTCTCTATATAGCCCCGCTGAGCCCGCTCCTCTCGCTCTCTATAGCCCCGCTGACCCCGCTCCTCTCGCTCTCTCTCTATAGCCCCGCTGAGCCCGCTCCTCTCGCTTTCTATAGCCCCGCTGACCCCGCTCCTCTCGCTCTCTCTCTATAGCCCCGTTGCTCCCGCTCCTCTCGCTCTCTATATAGCCCCGCTGACCCCGCTCCTCTCGCTCTCTATAGCCCCGCTGACCCCGCTCCTCTCGCTCTCTATAGCCCCACTGACCCCGCTCCTCTCGCTCTCTATAGCCCCGCTGACCCCGCTCCTCTCGCTCTCTATAGCCCCGCTGACCCGCTCCTCTCGCTCTCTCTCTATAGCCCCGCTTACCCCGCTCCTCTCGCTCTCTCTCTATAGCCCCGCTGACCCCGCTCCTCTCGCTCTCTATAGCCCCGCTGACCCCGCTCCTCTCGCTCTCTCTCTATAGCCCCGCTGACCCCACTCCTCTCGCTCTCTCTCTATAGCCCCGCTGACCCCGCTCCTCTCGCTCTCTATAGCCCCACTGACCCCGCTCCTCTCGCTCTCTATAGCCCCGCTGACCCCGCTCCTCTCGCTCTCTCTCTATAGCCCCGCTGACCCCACTCCTCTCGCTCTCTATAGCCCCACTGACCCCGCTCCTCTCGCTCTCTCTCTATAGCCCCACTGACCCCGTTCCTCTCGCTCTCTATAGCCCCACTGACCCCGCTCCTCTCGCTCTCTATAGCCCCACTGACCCCGCTCCTCTCGCTCTCTATAGCCCCGCTGACCCCGCTCCTCTCGCTCTCTATAGCCCCACTGACCCCGCTCCTCTCGCTCTCTATAGCCCCACTGACCCCGCTCCTCTCGCTCTCTATAGCCCCACTGACCCCGCTCCTCTCGCTCTCTATAGCCCCACTGACCCCGCTCCTCTCGCTCTCTATAGCCCCACTGACCCCGCTCCTCTCGCTCTCTCTCTATAGCCCCGCTGACCCCGCTCCTCTCGCTCTCTATAGCCTCGCTGACCCCGCTCCTCTCGCTCTCTCTCTATAGCCCCGCTGACCCCACTCCTCTCGCTCTCTCTCTATAGCCCCGCTGACCCCGCTCCTCTCGCTCTCTATAGCCCCACTGACCCCGCTCCTCTAGCTCTCTATAGCCCCACTGACCCCGCTCCTCTCGCTCTATATAGCCCCGCTGACCCCGCTCCTCTCGCTCTCTATATAGCCCCGCTGAGCCCGCTCCTCTCGCTCTCTATAGCCCCGCTGACCCCGCTCCTCTCGCTCTCTATAGCCCCGCTGAGCCCGCTCCTCTCGCTCTCTATAGCCCCACTGACCCCGCTCCTCTCGCTCTCTCTCTATAGCCCCGCTTACCCCGCTCCTCTCGCTCTCTCTCTATAGCCCCGCTGACCCCGCTCCTCTCGCTCTCTATAGCCCCGCTGACCCCGCTCCTCTCGCTCTCTATAGCCCCGCTGACCCCGCTCCTCTCGCTCTCTATAGCCCCGCTGACCCCGCTCCTCTCGCTCTCTATAGCCCCACTGACCCCGCTCCTCTCGCTCTCTCTCTATAGCCCCGCTTACCCCGCTCCTCTCGCTCTCTCTCTATAGCCCCGCTGACCCCGCTCCTCTCGCTCTCTCTCTATAGCCCCGCTGACCCCACTCCTCTCGCTCTCTATAGCCCCACTGACCCCGCTCCTCTCGCTCTCTCTCTGTAGCCCCACTGACCCCGTTCCTCTCGCTCTCTATAGCCCCGCTGACCCCGCTCCTCTCGCTCTCTATATAGCCCCGCTGAGCCCGCTCCTCTCGCTCTCTATAGCCCCGCTGACCCCGCTCCTCTCGCTCTCTCTCTATAGCCCCGCTGAGCCCGCTCCTCTCGCTTTCTATAGCCCCGCTGACCCCGCTCCTCTCGCTCTCTCTCTATAGCCCCGTTGCTCCCGCTCCTCTCGCTCTCTATATAGCCCCGCTGACCCCGCTCCTCTCGCTCTCTATAGCCCCGCTGACCCCGCTCCTCTCGCTCTCTATAGCCCCACTGACCCCGCTCCTCTCGCTCTCTATAGCCCCGCTGACCCCGCTCCTCTCGCTCTCTATAGCCCCGCTGACCCCGCTCCTCTCGCTCTCTATAGCCCCGCTGACCCCGCTCCTCTCGCTCTCTTTTGCCCCACTGACCCCGCTCCTCTCGCTCTCTATAGCCCCGCTGACCCCGCTCCTCTCGCTCTCTATAGCCCCGCTGACCCCGCTCCTCTCGCTCTCTATAGCCCCACTGACCCCGCTCCTCTCGCTCTCTCTCTATAGCCCCGCTTACCCCGCTCCTCTCGCTCTCTCTCTATAGCCCCGCTGACCCCGCTCCTCTCGCTCTCTATAGCCCCGCTGACCCCGCTCCTCTCGCTCTCTCTCTATAGCCCCGCTGACCCCACTCCTCTCGCTCTCTCTCTATAGCCCCGCTGACCCCGCTCCTCTCGCTCTCTATAGCCCCACTGACCCCGCTCCTCTCGCTCTCTATAGCCCCACTGACCCCGCCCCTCTCGCTCTCTATAGCCCCGCTGACCCCGCTCCTCTCGCTCTCTCTCTATAGCCCCGCTGACCCCACTCCTCTCGCTCTCTATAGCCCCACTGACCCCGCTCCTCTCGCTCTCTCTCTATAGCCCCACTGACCCCGTTCCTCTCGCTCTCTATAGCCCCACTGACCCCGCTCCTCTCGCTCTCTATAGCCCCACTGACCCCGCTCCTCTCGCTCTCTATAGCCCCGCTGACCCCGCTCCTCTCGCTCTCTATAGCCCCACTGACCCCGCTCCTCTCGCTCTCTATAGCCCCACTGACCCCGCTCCTCTCGCTCTCTATAGCCCCACTGACCCCGCTCCTCTCGCTCTCTCTCTATAGCCCCGCTGACCCCGCTCCTCTCGCTCTCTATAGCCCCGCTGACCCCGCTCCTCTCGCTCTCTCTCTATAGCCCCGCTGACCCCACTCCTCTCGCTCTCTCTCTATAGCCCCGCTGACCCCGCTCCTCTCGCTCTCTATAGCCCCACTGACCCCGCTCCTCTAGCTCTCTATAGCCCCACTGACCCCGCTCCTCTCGCTCTCTATAGCCCCGCTGACCCCGCTCCTCTCGCTCTCTCTCTATAGCCCCGCTGAGCCCGCTCCTCTCGCTCTCTATAGCCCCACTGACCCCGCTCCTCTCGCTCTCTCTCTATAGCCCCGCTTACCCCGCTCCTCTCGCTCTCTCTCTATAGCCCCGCTGACCCCGCTCCTCTCGCTCTCTATAGCCCCACTGACCCCGCTCCTCTCGCTCTCTCTCTATAGCCCCGCTGACCCCACTCCTCTCGCTCTCTCTCTATAGCCCCGCTGACCCCGCTCCTCTCGCTCTCTATAGCCCCACTGACCCCGCTCCTCTCGCTCTCTATAGTCCCGCTGACCCCGCTCCTCTCGCTCTCTCTCTATAGCCCCGCTGACCCCACTCCTCTCGCTCTCTATAGCCCCACTGACCCCGCTCCTCTCGCTCTCTATAGCCCCACTGACCCCGCTCCTCTCGCTCTCTATAGCCCCACTGACCCCGCTCCTCTCGCTCTCTATAGCCCCACTGACCCCGCTCCTCTCGCTCTCTCTCTATAGCCCCGCTGACCCCGCTCCTCTCGCTCTCTATAGCCCCGCTGACCCCGCTCCTCTCGCTCTCTCTCTCTCTCTCTATAGCCCCGCTGACCCCAATCCTCTCGCTCTCTCTCTATAGCCCCGCTGACCCCGCTCCTCTCGCTCTCTATAGCCCCACTGACCCCGCTCCTCTCGCTCTATATAGCCCCGCTGACCCCGCTCCTCTCGCTCTCTATATAGCCCCGCTGAGCCCGCTCCTCTCGCTCTCTATAGCCCCGCTGACCCCGCTCCTCTCGCTCTCTCTCTATAGCCCCGCTGAGCCCGCTCCTCTCGCTCTCTCTCTATAGCCCCGCTGACCCCGCTCCTCTCGCTCTCTCTCTATAGCCCCGTTGCTCCCGCTCCTCTCGCTCTCTATATAGCCCCGCTGACCCCGCTCCTCTCGCTCTCTATAGCCCCGCTGACCCCGCTCCTCTCGCTCTCTATAGCCCCGCTGACCCCGCTCCTCTCGCTCTCTACAGCCCCGCTGACCCCGCTCCTCTCGCTCTCTATAGCCCCGCTGACCCCGCTCCTCTCGCTCTATATAGCCCCACTGACCCCGCTCCTCTCGCTCTCTTTTGCCCCGCTGACCCCGCTCCTCTCGCTCTCTATAGCCCCGCTGACCCCGCTCCTCTCGCTCTCTATAGCCCCACTGACCCCGCTCCTCTCGCTCTCTCTCTATAGCCCCGCTTACCCCGCTCCTCTCGCTCTCTCTCTATAGCCCCGCTGACCCCGCTCCTCTCGCTCTATATAGCCCCGCTGACCCCACTCCTCTCGCTCTCTCTCTATAGCCCCACTGACCCCACTCCTCTCGCTCTCTCTCTATAGCCCCGCTGACCCCGCTCCTCTCGCTCTCTCTCTATAGCCCCGCTGCTCCCGCTGCTCTCGCTCTCTCTATAGCCCCGCTGACCCCGCTCCTCTCGCTCTCTCTATAGCCCCACTGACCCCGCTCCTCTCGCTCTCTATAGCCCCGCTGACCCCGCTCCTCTCGCTCTCTCTCTATAGCCCCGCTGACCCCACTCCTCTCGCTCTCTATAGCCCCACTGACCCCGCTCCTCTCGCTCTCTCTCTATAGCCCCACTGACCCCGTTCCTCTCGCTCTCTATAGCCCCACTGACCCCGCTCCTCTCGCTCTCTCTCTATAGCCCCACTGACCCCGTTCCTCTCGCTCTCTATAGCCCCACTGACCCCGCTCCTCTCGCTCTCTATAGCCCCGCTGACCCCGCTCCTCTCGCTCTCTATAGCCCCACTGACCCCGCTCCTCTCGCTCTCTGTAGCCCCACTGACCCCGCTCCTCTCGCTCTCTCTCTATAGCCCCGCTGACCCCACTCCTCTCGCTCTCTATAGCCCCACTGACCCCGCTCCTCTCGCTCTCTCTCTATAGCCCCACTGACCCCGTTCCTCTCGCTCTCTATAGCCCCACTGACCCCGCTCCTCTCGCTCTCTATAGCCCCACTGACCCCGCTCCTCTCGCTCTCTATAGCCCCGCTGACCCCGCTCCTCTCGCTCTCTCTCTATAGCCCCACTGACCCCGTTCCTCTCGCTCTCTATAGCCCCACTGACCCCGCTCCTCTCGCTCTCTGTAGCCCCGCTGACCCCGCTCCTCTCGCTCTCTATAGCCCCGCTGACCCCGCTCCTCTCGCTCTCTATAGCCCCACTGACCCCGCTCCTCTCGCTCTCTATAGCCCCACTGACCCCGCTCCTCTCGCTCTCTATAGCCCCACTGACCCCGCTCCTCTCGCTCTCTATAGCCCCACTGACCCCGCTCCTCTCGCTCTCTCTCTATAGCCCCGCTGACCCCGCTCCTCTCGCTCTCTATAGCCCCGCTGACCCCGCTCCTCTCGCTCTCTCTCTATAGCCCCGCTGACCCCACTCCTCTCGCTCTCTCTCTATAGCCCCGCTGACCCCGCTCCTCTCGCTCTCTATAGCCCCACTGACCCCGCTCCTCTCGCTCTATATAGCCCCGCTGACCCCGCTCCTCTCGCTCTCTATAGCCCCGCTGACCCCGCTCCTCTCGCTCTCTCTCTATAGCCCCGCTGAGCCCGCTCCTCTCGCTTTCTATAGCCCCGCTGACCCCGCTCCTCTCGCTCTCTCTCTATAGCCCCGTTGCTCCCGCTCCTCTCGCTCTCTATATAGCCCCGCTGACCCCGCTCCTCTCGCTCTCTATAGCCCCACTGACCCCGCTCCTCTCGCTCTCTATAGCCCCACTGACCCCGCTCCTCTCGCTCTCTATAGCCCCGCTGACCCCGCTCCTCTCGCTCTCTATAGCCCCGCTGACCCCGCTCCTCTCGCTCTCTATAGCCCCGCTGACCCCGCTCCTCTCGCTCTATATAGCCCCACTGACCCCGCTCCTCTCGCTCTCTATAGCCCCGCTGACCCCGCTCCTCTCGCTCTCTATAGCCCCGCTGACCCCGCTCCTCTCGCTCTCTATAGCCCCACTGACCCCGCTCCTCTCGCTCTCTCTCTATAGCCCCGCTTACCCCGCTCCTCTCGCTCTCTCTCTATAGCCCCGCTGACCCCGCTCCTCTCGCTCTATATAGCCCCGCTGACCCCACTCCTCTCGCTCTCTCTCTATAGCCCCACTGACCCCACTCCTCTCGCTCTCTCTCTATAGCCCCGCTGACCCCGCTCCTCTCGCTCTCTCTCTATAGCCCCGCTGCTCCCGCTCCTCTCGCTCTCTATAGCCCCGCTGACCCCGCTCCTCTCGCTCTCTCTCTATAGCCCCACTGACCCCGCTCCTCTCGCTCTCTATAGCCCCGCTGACCCCGCTCCTCTCGCTCTCTATAGCCCCACTGACCCCGCTCCTCTCTCTCTCTATAGCCCCACTGACCCCGCTCCTCTCGCTCTCTTTTGCCCCACTGACCCCGCTCCTCTCGCTCTCTCTCTATAGCCCCGCTGACCCCGCTCCTCTCGCTCTCTCTCTATAGCCCCGCTGACCCCGCTCCTCTCGCTCTCTCTCTATAGCCCCGCTGACCCCGCTCCTCTCGCTCTCTATAGCCCCGCTGACCCCGCTCCTCTCGCTCTCTATAGACCCGCTGACCCCGCTCCTCTCGCTCTCTATAGCCCCGCTGACCCCGCTCCTCTCGCTCTCTATCGCCCCGCTGACCCCGCTCCTCTCGCTCTATATAGCCCCACTGACCCCGCTCCTCTCGCTCTCTATAGCCCCGCTGACCCCGCTCCTCTCGCTCTCTATAGCCCCGCTGACCCCGCTCCTCTCGCTCTCTATAGCCCCACTGACCCCGCTCCTCTCGCTCTCTCTCTATAGCCCCGCTTACCCCGCTCCTCTCGCTCTCTCTCTATAGCCCCGCTGACCCCGCTCCTCTCGCTCTATATAGCCCCGCTGACCCCACTCCTCTCGCTCTCTCTCTATAGCCCCACTGACCCCACTCCTCTCGCTCTCTCTCTATAGCCCCGCTGACCCCGCTCCTCTCGCTCTCTCTCTATAGCCCCGCTGCTCCCGCTGCTCTCGCTCTCTCTATAGCCCCGCTGACCCCGCTCCTCTCGCTCTCTCTATAGCCCCACTGACCCCGCTCCTCTCGCTCTCTGTAGCCCCGCTGACCCCGCTCCTCTCGCTCTCTATAGCCCCGCTGACCCCACTCCTCTCGCTCTCTATAGCCCCACTGACCCCGCTCCTCTCGCTCTCTCTCTATAGCCCCACTGACCCCGTTCCTCTCGCTCTCTATAGCCCCACTGACCCCGCTCCTCTCGCTCTCTATAGCCCCGCTGACCCCGCACCTCTCGCTCTCTATAGCCCCGCTGACCCCGCTCCTCTCGCTCTCTATAGCCCCACTGACCCCGCTCCTCTCGCTCTCTATAGCCCCACTGACCCCGCTCCTCTCGCTCTCTATAGTCCCACTGACCCCGCTCCTCTCGCTCTCTATAGCCCCACTGACCCCGCTCCTCTCGCTCTCTCTCTATAGCCCCGCTGACCCCGCTCCTCTCGCTTTCTATAGCCCCGCTGACCCCGCTCCTCTCGCTCTCTCTCTATAGCCCCGCTGACCCCGCTCCTCTCGCTCTCTCTCTATAGCCCCGCTGACCCCGCTCCTCTCGCTCTCTATAGCCCCGCTGACCCCGCTCCTCTCGCTCTCTCACTATAGCCCCACTGACCCCGCTCCTCTCGCTCTCTCTCTATAGCCCCACTGACCCCACTCCTCTCGCTCTCTATAGCCCCGCTGACCCCGCTCCTCTCGCTCTCTATAGCCCCGCTGACCCCGCTCCTCCCGCTCTCTATAGCCCCGCTGACCCCGCTCCTCCCGCTCTCTATAGCCCCGCTGACCCCGCTCCTCCCGCTCTCTATAACCCCACTGACCCCGCTCCTCTCGCTCTATATAGCCCCACTGCTCCCGCTCCTCTCGCTCTCTATATAGCCCCGCTGACCCCGCTCCTCTCGCTCTCTCTATAGCCCCACTGACCCCGCTCCTCTCGCTCTCTCTCTATAGCCCCGCTCCTCTCGCTCTCTCTCTATAGCCCCGCTGACCCCACTCCTATTGCTCTCTATAACCCCGCTGACCCTGCTCCTCTCGCTCTCTATAGCCCCGCTGACCCCGCTCCTCTCGCTCTCTATAGCCCCACTGACCCCGCTCCTCTCGCTCTCTCTCTATAGCCCCACTGACCCCGCTCCTTTCGCTCTCTATAGCCCCGCTGACCCCGCTCCTCTCGCTCTCTCTGTATAGCCCCGCTGACCCCGCCCCTCTCGCTCTCTATAGCCCCGCTCCTCTCGCTCTCTCTCTATAGCCCCACTGACCCCGCTCCTCTCGCTCTATATAGCCCCGCTGACCCCGCTCCTCTCGCTCTCTCTCTATAGCCCCGCTGCTCCCGCTGCTCTCGCTCTCTCTATAGCCACGCTGACCCCGCTCCTCTCGCTCTCTATAGCCCCGCTGACCCCGCTCCTCTCGCTCTCTATAGCCCCACTGACCCCGCTCCTCTCGCTCTCTCTCTATAGCCCCACTCCTCCCGCTCCTCTCGCTCTTTCTCTATAGCCCCACTGACCCCGCTCCTCTCGCTCTCTCTCTATAGCCCCGCTGACCCCGCTCCTCTCGCTCTCTCTCTATAGCCCCGCTGACCCCGCTCCTCTCGCTCTCTATAGCCCCACTGACCCCGCTCCTCTCGCTCTCTCTCTATAGCCCCGCTGACCCCGCTCCTCTCGCTCTCTATAGCCCCGCTGACCCCGCTCCTCTCGCTCTCTCTGTATAGCCCCGCTGACCCCGCTCCTCTCGCTCTCTATAGCCCCACTGACCCCGCTCCTCTCGCTCTCTCTCTATAGCCCCACTCCTCCCGCTCCTCTCGCTCTTTCTCTATAGCCCCACTGACCCCGCTCCTCTCGCTCTCTATTGCCCCGCTGACCCCGCTCCTCTCGCTCTCTATAGCCCCGCTGACCCCGCTCCTCTCGCTCTCTATAGCCCCACTGACCCCGCTCCTCTCGCTCTCTATAGCCCCACTGACCCCGCTCCTCTCGCTCTCTATAGTCCCACTGACCCCGCTCCTCTCGCTCTCTATAGCCCCACTGACCCCGCTCCTCTCGCTCTCTCTCTATAGCCCCGCTGACCCCGCTCCTCTCGCTTTCTATAGCCCCGCTGACCCCGCTCCTCTCGCTCTCTCTCTATAGCCCCGCTGACCCCGCTCCTCTCGCTCTCTCTCTATAGCCCCGCTGACCCCGCTCCTCTCGCTCTCTATAGCCCCGCTGACCCCGCTCCTCCCGCTCTCTATAGCCCCGCTGACCCCGCTCCTCTCGCTCTCTCTCTATAGCCCCACTGACCCCGCTCCTCTCGCTCTATATAGCCCCACTGCTCCCGCTCCTCTCGCTCTCTATATAGCCCCGCTGACCCCGCTCCTCTCGCTCTCTCTATAGCCCCACTGACCCCGCTCCTCTCGCTCTCTCTCTATAGCCCCGCTCCTCTCGCTCTCTCTCTATAGCCCCGCTGACCCCACTCCTATTGCTCTCTATAACCCCGCTGACCCCGCTCCTCTCGCTCTCTATAGCCCCGCTGACCCCGCTCCTCTCGCTCTCTATAGCCCCACTGACCCCGCTCCTCTCGCTCTCTCTCTATAGCCCCACTGACCCCGCTCCTTTCGCTCTCTATAGCCCCGCTGACCCCGCTCCTCTCGCTCTCTCTGTATAGCCCCGCTGACCCCGCCCCTCTCGCTCTCTATAGCCCCGCTCCTCTCGCTCTCTCTCTATAGCCCCACTGACCCCGCTCCTCTCGCTCTATATAGCCCCGCTGACCCCGCTCCTCTCGCTCTCTCTCTATAGCCCCGCTGCTCCCGCTGCTCTCGCTCTCTCTATAGCCCCACTGACCCCGCTCCTCTCGCTCTCTATAGCCCCGCTGACCCCGCTCCTCTCGCTCTCTATAGCCCCACTGACCCCGCTCCTCTCGCTCTCTCTGTATAGCCCCGCTGACCCCGCTCCTCTCGCTCTCTATAGCCCCACTGACCCCGCTCCTCTCGCTTTCTATAGCCCCGCTGACCCCGCTCCTCTCGCTCTCTCTCTATAGCCCCGCTCCTCCCGCTCCTCTCGCTCTTTCTCTATAGCCCCACTGACCCCGCTCCTCTCGCTCTCTCTCTATAGCCCCGCTGACCCCGCTCCTCTCGCTCTCTCTCTATAGCCCCGCTGACCCCGCTCCTCTCGCTCTCTATAGCCCCACTGACCCCGCTCCTCTCGCTCTCTCTCTATAGCCCCGCTGACCCCGCTCCTCTCGCTCTCTATAGCCCCGCTGACCCCGCTCCTCTCGCTCTCTCTGTATAGCCCCGCTGACCCCGCTCCTATCGCTCTCTATAGCCCCACTGACCCCGCTGCTCTCGCTTTCTATAGCCCCGCTGACCCCGCTCCTCTCGCTCTCTCTCTATAGCCCCACTCCTCCCGCTCCTCTCGCTCTTTCTCTATAGCCCCACTGACCCCGCTCCTCTCGCTCTCTATAGCCCCGCTGACCCCGCTCCTCTCGCTCTCTATAGCCCCGCTGACCCCGCTCCTCTCGCTCTCTCTCTATAGCCCCGCTGACCCCGCTCCTCTCGCTCTCTCTCTATAGCCCCGCTGACCCCGCTCCTCTCGCTCTCTATAGCCCCACTGACCCCGCTCCTCTAGCTCTCTATAGCCCCAGTGACCCCGCTCCTCTCGCTCTCTATAGCCCCGCTGACCCCGCTCCTCTCGCTCTCTCTATAGCCCCACTGACCCCACTCCTCTCGATCTCTATAGCCCCGCTGACCCCGCTCCTCTCGCTCTCTCTCTATAGCCCCGCTGACCCCGCTCCTCTCGCTCTCTATAACCCCACTGACCCCGCTCCTCTCGCTCTCTATAGCCCCGCTGACCCCGCTCCTCTCGCTCTCTCTCTATAGCCCCACTGACCCCGCTCCTCTCGCTCTCTGTAGCCCCACTGACCCCGCTCCTCTCGCTCTCTATAGCCCCACTGACCCCGCTCCTCTCGCTCTCTATAGCCCCACTGACCCCGCTGCTTTCGCTCTCTATAGCCCCGCTGACCCCGCTCCTCTCGCTCTCTCTCTATAGCCCCACTGACCCCGCTCCTCTCGCTCTCTCTCTAGCCCCACTGACCCCGCTCCTCTCGCTCTCTCTCTATAGCCCCGCTGACCCCACTCCTCTCGCTCTCTATAGCCCCACTGACCCCGCTACTCTCGCTATCTATAGCCCCGCTGACCCCGCTCCTCTCGCTCTCTATAGCCCCGCTGACCCCGCTCCTCTCGCTCTCTATATAGACCCGCTGAGCCCGCTATGAATCATAGAAAGTTCCAGCATGGAAGGAGGCCATTTCGGCCCCTCGTGTCCGCGCCGGCCAACAAAGAGCTATCCAGCCTAATCCCACTTCCCAGCTCTTGGTCCGTAGCCCTGCAGGTTAGAGCATCCCAAGTGCACATCCAAGTACTTTTTAAATGTCGTTAGGGTTCCTGCCTCTACCACCCTTTCAGGCAGTGAGTTCCAGACCCCCACAACCTTCTGGGTGACGAAATTTCCCCTCAAATCCCCTCTAAACCTCCTACCAATTACTTTAAATCTGTGCCCCCTGGTTTTTGATCCCTCTGCTAAGGGAAATAGGTCCTTTCTATCCACTTTATCTATGCCCCTCATAATTTTATACACCTCAATAAGGTCTCCCCTCAGCCTCCTCTGTTCCATGGAAAACAGACCCAGCCTATCCAGTCTTTCCTTATAGCTAAGATTCTCTACTCCCAGCAACATCCTTGTAAATCTCCTCTGTACCCTCTCGAGTGCAATCACATCTTTCCTGTAATGTGGTGACCAGAACTGCACGCAGTACTCTAGCTGAGGCCTAACTAGTGTTTGCTATCGTATTAGTGTTTTATACAGTTGAAGCATAACCCCCCTGCTCTTGTATTCTATGCCACGGCTAATAAAGGCAAGCATTCCGTATGCCTTCTTAACCACCTTATCTACCTGGCCTGCTACCTTCAGGGACCTGTGGACATGCACTCCAAGGTCCCTTTGTTCCTCTACACTACTCAGTGTCCTACCATTTAATGTGCATGTGAATGTCTGTGGATGTTATTTATATAGACTTCCAGAAGGCATTTGATGAAGTCCCACATAAGAGACTTAACTAAGGTAGAAGCCCACGGACTTGGCGGCAAATTATTGACCTGGTTAGGAAATTGGCTGAGCGACAGGAGACAGGCAGTAGGGATAATGGGCAGATACTCAAATTGGCAGGATGTGACTAGTGATGTCCCGCAGGGATCGGTGTTGGGGCCTCAACTATTCACAATATTTATTAACGACTTAGATGATGGCATAGAAAGTCATATATCCAAATTTTCCGATGACACAAAGATAGGTGGCATTGTAGGCAGTGTAGATGAAAGCATAAAATTACAAAGGGATATTGACAGAGTAAGTGAATGGGCGAAACTGTGGCAAATGGATTTCAATGTAGGCAAATGTGAGGTCATCCACTTTGGACCTAAAAAGGATAGAACAGGGTACTTTCTAAACGGTGAAAAGCTAGAAACAATGGATGTCCAAAGAGACTTGGGGGTCCAGGTACACAGATCATTAAAATGTCATGAACAGGTACAGAAAATAATCAAAACGGCTAATGGATGCTGGCCTTTATATCTAGAGGACTAGAGTACAAGGGGGTAGAAGTTATGCTGAAGCTATACAAAACCCTGGTTCGACCACACCTGGAGCACTGTGAACAGTTCTGGGCACCACACCTTAGGAAGGATATATTGGCCTTGGAGGGAGAGCAGCGTAGGTTTACCAGAATGATACCCGGACTTCAACGGTTAAGTTACGAGGAGAAATTACACAAATTATTCCCTAGAATTTAAAAGGTTAGGGGTGATCTGATCAAAGTTTTCAGGACATTAAGGGGAACAGATAGGGTAGAGAGAGAGAAACTATTTCCACTGGTTGGGGATTCTAGGACTAGGGGGCAGAGTCTAAAAATTAGAGCCAGATTTTTCAGTAGTGAAGTTAGGAAACACTTCTACACACAAAGGGTAATAGAAGATTGGAACTCTCTTCCACAAACGGCAATTGATGCTAGATCAATTGTTAATTTTCAATCTGAGATTGATAGCTTTTTTGTTAACCAAAGGTATTAAGAGATATGGGGCAAAGGCGGGTATATGGAGTTAGGTCGCAGATCAGCCATGATCTCATTGAATGGCGGAACAGGCTCGAGGGGCTGAATGGCCTCCTCCTGTTCCTACATCCTATGTCTGCTCCACTGACACCCAATCCTCTTATTTTGCAGGCTTCTCACCAGTCAGCCAACGGCACCTGTCACTCACAGCTTATTTGGACAGAGACCCAGTGAAAATAAGCAGCAACTGTGGGCTATAAGTAAGGGTTCTGCATGAGGTGAGCTTTTTTAAATTCGTTTTTATGGCATGTGGAGAAATGTGAAGTTATCCACTTTGGTAGGGAAAATAGAAAAGCAGATTATTTTTTTAAATGGTGAGGGATTGGGAAATGTTGGTGTTCAGAGGGACCTGGGTGTCCTTGGACACGAATCACTGAAAGTTAACATGCAGGTACAGCAAGCAATTAGGAAAGCAAATGGTATGTTGGCCTTTATTACAAGAGCATTTGAGTATAAGAGTAAATACGTCTTACTGCAATTATATAGGGCCTTGGTGAGACCAAACCTGGAGTATTGTGTACAGTTTTGGTCTCCTTACCTAAAGAAGGATATACTTGCTATAGAGGGAGTGCAACGAAGGTTCACCAGACTGATTCCTGGGATGGGGGATTGTCCTATGAGGAGAGATTTAGTAGACTTTTTTTTAAATTCATTTATGTGATGTGGGCGTCGCTGGCAAGGCCAGCATTTATTGCCCATCCCTAATTGCCCTTAAGAAGGTGGTGGTGAGCCGCCGCCTTGAACTGCTGCAGTCCATGTGGTGAAGGTACTCCCACAGTGCTGTTAGGGAGGGAGTTCCAGGATTTTGACCCAGCGACGGTGAAGGATCGGCGATATACTTCTGAGTCAGGATGGTGTGTGGCTCAGAGGGGAACTTGGTGGTGGTGGTGTTCCCATGTGCCTGCTGCCCTTGGCCTTCTAGGTGGAAGAGGTCGCGGGTTTAGGAGGTGCTGCCGAAGAAGCCTTGGCGAGTTGCTGCAGTGCATCTTGTAGACGGTACACACTGCAGCCACGGTACGCCGGTGGTGGAGGGAGTGAATGTTTAAGGTGGTCGATGGGATGCCAATCAAGCGGGCTGCTTTGTCCTGGATGGTGTTGAGCTTCTTGAGTGTTGTTGGAGCTGCACTCATCCAGGCAAGTGGAGAGTATTCCATCACACTCCTGACCTGTGCCTTGTAGATGGTGGAAATGCTTTGGGGAGTCAGGAGGTGAGACACTAGCCGCAGAATACCTAGCCTCTGACCTGCTCATGTTGCCACAGTATTTATGTGGCTGGTCCAGTTAAGTTTACGGTCAATGGTGACCCCCAGGATGTTGATGGTGGGGGATTCGGCGATGGTAATGCTGTTGAATGTCATGGGAAGGTGGTTAGACTCTAGCTTTTTGGAGGTAGTCATTGCCTGGTACTTCTGTGGCGCGAATGTTACCTGCCACTTATCAGCCCAAGCCTGAACGTCGTCCAGGTCTTGTTGCATGCGGGCATGGACTTCTTCATTATCTGAGGTGAATGGCGCTGAACACTGTGCAGTCATCAGCGAACTTCTCCATTTCTGACCTTACATTGGAGAGAAGGTCATTGATGAAGCAGCTGAAGATGGTTGGGCCTAGGACACTGCCCTGAGGAACTCCTGCAGCGATGCCCTGGGGCTGTGATGATTGACCTTCAACCACCACAACCATCTAACTTTGTGCTAGGTATGACTCCAGCCAGTGGAGCGTTTTCCCCCTGATTCCCATTGACTTCAGTTTTTCTAGGGCTCCTTGATGCCAGACTCGGTCAAATGCTGCCTTGATGTCTAGGGCCGTCACTCTCACCTCGCCTCTGGAATTCAGCTCCTTTGTCCATGTTTGGGCCAAGGCTGAAATGAGGTCGGGAGCCGAGTGGTCTTGGCGGAACCCAAACTGGGCATCAGTGAGCAGGTTATTGGTGAGTAAGTGCCGCTTGATAGCACTGTCGATGACACCTTCCATCACTTTGCTGCTGATTGAGAGTAGACTGATGGGGCGGTAATTGGCTGGATTGGATTTTGTCCTGCTTTTTGTGGATAGGACATACCTGGGCAGTTTTCCACATTGTTGGATAGATGCCAGTGTTGTTGCTGTACTGGAACAGCTTGGCTAGAGATGCGGCTCGTTCTGGAGCACAAGTCTTCAGCACGATAGCTGGGATGTTGTCGGTGGCCCATAGCCTTTGCTGTATCCAGTGCGCTGAGCCATTTCTTGATATCACGTGGAGTGAATCGAATTGGCTGAAGACTGGCTTCTGTGATGGTGGGGACCTCAGGAGTAGGCTGATATGAATCATCCACTCGGCACTTCTGGCTGAAGATGGTTGAAGACGCTTCAGCCTTGTCTTTTGCACTCATGTGCTGGAC
The DNA here is from genome assembly GCA_030390025.1 of Squalus acanthias. Taxonomy (NCBI): domain Eukaryota; kingdom Metazoa; phylum Chordata; class Chondrichthyes; order Squaliformes; family Squalidae; genus Squalus; species Squalus acanthias. The sequence continues at coordinate 261,705,956 of CM059425.1, forward strand.
TCCACCATCATTGAAGATGGGGATATTCATGGAGCCTCGTCCTCCCGTTAGTTGTTTAATGGCCCACCACCATTTACGACTGGATGTGGCAGGACTGCAGAGCTTTGATCTGATCCGTTGATTGTGGGATCGCTTAGCCCTGTCTATAGCATGCTGCTTCCGCTTTTTAGCATGCATGTAGTCCTGTGTTGCAGCTTCCCCAGGTTGGCACCTCATTTTTAGGTACACCTGGTGCTGCTCCTGGCATGCTCTTCTACACTCTTTATTGAATCAGGGTTGGTCCCCTATGCTTGATGGTAATGGTAGAGTGAGGGATATGCCGGGCCATGAGGTTACAGATTGTGGTGGAATACAATTCTGCTGCTGCTGATGGCCCACAGCGCCTCATGGATGCCCAGTTTTGAGCTGCTAGATCTGTTCTGAATCTATCCTATTTCGCACAGTGGTAGTGCCACACAACACGATGGAGGGTGGCCTCAGTGTGAAGACGGGACTTTGTCTCCACAATGACTGTGCGGTGGTCACTGCTACCAATACTGTCATGGAGAGATGCATCTGCGACAGGTAGGTTGGTGAGGACGAGGTCAAGCAGGTTTTTCCCTCGTGTTGGTTCTCTCACCACCTGTCGCAGGCCCAGACTGGCAGTTATGTCCTTCAGGACTCGGCCAGCTCGGTCAGTAGTGGTGCTACCGAGCCACTTTTGGTGATGGACATTGAAGTCCCCCACCCAGAGTACACTCTGTGCCCTTGCTATTCTCAGTGCTTCTTCCAAGTGGTGTTCAACATGGAGGAGTACTGATTCATCAGCTGAGAGAGGGCGGTAGGTGGTAATCAGCAGGAGGTTTCCTTGCCCATGCTTGATCTGAAGCCATGAGACTTCATGGGGTCCGGAGTCAATGTTGAGGATTCCCAGGGCCACTCCTTCCCGAATGTATACCACTGTGCCGCCACCCCTGGTGGGTCTGTCATGCCGGTGGTGATGGAGGAGTTTGGGACATTGGCTGAAAGGTATGATTCTGTGAGTATGACTATGTCAGGCTGTTGCTTGACTAGTCTGTGGGACAGCTCTCCCAATTTTGGCACAAGTCCCCAGATGTTGGTGAGGTGGACTTTGCTGAGTCGACTGGGCTGGGTGAGCCGTTGCCGTGTCTGTAGCCCGTGCTGAGGTCGATGCCAGGTTGTCCATCCGGTTTCATTCTTATTATTGTGTTTCGTAGCGGTTTGTTATAACTGAGTGGGTTGCTGGAACATTTCAGAGGGCAGTTAAGAGTCAACCACATTGCTGTGGGTCTGGAGTCACATCTCGGCCAGACCAGGTAAGGACGGCAGATTTCCTTCCCTAAAGGACATTAGTGAACCAGATGGGTTTTTACGACAATCGATAGTTTCATGGTCACCATTACTGATACTAGTAATTATTCCAGATTTATTTAATTAACTGAATTTAAATTCCCCAGCTGCCGTGATGGGATTTGAACTCACGTCTCTGGATCATTAGTCCAGGCCTCTGGATTACTATTTCAGTAACAATATCACTACGCTACTGTTCCCTTTGGACGGTCTTAACCTGGCCTTTAATTAACTTCTTACTGAGCACAAAAATAAACATTCTCAAAACAAATACACAGCTATACCCCTTTAATCCGAGGGGTAGAGTTTCAGGCCTCATGATTTAGACACAACTCCCGGATATCTCAACAACTTACATTTATATAGCGCCTTTAACATAGGAAAATGTCCCAAGGTGCTTTACAGGAGCGTTATCAGACAAAAATTGACACTGAGCCACATAAGCAGATATTAGAATATGTGACCAAAAGCTTGGTCAGAGAGAGAGGTTTTAAGGAGCGTCTTAAAGGAGGAGAGAGGTTTAGGGAGGGAATTCCAGAGCTTAGGGCCAAGACAGCTGAAGGCACGGCCACCAATGGTGAAGCAAAGGGAATTGGGGATGCTCAAGAGTCCAGAATTGGAGGAGCGAAGAGATGTCGGAGGATTGTAGGGCTGGAGGAGGTTACAGAGGAGCGAAGCCATGGAGAGCTATTAACACAAGGATGAGAGTTTTAAAATCGAGGATTTACTGGACCCGGAGCCAGTGTAGGACAGTGGGCAGTAGATAGGTTAACTTTACTTAGTGCGAGTTCGAATACAGGCAGTGTTTTGGATGAGCTGAAGTTTGTGGAGGGTAGAAAATGGAAGACTGGCCAGAAGAGCATTTGAATAGTGTGGAGGTAACAAAAGCATGGATGAGGGTTTCAGCAGCAGTGAAGCTGAGGCAGGGGCGGAGTCGGGCGATGTTATGGAGGTGGAAGTAGGCGGTCTTGTTGATGGAGGGGATATGAGGTTGGAAGCTTAGCTGAGGGTCATATAGGACAGTCTGGTTCAGCCTAAGATAGTGGACAGGGAGAGGGATGGAATTGTTTGTGGGGAAACGGAGTTTGTGGCGGGAAATGAAGATAATGGTTTTGGTCTTCCCAATATTTAATTGGAGAAATTGCGGCTGATCCAGTACTGGATGTTCGACAAGCAGTCTGACTACACAGATGCAGTGGAGGGGTTGAGAGAGGTGGGGGTGAGGTAGAATTGGTGTTGTCAGTGTACATGTGGAACCTGACATCATATCTTCGGATGATGTCACCGAGGGGCAACATGTAGATGAGAAATAGGAGAGAGCAAGGATAGATCTTGAGGGACTCCAGAGGTAACGATGCGGGGCAGGAAAAGAAGCCATTGCAGGAGATCCCTTGGCTACGACTGTATAGTTAAGGGTGGAACCAGGCGAGGGCAGACCCACCCAGCTGAACAACGGAGGGGTGTTGGAGCAGGATTGTGGGAAACCATGTCAAAGGATGCAGGGATGTTGTGAAGGATGAGGACAGAGTGCAGCAGATTTTAATTAAGGTTGTTTCAGTGCAGTGGCAGGGGCAGCAACTACTTCTTCTTAGGCAGTCCCTCGGAACCGAGGATGACTTGCTTCCACATTAAAAATGAGTTCTCAGGTGACTGATGAGTCCAATGCAGTCTCTGTCACAGGTGGGGCAGACGGTGGTTGAAGGGGCGGGTGGGTGGGGTGCTTGGGTTGACGTGCGCTCCTTGCGCTGCCTGCGCTTGGCTTCCGCTTGCTCCCGGCGAAGAGACTCGAGGTGTTCGGCGCCTTCCCGGATGCTTCTCCTCCACTTTATGCGGTCTTGGGCCAGGGATTCCCAGGTGTCGGTGGGGATGTTACACTTTTTCAAGGAGGCTTTGAGGGTGTCCTTGAAGCGTTTCCTCTGCCCATCTGGGGCTCTCTTGCCGTGCCGGAGCTCCGAGTAGAGCGCTTGTTTTGGGAGTCTCGTATCGGGCATGTGGACAATGTGACCCGTCCATCGGAGCTGATCGAGCGTGGTGATGTTGGCCTGAGCAAGAACACTGACGTTGGTGCGCCTATCCTGCCAATGGATTTGCACTTGATTGCAGAGGTTCACACACAGAGTTGCGGGAAAGCTGGGCACGAATTTGGGAGGTGACAGCACGTCAAGGACTTTGGAGAGGAAAGGGAAGTTGGAGATGGTATTTTGTAAGGCCACAAGGGTCAAGGACAGGGGTGATGACAATAGATTTGAAAGGGTGGGGGACAGTATCCGAGGAGAGGGAAGTAACAACAGAAAATGCTGGAAACACTCGGCAGCATTGAGGAGAGAGAAGCAGAGTTAACGTTTCGGGTCGGGGACCCTTCGTCAGAACGGGGAGAGGGAACCGTTTGCGATATCAGCTAGCATGGGGGGGGGCGGCCAGGAAGGGAAGTTGGGTGTTCAGCAGTTTAATGGGAATGGGGCCGAAGGAGTAGGACGTGGGTCTCGTGCCCAAGATGAGCTCGGAAAGAGAATGAGGAGATTGGAGAGAAACTGGAGAAAGATGCGAGTTCAGGACTAGTACAGGGGTGCACCTTGGGGGAAGCTTGGCTTGGAGGGAATGGGATGGATGTGGCCGAGGCAGCTGAATGGATATTCTCCACCTTGGTGACAAAAATGTCCATGAGTACCTTGCACTTGCCGTTGGAGGTGATGGTGGAGGGGGACAAGGAGAGGGGTTTCAGGAGACGGTTGATGCTGGGGGAGGGGGGGAAAAGCCAGGGTTTATCCTTTTGCATTCCAGGTGAGGTTTGACAGAGGAGAGCAGGGTCCGATAGTGCTTGATGTGGTCCAGCCAGATCTGGAGATGAATGGCTAAATGTGCACCATTTTGGTTCAAGTCTGCGCCCCTTGGACTTAAGGGAGTGAAGGTGGGGGTCGTACCATGGGGAACAACCAGGGTGGGAAAGAGTATGCGTTGTATTGGTGATCAAGGCATCAAAAACAGAGGTGAGGGTGTGATTGCGCAGATCAATAGCTGCAGAAGTATTGTGGCAAATGGAGAACTAAAGGCTGGACAGTTTGTAAGTACCGTTGGAGGAGTGTGTTTTCCAGGGGTGGAAGGGGGAATGTGAATGGTGAGGGGTGCAAGAAAGTGATCAGAGATGGCCGTGTCTGTGATTGAGATGATGGGAATCGAGAGATGGCAAGGTCGAGGGGTTGGCCATGAATATGGGTGGGAGAGTTTATATGGAGGGAGAGGTTAAGGGAGGACAGTGAACTCAGGAGAGAGGGCAAGGGGAGTAGAGATGGAGGTTGATATCACCGAAGATGAGAAGTCGCTCGGTGCAGTGGTTGACGGAGGAAAGGAGTGAGGATTTCTCGTAAACAAAAAAAATTGCATTTATATATGGCATTTCACCACCTCAGAATGTTGCATACATACCAAGGCTTACATACATAGGGGTAAAAATTCACTTGGTTGCGCCTCCCGTTAGCGCCTTAAGAGGGCGCTAATGGGGCGCAAAGCCGCTAACGCCCGGGCGCAGCGATGTTTGCGCCGCTCGAGAACTTAACTTGAGATTGTGCGGCGGCGCTAAAACTTACCGCTGCGACCACCTGCGCGCGCAGATTGTGACGTCATTCCATGGTGCAACGCCCTTGTGGCGCCCCGTAGCGGAAATTGAGTGGCGCCCCCTGCCTTACCGCCTGGCGCTTCCAACGACCAGAAGACTGGAACGCTATCAATCGCTGTGGGGCTGGGGGGGGCGCTATTTAAAGGGGGCCTCTTCCTGTCTTTTATTGTTGGTGGCATTTTTGAACTACGCATTCTGAGAGAGAGAGGGAGAGACTTCTGGAGAGATTCAACGTTGTGTGAAGGAGTTTTGGGTACTGAGCAGCACTTTGCAGGTTCATTTTGATTTGCCATTCCTTGTATCGATTTAGCAGAGACTGTGGGAGCTGCACTCTGAGCTCTTTGCCTGGTACGCTCCATTGTTCTTTCCAGCACATTTGATGTGCAAGTCTCTCCAGGCCGAGATTCAAGGCAGCAATGAACAGGATGTGGATGGAAAGCAAGATTAACCATCCCCTTTAAGAACTGGCCCGTGCCATTGTGTGTGTGTTCCATTGCTGACTGACATTACATGAGCTTCGCCAGCGCTCTGAGGTAGCGCCTCACTGCTCGGCCTTTGCGCCTTAAGAGAGGTGTGCAGCGCCTGCTTTAGCGCTCCACTCACCTCCCGGGGCGGTAAAAGTGAAGTTTCCTGTCAGTGCCGATAATTAGCGCCAGGCGCTAATATTTGCGTCCGGACGATATTTGCGCCCCAAATGGGGCGCGACCTAATTTCTACCCCATAGAATTTACAGCACAGAAACAGGCCATTTGGCCCAACTGCTCCGTGCCAGTGTTTATGCTCCACACAAGCCTCCTCCCACCCCTCTTCACCTAACCCTATCAGCATATCCTTCTTAAATTCAATGAAGTACTTTGAAGTGGAGTCACTGTTGTAATGTAGGAAACACGGCAACCAATTTGTGCACAGCAAGCTCCCACAAAATAGCAATGTGATAATGACCAGATAATCTGTTTTAGTGATGTTGATTGAGGGATAAATATTGGCCAGGACACCGGGGAGAACTCCCCTGATCTTCTTCGAAATAGTGGCCGTGGGATCTTTTATGCCCACCCGAGAGAGCAGGCGGGGCCTCGGTTTAACGTCTCATCTGAAAGACAGCACCTCTGACAGTGCAGCACTCCCTCAGTACTGCGCTGGGAGTGTCAGCCTGGATTTTGTGCTCAGGTCCCTGGAGTGGGACTTGAACCCACAACCTTCTGACTCAGAGGCGAGAGCGCTAGCCCACTGAGCCACAGCTGGCACTGTTCTCACCTCGGTTTTCACCCTCTCCTTCCCTCAGTCCCCACTCAACGTCCTCATTGCGAACCACCGTGAGGGGGGCTTTGTACACGGGAGTTGTTTTTGTTAATCGGTTACGTGAATGAAAACGGGGCATTGTTTGACTCCTACAAGAAATGATCTTGTGTGTTCCTCGTTTCTCACTCCCTGTGGGTATAGCGTGTGCTCGCAGGCCTCCGCCTGTCTACCTGCTCTAACAGAGCACTTGTAGCTGGTGCTGCCGTCAGATGCAACCGCAATCCCACATCCTCCTTCACCCCTCTTCCCTCCGACTGCTCTTCATTCGTTACTTTATTTTGTACATTGTGGTTAAGTTTTTTGCATCAAATGCCAGGCCCTTCCTCGTCTTCCTGTGCCAGTCACTGCACCAGACTGAGGATGGGTGCGGCAGTGTTCCCACGCTGTTGGCAAGTTGGGGTACGCTCCGTTGGGTGGGTGGGGGGGCGGTGTGGCGATTGGCTGGAGAAAGAGTGTAAACTTGTGTAAAATAAAGCTCCTGGGTCAAACGGTTGCCAAGCCACTGTTGCCATGGCATATTTCCAGTGTCCTAATTATGGTGCCGCCGTGCTGTACTTGTGGTACCTCATCCTTCCTCTTCCCCTCAGTCAGCTCTTTCCACATAGGAAGTCTCTGCTATGAATTATGCTATGAATAGAGTATGACAGCATAGTGGTAATGTCACTGGCACGAGTAATCCAGAGGCCTGGACTAATCATCCGGAGACGTGAGTTCAAATACCACCACGGCAGCTGGGGAATTTAAATTCAGTTAATTAAATAAATCGGGAATTTTAAAAAAAGCTAGTATCAGTAACGGCGACCATGAAACTACCGGATTGTTGTAAAAACCCATCTGGTTCACTAATATCCTTTAGGGAAGGAAATCTGCTGTCCTTACCCGGTCTGGCCTATATGTGACTCCAGGCTCACAGCAATGTGGTTGACTTTTAACTGCCCTCTCAAATGGCGGCACACCACCACCTTCTCGAGGGCAATTAGGGATGGGCAATAAATGCCAGCCTTGTCGGTGGCGCCCACATCCCGTGAATTAATTAAAAAAAGAATTAACCAGTAGTCCCGATATTTTCCACTTTGTTTTCCTCTTCCAAAGGCACGGACTCTTTGCTGGAGGGCGGTTCCATGGGCGGCGCCCGCGCTCTGGTACCTCACTGTTGAACAACAGGGAGGCATTACACCCCTGTCCAGGTGGACCCTGCCCATACTGGCATGCTTTTCAGCAGGGTTCCACAGACTGGCGATGAAAGCTGACATTTCCTGTGGTGTCTTTCCCCCGTTTGCGTCATTTTAATTTGGGAGAGCTTTAAATTCAACAACAGCAGCTTGCGTTTATTCAGCGCCTTTCAGGTCGGAAAGCGTCCCAAGCACTTTACAAGGGGTGTACGCCAAAGAAATCGACGCTAAGCCGAAGGAGGGGATATTAGGAGGGGTGACGAGCGCAGGGGGCGTTTAGGACGGTCTTAAAGGCGAGGTGAGAGAGGTATTGGGGAGGAAATCAAGAGCATTGGGCCAAAGTGGCTGAAGGCACGGCCGCTTCTGTGCTGCCGTTGCAGTGCTGCTGTTGTTTGCCACACACCTTTAAGCAGGTGGCCAGGACGTGCTGTGAAACCACTGATTTATTCCTGGCTGGCTGAAGCCATTCTCTCAATGGAGACTTGTAAAATCAACCTTGTGAAGGACACCTTGAACCCCGCTATTCCTTTCTCGCCACTTCTCGCTGTACGTTACATCTATTCCCTTCCCCATATATTGCACACTGCCCCCGCCCCGCCCCTTCCTGTACATCTGTGGATCTGGATGAAGGAAAGCTGTTTGCCTCACCCCATCTGTTCATCTCAAACAAACCAGCAGTTACCCCATCATTGTGTTTCTGAAACAATTCCAGGCTTTTTATCTCCACTACATTACATTTTATAGTTCTGTCTGAAGATGAACAATAGATGACATTGCTGAGTTCAGAAGGTCTGGTGTTTTGCCCACTCACTTCATGTGCTGACATGCCTGTTCACTGGGAATACCCACTCTGTAGAGGTAGAACACATGCAGGCTCCAGCCAGCTGTGGTGTCCCACCTGAGGGGAAATGAAAACCACTCACAATTACACAGAATGTGCAGCACAAACAGGCCATTCGGCCCAACAGGACCATGCTGGCGTTTATGTTCCACACGAGCCTCCTCCCACCCCTCTTATCTAACCCTCTATTCCTTTCTCCCTCATGTGTTTATCTAGCCTCCCCTTAAATGTATCTATACTAGTCGCCTCATGTGGTAGCGAGTTCCACATTCTCACCACTCTCTGGGTAAAGAAGTTTCTCCTGAATTCCCTATTGGATTTATTAGTGACTATCTTATACTTATGACCCCTAGTTTTGGAAGTCACTGCTATTAACCTGTCAATGTTGAGCAGGAGAGCAGCACCAGCGGCTCATCTCCGGCTTTCTTCCTTTTCTTTTATCCTTCCCCCTTCTGTTCTTTTCTCTTCCTCTCCTGAACGCGCTGACTTGCTGTGGAGGGCTCCGCGAGCACCGGCAGCCCCCTCGTACCACGCCGTAGTGCCCACTCTTCGACTGTCTGCAGGTTGCTCGACACCAAGGCCTCACCCGATGTCCACGCTTTCCAGCAGGGACTCTGGCCTCTTGCACCTCCCCGATTTTTAATCGCCCCCACCATCGGCTGCTGTGCCTTCAGCTGCCTCGGCCCTAAGCTCTGGAATCCTAAACCTCTCCACCTCTCTTTCCTCCTTTAAGACGCTCCTTAAATCTACCTCTTTCCTGTCCTAATATCTCCTTATGTCAAATTTTGTTTGATAATGCTCTTGTGAAGCGCCGTGGGACGATTTACTTCCTTAAGGCACTATATAAATGCAAGTTGTTGTTGGGGCAATGGGAGCAAGATTAGGCCATTCAGCCCCTTGTGCCCGTTCTGCCATTCAATGGCTGATCTGTACCTCGACTCCATTTACCTGCTACTGTTCCACAGCTCTTGATACCCTTACTCAACAAAAATCTATCAATCTCAGTCTTGAAAGCTCCACAGCCTTTTGTGGGAGAGAGTTCCAGATTTTCACTACCCTTTGTGTGAAAAAGCACTTCCCAAAATCAGCCCTGGATGGCCTAGCTCTAATTTTAAGGTTATGCCCCATTGTTCTGGACTCCCCCACCCTCCGGTCATCAGAGGAAATAGTTTCTTTATCTACCCTATCGAATCCCTTTATCATTTTAAACACCTCAGTCAGATAACCTCTTAATCGTCTAAGCTCAACAGAATACAAGTCAAGTTTAGAAAGAAAGACTTGCATTTCTACAGCGTCTTTCACGACCACCGGACGTCCCAAAGCGCTTTACAGCCAATGAAGTACTTTTTGAAGTGTAATCACTGTTGTAATGTATGAAGTTTATGTAATCTGTCCTTGTAATTTAACCCTCTAAGTGCCGGTATCATTCTGGTGAATCTGCGCTGTACCCCCTCCAGAGCCAGTATATCATTCCTGAGGTGCAGAGTCCAAAACTGAACACAGTACTCCAGAGCGACGTTCCCTTTGAGGCCGCGCAGCACTCCAGAGATCCCGCGCAGCAGACTTGCCAGCGTTTCAATGTAAAAATCGCGCATGCGCAGTATTTTGAATGGTCCACGCAGCCCCAAAAAAATGAGTGGGAGCATTGCTCCAGAGGTGGTCTGACCAAGGCTCTGTGTAACTGAAGTCAATAGATTACGATTAGGAGGAGCGACCTGCTCGCCCAGCCGAGGGATGCTGCTGCTAATTGTCAGTGTCACTGCTGCCCCAACTGGGATCAGCTCACTCAGCACAGATTGTAACAAACTGAAGCAGGCCCAGGACCCAGTGGTCACTTAGACACACAGACTAAAGCTTAAAACAAGTGCGGTTTATTCGCCCACGGCAGTTGTGTCTTTAAGTGCAGCGATCAACAAGACAGTAACAGGGATTTCTTTCCAGCAAACATCTTCTCACTCTCAATTCCTTCCTCTCCCCAAATGAACTTAGTTCCCTGTATTTTCTGCTTAGAGGCTGGGAGTCGTTCCCGATTAAAGGCAATGATTTCTTAAAGCTATACCACCTTGCCTTGGTTATTCTGACACATTTTATATAACATCTTAAAGTTGTACCCCATTGCGGATACAAAGCTCTCAAAAGCCTATGCCTCACATATCGTCACTCTCTGACAGGGTAGATGTCGAGAGGTTGTTTCCCCAGGCTGGAAAGTCTAGAACTCGGGGAGCATAGTCTCAGGATAAGGGGTCGGCTATTTAGACTGAGATAAGGTGAAATTTCTTCACTCAGAGGGTTGTGAAGCTTTGGAATTTTCTCCCCCAGAGGGCTGTGGATGCTCAGTCGTTGAGTATATTCAAGGCTGAGATAGATAGATTTTTGGACGCTAGGGGAATCAAGGGGTATGGGGATCGGGCGGGAAAGTGGAGTTGAGGTCGATGATCAGCCATGATCTTATTGAATGGCGGAGCAGGCTTGAGCGCCCCTTTGGCCTACTCCTGCTCCTAATTCTTATGTTCTTATAATCTCACTCTGTTAGAAGATCAAGATGGAACTGGGGACCTTCTGGGCCCTTTGGCTCAGTGCCACGCCCAGTGCGTTAAACCCCTCAGCCATCGGTAGAGCTTGGCCTGCTCTCCTTGTCAAGGAAAGCAATTTGGAATCAAACTGACCTAATGGATGGAGGCATTGAACAGCGTTTTAAATGTAGGCTTTTGGGTCTGTGCTTTGTTTCCCAGTCACCCGACATGGCGGCGGAGGAGGTGTTGGTGGACCATGTTCATGAGGTACCGAGCCACTACAAGGTGGTACTGGACAGACTGAACGAACAGCGGCAGCAAGAGCAATTTACCGACATCACCCTCATTGTGGACGGTCAGTACTCCCATACTCGCTTCTCGTGCTTAGGTCCGTTGGAGAACCATGTTCTTTGGTTGGGGGATGGAAGTGGGGTCTTGTTATTTACACCACAAAAGATCGAACACAAGCGTTATGTAATTTAAAAAAAATATTATTTTGATCAAAACTGCATGAGCAGTAACTTGTGTACTTGCCTACCAATCAGCTTGGCTCAGTTGGTGGCGCTCTCGCCCCTGGGTCAGTGGTCATGAGTTCAAGCACATAATTCTCAGTGCAGTACTGAGCGAGTGCTGCATGGTCGGAGGTGCCGTCCTCCTTAAATTGAAGTTCTGTCTGTCGCGGGTGATGTTAAAGAATGGCTGCCTTCCTTTGTTCTTGCACTTTCCCAAGAAGATTTGAAAAAGGCCAATGACCTTGCCGAAAATCCTCCCTCACCCTCATAACCAGTATCACAAGAAACTAACCCTAACCCTCAACCAACATCACCAGAAATTGGTCCAATATCCCCCTCAACATCACCAAAAACTGGCCAAATATCCCCCTCAACCCATATCAGCAGCCTATTTCTTCCCATCCTTCCAGAATACCATCCCGACCATCTCCCATTGCAGCTTTTAACACTTAGTGGAAGAGACAGACAGGACCCAGTGTAATCACAGCAGCGCTCCCTCAGTACTGCTCTGGGATTCCATCCTAGATTACGTTCTCAGGTCTGTGGAGTGGGACTTGAGCCCACCACTCGACTCAGAGAGGTTAGACTGCTCTGCCAACTAGGTCGATATGATGATTGTTATTCACCTCAGCGCTGGGTGTGGGATAAGAACGTAAGAACATAAGAAATAGGAGCAGGATTAGGCCATTCGGCCCCTCGAGCCTGCTCCGCCATTCAATAAGATCATGGCAGATCTTCTACCTCAACTCCACTTTCCTGCACTATCCCCATATCCCTTGATTCCCTTAATATCCAAAAATCTATCGATCTCTGTCTTGAATATACTCAATGAGTGAGCCTCCACAGCCCTCTGGGGTAGAGAATTCCAAACATTCACCGCCCTCTGAGTAAAGAAATTATTCCACATCTCATTCCTAAATGGCTGACCCCTTACTCTGAGACTATGACCCCTGGTTCTCGACTCCCCAGTCAGGGGAAACATCCTCCCTGCATCTACCCTGTCAAGTCCTGTAAGAATTTTGTATGTTTCAATGAGATCACCTCTCATTCTTCTAAACTCTCGAGAATATAGGCATAGCCAGAAGTGCTGAGTGGATGATCCATATTGGCCGACTCCCGAGGTCCCCACCATCACAGAAGCCAGTCTTCAGCCAATTCGATTCACTCCAAGTGATATCAAGAAACGGCTGAGCGCACTGGATACAGCAAAGGCTATGGGCCCCGAGAACATCCCGGCTCTTGTGCTGAAGACTTGTGCTCCAGAACTAGCCGCACCTCTAGCTATTCCAGTACAGCTACAACACTGGCATCTATCCGACAATGTGGAAAACTGCCCAGGCATATCCTGTCCCCAGGACATCACTGCAGCAGTTCCTCAGGGCAGTGTCCTAGGCCCAACCATCTTTAGCTGCTTCGTCAATGACCTTCCCTCCAACATAAGGTCAGAAATGGGGATATTCGCTGATGACTGCACAGTGTTCAGCGCCATTCACAACTCCTCAAATAATGAAGCAGTCCATGCCTGCATGCAACAAGACCTGGACGACGTTCAGGCTTGGGCTGATAAGTGGCAGGTAACATTCTCGCCATAGAAGTGCCAGGCAATGACTATCTCCAACAAGCGAGAGTCTAACCACTGTCCCTTGACATTCAACGGCATTACCATCGCCGAATCCCCCACCATCAACATCCTGGGGGTCACCATTGACCAGAAGCTTAACTGGAGCAGCCACATAAATACTGTGGCAACAACAGCAGGTCAGAGGCTGGGTATTCTGCAGCGAGTGTCTCACCTCCTGACTCCCCAAAGCCTTTCCACCATCTACAAGGCACAAGTCAGGAGTGTGATGGAATACTCTCCACTTGCCTGGATGAGTGCAGCTCCAACAACACTCAAGAAACTCGACACCATCCAGGACAAAGCAGCCCGCTTGATTGGCACCCCATCCACCACCTTAAACATTCACTCCCTCCACCACTGGCGTACCGTGGCTGCAGTGTGTACCATCTACAAGATGCACTGCAGCAACTCGCCAAGGCTTCTTCGACAGCACCTCCCAAATCTGTGACCTCTTCCACCTAGAAGGACAAGGGCAGCAGGCACATGGGAACACCACCACCTCCAAGTTCCCCTCCAAGTCACACACCATCCTGACTTAAAAGTATATCGCCGATCCTTCATCGTCGCTGGGTCAAAATCCTGGAACTCCCTCCCTAACAGCACTGTGGGAGTACCTTCACCACACGGACTGCAGCGGTTCAAGAAGGCGGCTCACCACCACCTTCTCAAGGGCTATTAGGGATGGGCAATAAATGCTGGCCTTGCCAGCGACGCCCACATCCCATAAATTAATTTGAAAAAAAAGGTCGACTAAATCTCTCCTCATAGGACAATCCCCCAATCCCAGGAATCAGTCTGGTGAACCTTTGTTGCACTCCCTCTATGGCAAGTATATCCTTCCTTAGGTAAGGAGACCAAAACTGTACACAATGCTCCAGGTGTGGTCTCACCAGGGCCCTATATAATTGCAGTAAGACGTCTTTACTCTTATACTCAAATCCTCTTGTAATAAAGGCCAACATACCATTTGCTTTCCTAATTGCTTGCTGTAAGAACATAAGAAATAGGAGCAGGAGTAGGCCAATCGGCCCTTCGAGCCTGCTCCGCCATTCAATGAGATCATGGCTGATCTGATCCTCACCTCAAATCTAAAGAACACAAGAAGTAGGAGCAGGACCCGGCCACTCAGCCCCTGGGCCCGCTACGCCACCCACAGGGCCTCGACCGATCCGAACTCAGCCTCATGTCCAATTTCCTGCCTGTTCCCCGTAACCCCTAATTCCCTTTACTTCTAAGAAACTGTCTATTTCTGTTTTAAATTTATTTAATGATGTAGCTTCCACAGCTTCCTGGGGCAGCAAATTCCACAGACCTACTACCCTCTGAGTGAAGAAGTTTCTCCTCATCTCAGTTTTGAAAGAGCAGCCCCTTATTCTAAGACTATGTCCTCTAGTTCTAGTTTCACCCATCATTGGAAACATCCTTACCGCGTCCACCCGATCAAGCCCCTTCACAATCTTATATGTTTCAATAAGATCGCCTCTCATTCTTCTGAACTCCAATGAGTAGAGTCCCAATCTACTCAACCTCTCCTCGTATGTCCACCCCCTCATCCCGGGATTAACCGAGTGAACCTTCTTTGTACTGCCTCGAGAGCAAGTATGTCTTTTCTTAAGTATGGACACCAAAACTGTACGCAGTATTCCAGATGCGGTCTCACCAATACCTTATATAACTGCAGCAATACCTCCCTGTTTTTATAATCTATCCCCCTAGCAATAAAAGCCAACATTCCGTTGGCCTTCTTGATCACCTGCTGCACCTGCATACTAACTTTTTGATTTTCTTGCACTAGGACCCCCAGATCCCTTTGTACTGCAGTACTTTCCAGTTTCTCACCATTAAGATAATAACTTGCTCTCTGATTTTTCCTGCCAAAGTGCATAACCTCACATTTTCCAATATTGTATTGCATCTGCCAAATCTCTGCCCACTCACCCAGCTTGTCTATATCCCCTTGTAGGTTTTTTATGTCCTCCTCACTTTCTACTTTCCCTCCCATCTTTGTATCATCTGCAAACTTTGATATGTTACACTCGGTCCCCTCCTCCAAATCGTTAATATAGATTGTAAAGAGTTGGGGACCCAGCACCGACCCCTGTGGAACACCACTGGCTACTGGTTGCCAGTCCGAGAATGAACCATTTATCCCAACTCTCTGCTTCCTGTTAGATAACCAATCCTCCACCCATGCCAGAATATTCCCCCCAATCCAGTGATTTTTTATCTTGAGCAATAATCTTTTATGTGGCACCTTGTCGAATGCCTTCTGGAAGTCTAAATACACTTTATTTATGTATGTACCTGCATGTTAACTTTCAGTGATTCGTGTACAAGGACACCCAGGTCCCTCTGAACACCAACATTTCCCAATCCCTCACCATTTAAAAAAATAATCTGCTTTTCTATTTTTCCTACCAAAGTAGATAACTTCACATTTCTCCACATTATATTCCATTTGTCATGTTCTTGCCCACTCACTTCGCTTGTCTATATCCGCTTGAAGCCTCCTTGCATCCTCCTCACAACTTACATTCCCACCCAGCTTTGTATCATCAGCAAACTTGGATATATTACATTTGATCCCCGCATCCAAATCATTGATATAGATTGTGAATAGCTGATCCTTGCGGCACCCCACTAGTTACAGCCTGCCAACCCAAAAATGACCCGTTTATTCCTACTCTCTGTTTTCTGTCCGTTAACCAATCCTCAATCCATGCTAATATATTACCCCCAATCCCATGAGCCCTAATTTTATTTACTAACCTCTTGTTTTGTTAATAATCTCTTGCTGCTGCTGCTGAATGATGGCTGCATTTGCCTACTTTATTTCAGTAGTTCATTCGGTGAAGTGATGAGGTGCAAAATAAATGTATTTCTTTTAATATCGGACAACTTATGTACTTTTTAAAGTATTCATGGTATTGACAGGGAGCTGGCACCAGCTAGTACTCCAAGCTTATTTATGGTACTGGTATCCGTGTCCGATAGCAAAAAAAACACATCCAAGCTGATAGGCTTTAATGTATTAGTAAGAAAGAAAGAAATTGCATTGATACAGTGCCTTTCACGACCTCAAGACATCCCAAAGCGCTTTACTGCCAATGAGTGGAGTCACTGTTGTAATGTAGGAAACGTGGCAGCCAGTTTGCGCACAGCAAGCTTCCACAAACAGCATTGTGATGGTGATCTGTTTTAGTAAAGTTGCTTGAGGGATAAATATTGGCCAGGACACTGGGGAGAACTCCTCTTCTTCAAATAGTGGCCGTGGGATCTTTTACATCCACCTGAGAGGTTTAACATCTCATCCGAAAGATAGTGCAGCACTCCCTCAGTACTGCACTAAAGTGTCAACCTGGATTTTGTGCTCAAGTCTCTGGAGTGGGACTTGAACCCGCCACCTTCTGACTCCGATGTGAGCGTGCTACCCACTGAGCCACAGTTGCTCTCCCACTGCTCCCACCAGCAGTGCCTAGCAAGCCACTCGGTTGTTGGGGATGGGCGGTAAATGCTGGCCTTGCCAGCAACGCCTCCGTCCCGAGAACCATTTTAAAAAAAATAAAATGAAGGGATTTATCTTTGCCACTTCTGTTCTGCAGGTCACCATTTCAAAGCCCACAAAGCTGTCCTTGCTGCCTGCAGCCAGTTCTTCTGCCGCTTTTTCCAGGATTTCAGGGAGGAGCCCTTGGTTGAGATCGAAGGTGAGTTTACCCAACAGCAGCAACTATTTCACAGAGATGAGCTGAGATGTGGAAGGCTATTTGGTCCTCGTGGCTCCTCCCTGCTTAGAGACCCATGATCCCCCCACCCCAGCACAGCATCCTCTTGAATGAATTCAGAGCTTTAGCCTTTGCTGCCGACCCGGATCCCATTCCGGGTATTGGTCACTCTCTTGGCGTGATGACGTGCCTCCTGGCATCAGTCCGAAATTTTCCGTTTACCCATTTGCGCAATAAATCATAGAATCATAGAAACTTACAGCACGGAAGGAGGCCATTTCGGCCCATCGTGTCCGCGCCGGCCAACAAAGAGCTATCCAGCCTAATCGCACTTCCCAGCTTTTGGCCCGTAGCCCTGCAGGTTAGAGCATCCCAAGTGCACATCCAAGTACTTTTTTAATGTGGTTAGGGTTTCTGCCTCTACCACCCTTTCAGGCAGTGAGTTCCAGACCCCCACAACCCTCTGGGTGAAGAAATTTCCCCTCAAATCCCCTTGAAACCTTCCCCCCAATTACTTTAAATCTGTGCCCCCTGGTTTTTGACCCCTCTGCTATGGGACATAGGTCCTTTCTATCCACTTTATCTAGGCCCCTCATAATTTTATACACCTCAATAAGGTCTCCCCTCAGCCTCCTCTGTTCCAAGGAAAACAAACCCAGCCTATCCAGTCTTTCCTCATAGCTAAGATTCTCTACTCCCAGCAACATCCTTGTAAATCTCCTCTGTACCCTCTCTAGTGCAATCACATCTTTCCTGTAATGTGGTGACCAGAACTGCACGCAATACTCTAGCTGAGGCCTAACTAGTGTTTTATACAGTTGAAGCATAACTCCCCTGCTCTTGCATGCTATGCCACGGCTAATAAAGGCATGCATTCTGTATGCCTTCTTAACTACCTTATCTACCTGGCCTGCTACCTTCAGAGATCTGCGGACATGCACTCCAAGGTCCCTTTGTTCCTCTACACTACTCAGTGTCCTACCATTTAATTTGTATTCCCTTTCCTTGTTAGCCCTCCCCAAATGCATTACCTCACACTTCTCCAGATTAAATTCCATTTGCCACTGTTCTGCCCACCCGACCAATTTATTGATTTCTTCCTGCAGTCTACAGCTTCCTTCTTCAGTATCAACCACACAGCCGATTTTAGTATCATCTGCAAACTTCTTAATCATACCCCCTATATTCAAGTCTAGATCATTGATATATACCACAAAAAGCAAGGGACCTAGTACTGAGCCCTGCGGAACCCCACTGGCAACAGCCTTCCAGTCACAAAAACACCCATCAACCATTACCCTCTGCTTCCTGTCTCCGAGCCAGTTTTGAATCCAACTTGACACTTTGCCCTGGATCCCATGGGCTTTTAACTTCGTGACCAGTCTGCCATGTGGAACCTTATCAAAAGCCTTGCTAAAGTCCATATACACTACATCAAACGCACTACCCTCATCTACCCTCCTTGTTACCTCCTCAAAAAATTCAATCAAGTTTGTCGGACACGACCTTCCCTTAACAAATCCATGCTGACTATCCTTGATTAATCCATGTCTTTCTAAATGAAGATTTATCCTGTCCTTCAGAATTCTTTCCAATAATTTTCCCACCACCGAGGTTAGGCTGACTTGGTCTATCCTTTTCTCCCTTTTTAAACAAGGGTACCACATTGGCAGTCCTCCAGCACCACACCTAAAGCCAGAGAGGATTGGAAAATGATGGTCAGGGCCTCTGCTATTTCCTCTTTTGCTTCGCTTAACAGCCTGGGATACATTTCATCCGGGCCTGGGGATTTATCCACTTTTAAAGCTGCTAAACCCCTTAATACTTTTTCACTCACTATGTTTATTTCATCTAATATTTCACACTCCTCCTCCCCGATAGCAATGTCTGCTTCGCCCCTCTCCTTTGTGAAAACAGGCGCAAAGTATTCATTAAGAACCATACCGACGTCTCCCGCCTCCACATACAGATTACCCTCATGATCTCTAATAGGCCCTACCCTTTCTTTAGTTATCCTCTTACTCTTAATATATTTATAAAACATCTAAATGAAAGGGGTTTGATTGGGTAGACCTAGAGAAAATGTTTCCACTTGTGGGTGAGACCAGAACCAGGGGCCATAAATACAAGATAGTCATTAATAAATCCAACAGGAAGCTCAGGAGAAACTGCTTTACCCAGAGAGCGGTGAGAGTGTGGAACTCACTACCACAGGGAGTAGTTGAGGCGAATAGCATGGATGCATTCAAGGGGAAGCCAGATAAACACATGTGGGAGAAAGGAATAGAAGGATGTGCTGATAGGGTGAGATGAAGTAGGGTGGGAGGAGGCTCGTGTGGAGCATAAACACCGGCATTGACCTGCTGGGCCGAATGGCCTGTTTCTGTGCTGTGAATTCAATGTAATACACGTGCACTTGTATCTGTGAAGCGTTTAACAACAAACATCATAAGGTGTTTCACCAGGGGGAGTTGGGGAATTACACAGCAAGCAGAGATTTAGGAGCGTGACCACAGGTAAGGTCGAAGAGGGGGAGCGTTGAGTTTGGCACGTGTTAGGGTTTGTGTAGGGTGATGTTTGGGAGGCAGGCGATGAGGGAGTGGCGGAGAAGCTGAGCCTGGAGACGGTGACGGCGTGGATGAGGGTTTCTGCAGGGGTGGAGGGCGGCGCTTTCGTGCAATTTCCAGCCGCCATTTTTCGAGCAGCAGTGGCGAAGGTCTGGGGGCATCTTATCCGCCAACACCCTGGGGCTCCCAGTCACCAATCCTGTGCTGACCATCTGCTTGTCCAGCGCCAATGTCTGAATGGGCCTGAATTTCTGCAGCTGAACATTGGCAAGATAGGAGACAGCAGTGATGGGTTCCCAGCAGAAATAGTTGGGAATGGACGGCCTTGGTGATGGATAGGATGTAGGGTTCAAAACTCTGCTCGCAGTCAACCTAGGCACGCTGTTGTCAGCTGGAAGGAAATGATTAACTGTGGTGGTGGAGGGAGGGCGGTGGCAGTGGAGGGGCTAAGGTGTGAAATATCTGGTGGGAACTGAGCAGGTTAGCTGCTGTCTTCCCAATGGAGCAGTTTCTGGCTCCTCCATGCCTTGGTGCTGGGTAAGCAGTCGGTTGGTGTAGGAACAGTTGTGTAGTTAAGGCTAGCGGCAGGGACGTAGACTTGGGTCCTGTAATGTTTTCATATGGCGACCTACTGTAATTTTCCTGATTAAATCTCACTGACACAATGTTCACTCCCCTGCTACTAACGTGCTTCCTACGTCCACCTACAGCTATTCTAATAGGCTGACCAGAGAGAGTTGGGTGAAAGGACCGCATTTCAATTTGAGTCTGACTAAAACCCACAAATACCCAGTGCACTCAGAACAGCACCAATGGCAATTGTGCGCTTTGCAGCTTTGTCCATTAATGCACAGCCAGGGATTGAACTGTACCTGCCCTGGGAGTGTGTGATGGGACAGTGTAGAGGGAGCTTTACTCTGTATCTAACCCGTGCTGTACCTGCCCTGAGAGTGTTTGATGTGACAGTGTAGAGGGAGCTTTACTCTGTATCTAACCCGTGCTGTACCTGCCCTGGGAGTGTTTGATGGGACAGTGTAGAGGGAGCTTTACTCTGTATCTAACCCGTGCTGTACCTGCCCTGAGAGTGTTTGATGGGACAGTGTAGAGGGAGCTTTACTCTGTATCTAACCCGTGCTGTACCTGCCCTGAGAGTGTTTGATGTGACAGTGTAGAGGGAGCTTTACTCTGTATCTAACCCATGCTGTACCTGCCCTGGGAGTGTTTGATGGGACAGTGTAGAGGGAGCTTTACTCTGTATCTAACCCGTGCTGTACCTGCCCTGAGAGTGTTTGATGGGACAGTGTAGAGGGAGCTTTACTCTGTATCTAACCCATGCTGTACCTGCCCTGGGAGTGTTTGATGGGACAGTGTAGAGGGAGCTTTACTCTGTATCTAACCCATGCTGTACCTGCCCTGGGAGTGTTTGATGGGACAGTGTAGAGGGAGCTTTACTCTGTATCTAACCCGTGCTGTACCTGCCCTGAGAGTATTTGATGTGACAGTATAGAGGGAGCTTTACTCTGTATCTAACCCATGCTGTACCTGCCCTGGGAGTGTTTGATGGGACAGTGTAGAGGGAGCTTTACTCTGTATCTAACCCGTGCTGTACCTGCCCTGAGAGTGTTTGATGTGACAGTGTAGAGGGAGCTTTACTCTGTATCTAACCCATGCTGTACCTGCCCTGGGAGTGTTTGATGGGACAGTGTAGAGGGAGCTTTACTCTGTATCTAACCCGTGCTGTACCTGCCCTGAGAGTGTTTGATGGGACAGTGTAGAGGGAGCTTTACTCTGTATCTAACCCGTGCTGTACCTGCCCTGGGAGTGTTTGATGGGACCATGTAGAGGGAGCTTTACTCTGTATCTAACCCCGTGCTGTACCTGCCCTGGGAGTGTTTGATGGGACAGTGTAGAGGGAGCTTTACTCTGTATCTAACCCGTGCTGTACCTGCCCCGGGAGTGTTTGATGGGACAGTGTAGAGGGAGCTTTACTCTGTATCTAACCCGTGCTGTACCTGCCCTGGGAGTGTTTGATGGGACAGTGTAGAGGGAGATTTACTCTGTATCTAACCCGTGCTGTACCTGCCCTGGGAGTGTTTGATGGGACAGTGTAGAGGGAGCTTTACTCTGTATCTAACCCGTGCTGTACCTGCCCTGGGAGTGTTTGATGGGACAGTGTAGAGCGAGCTTTACTCTGTATCTAACCCCTGCTGTACCTGCAGTAACTAGAGCACACTCTTACAGTATGCAGTGGCCTTTTACTGTCAGAGTGAGCTGTGAAATATCCACCGCACATTGGTGAAAGAAAGAATCCATCAAGACTTGAAATACACAGCGGGTCCGTCAGCTCATGAATTGGGAAGACACAGGTTAACGGTTCAGCTGCGGGCTCTTTGTAGGAACTGTGTGGCCAATGATTTGAATGTGTGGGTTAGGTTGATTTGGCTATGATAAATTGACCCTTAGTGTTAGGGGGGGATTAAATATGTGGGGTTATGGGGATAGGATGGGATATGTTAGGGGGAATTAAATACGTGGGGTTACGGGGGTAGGGTGGGATATGTGTACTGTGGGGATTAAAGCAGGGACAGGGTACTGGATTTGGATGATCAGCCATGATCGTATTGAATGGCGGAGCAGGCTCGACGGGCCGAATGGCCTACTCCTGTTCCTAGATTCTATGTTTCTATGTTTCTAATGACTCTTTTGTTGAGAACCCAAAGCACAGGGCGCCATCCAGGATGAAAGCAGAAGTTGAGCTCAGTCAGAAAGTAGTGGTTCGGAATGGTTTAGAAGCTTTTTCACCATAGGGGGAAGGGAAGACTTCTCGGAATGCTGATCTCCCAGCACCATCCCTGATCATCAGCAACTCACCCAAAACGCCTCTGCCCACACCCTGCCCCATTTGCCCAGTACCACTACCTTTGTCCACCTCCTGTCGGTCCCTGTCCCTCAGCACATCAAATTCAAAGTCCTTGTCCACATTTATAACTCCTTCCGCAGCCTCAGCAAGCCCCTCCCACCTTTTCCTGTGCAACATCTCCAGCTCTCTGTCTCAGCCCCTCAGTCTTACACCTCTACCCTCATGCACTTTTTAAAAATTCATTTATGGGCTGTGGGCGTCGCTGGCAAGGCCAGCATTTATTGCCCATCCCTAATTGCCCTTGAGAAGCTGGTGGTGAGCCGCCTTCTTGAACTGCTGCAGTCGATGTGGTGCTCCCACAGTGCTGTTAGGGAGGGAGTTCCAGGATTTTGACCCAGCGACGATGAAGGAACGGCCGATATACTTCCATGTCAGGATGGTGTGTGACTTGGAGGGGAACTTGGAGGTGGTGGTGTTCCCATGCATCTGCTGCCCTTGTCCTTCTAGGTGGAAGAGGTCGCGGGTTTGGGAGGTGCTATCTCCCCCCGCCGCCCCCCCCCCCCCCTGCCCCCCACACACACATTCCTCTGCTGGTGGCAGTGCCTTCAGCTGTTTCAGCCATATTGCCTGCAGCTCCCTATCTAACCCTTCCCCCTTGCACTTTCTCTCCCTCCCTTGATTTCCTCTCTCTGCAATATTCTCTCTCTCAATAATCCCTCCTATTATTGCTCAGCTTCTGTGAAGCACCTTGGGATGTGAACTGCATTCAAGGCGCCATATCAAGAAGTTCCTCTTGACACGGAGAGTGATCAACTTGTGGAGTAGACCCCCACATAAGAGCAGTGGAGGCATACATAAGAGCAGGAGTAGGCCATATGGCCCCTCGAGCCTGCTCCGCCATTCAATAGAAATTTCAATTAGAAAATCATAATATAGTCAAGCAGAGTCAGCATGGTTTTATGAAAGGGAAATCATGTTTGACAAATTTGCTGGAGTTCTTTGAGAATGTAACGAGCAGGGTGGATAAAGGGGAACCAGTAGATGTCGTGTATTTGGATTTCCAGAAGGCATTCGATAAGGTGCCACATAAAAGGTTACTGCACAAGATAAGAGCTCACGGGGTTGGGGGTAATATATTAGCATGGATAGAGGATTGGCTAACTAAAAGAAAACAGAGTCGGGATAAATGGGTCATTTCAGGTTGGCAAACTGTAACTAGTGGGGTGCTGCAGGGATCGGTGCTGGGGCCTCAACTATTTACAATCTATATCAATGACTTGGATGAAGGGATCGAGTGTAATGTAGCCAAATTTGCTGATGATACAAAGATAGGTGGGAAAGCAAATTGTGTGGAGGATGCAAAGAATCGCCAAAGGGATAGAGATAGGCTAAGTGAGTGGGCAAAAATCTGGCAGATGGAGTATAATGTGGGAAAATGCGAGGTTATCCACTTTGGTAGGAAAAATAAAAAAGCAAATTATTATTTAAATGGACAGAGATTACAAAATGCTGAGGTACAGAGGGATCTGGGGGTCCTTGTACATGAATCACAAAAACTTAGCATGCAGGTACAGCAAGT
The DNA here is from genome assembly GCA_030390025.1 of Squalus acanthias. NCBI lineage: Eukaryota > Metazoa > Chordata > Chondrichthyes > Squaliformes > Squalidae > Squalus > Squalus acanthias. The sequence goes on from CM059425.1 coordinate 261,729,605, forward strand.
AATTAGGAAGGCAAATGGAATGTTGGCCTTTATTACAAAGGGAATGGAGTATAAAAGTAGGGAAGTCCTGTTACAACTGTACAGGGCGTTGGTGAGACCACACCTGGAGTACTGCGTACAGTTTTGGTCACCTTATTTAGGGAAGGATATACTTGCACTGGAGGCAGTTCAGAGAAGGTTCACTCGGTTGATTCCGGAGATGAAGGGGTTGTCTTATGAAGAAAGGTTGAGCAGGTTGGGCCTATACTCACTGGAGTTTAGAAGAATGAGAGGGGATCTTATTGAAACATATAAGATTCTGAAGGGGCTTGACAGGGTAGATGCAGAGAAGATGTCTCCCCTCGTGGGGGAATCTAGAACTAGGGGGCATAGTTTCAGAATAAGGGGGCACCCATTTAAAACAGAAATGAGGAGGAATTTCTTCTCTCAGAGGGTCGTGAATCTTTGGAATTCTCTTCCCCAGAGAGCTGTGGAGGCTGGGTCATTGAATATAATTAACTTGGAGATAGACAAATTTTTGAATGGTAAAGGAGTCGAGGGTTATGGGGAGTGGGCAGGGAAGTGGAGTTGAGGCCAAGATCAGATCAGCCATGATCTTATTGAGTGGCGGAGCAGGCTCGAGGGGCCAAATGACCTACTCCTGATCCTACGTCTTATGTTCTTATATTAATAAGATCATGGCTGATCTTCACCCTCAACTCCACTTTCCCGCCCGATCCCCACATCCCTCGATTCCCCATGAGTCCAAAAATCGATCGATCTCAATGACTCAGCATCCACAGCCCTCTGGGGTAGAGAATTCCAAAGATTCACAACCCTCTGAGTGAAGAAATTTCTCCTCATCTCAGTCCTAAATGGCCAACCTCTTAGCCTGAAACTATGACTCCTAGTTCTGGACTCTCCAGCCAGGGGAAACAACCTCTCAGCATCTACCCTGTCAATCCCCCTCAGAATCTTATATGTTTCAATGAGATCACCGCTCATTCTTCTAAACTCCAGAGACACCCAATCTACTCAATCTCTTATAGGACAAACCTCTCATCCCAGGGATCAATCCGTGAAGTATCACTGAAGAAGCAATTGGAGGCTGCAATGGGGAGGTGGCGGGCTCCTTCTCGATGGGGGAGCTCAGCTGGGGCCCCCGCGGCCTTACACCGCTGTAACTTCCCTGCGTTTCTAAATGCAGGTGATTTGGTAAGAAACTCTGCAGTCTTGAGGCCCAGGGAAAAGAGTGAGTTTGAGCAGGCTGCGATGAGGCTTGATTTGAAGCAGTGTAGAGGTGGCTGTACCGAGGTTTTTGACACTGGTTGCTCTGTGGTCTCAGGGGTGAGTAACCTGGCGTTCCGACACCTGATCGAGTTTACCTACACTGCCAAGCTGATGGTGCTGCAGGAAGAGGAGGCGAGCGATGTGTGGAAGGCAGCGGAATACTTGCAGATGGAAGAGGCGATGAAAGCACTCAACAACCGGTAACAAAGCGCTTGCGCTATTTCTCTTCCATCGTTTACTCCTCCTCCTCCGGAGGCTCGTGTTGGGGTACAGGCTCGATGGGCTGAATGGTCTCCTTCTCTGCTGTATCATTCTATGAGTTCAGTGGCTGGTGGCAGCCCTCCTGCTCAGGAAGCCACTCTTGCTGTGTGTGTGATCCTAGCTACTAAAGCCTAGGGTTTTCAGATGGGCACCATTTTAAGTGCCGTGGGAAAGTCCAGGCTCGTTCTAGAATGATACAGCGCAGAAGGAGGCCATTCGGCCCATCGTGCCTGTGCCGGGAAAGACTTGCATTTGTATAGCACCTGATCATATCTCTCGAATGCCCCACAGTGCTTCCCAGACATTGAATTACCGTGGAGTGCAGTGACTAGTTATGCAAGCACGTGCGGCAACCAATTTACGCATAGGAGGAGCCCACAAGCAGCAGTGGGGTGAATGACTTGTTTTGGTGGTGGTGTTTGAGGGAGGATGTTGGCCCAGGTCATTAGGAGCAGGCTCTGGTTTGAATGGGTCATTCATCTCATTGTTGTTTTAGGGATCCTACAAAAAGTCACCGCACTTCAAAGCCATTCACTGGAGATGTTTGAGAGCGGTGATGTGGCGCTCCATCAATGCATTCTTCCTTTTCCCTAGCCAAGTCCCATTTTAATTAAAGGTATTTATTTGCACTTTTAAGTTTGGGGATATTCTTCCTTCCTCTGCAGTGTTCTTGTGCTGTTTCTGTTGCCTGTCCCACTCACTGCCCTGCTGTGTGTTCCTGTGCTGTGTTACTGTTCCCTGTCCCGCTCACTGCCCTGCTCTGTGTTCCTCTGCTGTGTTACTGTTCCCTGTCCCACTCACTGCCCTGCTCTGTGTGCTTGTGCTGTGTTACTGTTCCCTGTCCCACTCACTGCCCTGCTCTGTGTGCTTGTGCTGTGTTACTGTTCCCTGTCCCGCTCACTGCCCTGCTGTGTGTTCCTGTGCTGTGTTACTGTTCCCTGTCCCACTCACTGCCCTGCTCTGTGTGCTTGTGCTGTGTTACTGTTCCCTGTCCCGCTCACTGCCTTGCTCTGTGTTCCTGTGCTGTGTTACTGTTCCCTGTCCCGCTCACTGCCCTGCTGTGTGTTCCTGTGCTGTGTTACTGTTCCCTGTCCCGCTCACTGCCTTGCTCTGTGTTCCTGTGCTGTGTTACTGTTCCCTGTCCCGCTCACTGCCCTGCTGTGTGTTCCTGTGCTGTGTTACTGTTCCCTGTCCCACTCACTGCCCTGCTCTGTGTTCCTGTGCTGTGTTACTGTTCCCTGTCCCGCTCACTGCCGTGCTCTTTTTCAGGAACAATGCAGCTTCACCGACGGCCAAAGCCAAGACATCTGGCAAGAGGAAAGCCAAGAAGCGGACGATAGCGGAAACGTCGAACGTCATTACGGAAACCCTGCCGTCCATCCAGGAGACAGAGACGCTGGAGATCGACCAGGAGAACGTCTTCGCCACGGAGATCGTGGAGATCGACGGGGAAGCGGAGGAGCTGGAAGATGAGGCCGCCGCCGCCGCGGTGGAAGCGGTGGAGAACCTGTCGACGGCAGACGAGTCGACGCAGCCGTCTGGCGACGTGGCGGGCTCGGAGCAGCCGGCGGAGTCGGCGCTGGCCCTGCTCGCCGACATCACCAGCAAGTACCAGCAGGACGAGCTGGACAAGGAGCTGGAGAAGGAAGGGGAGCGGGAGCCCGCGGCCCGGCCCCGGGAGGAGTCGGAGGCGTCCATGGCATCGGAGGACGGGATCCACATCGTGGAGGTGCTGGCGCAGGGTGACAAACTGTTCTGCTGCGAGAAGTGCAACCGCTCCTTCAGACTCTTTTATCACTTCAAGGAGCACCTGAAGGTGCACTCGGGGGAGAACTACGTGTGCCACCTGTGCAGCAAGCAGTACACGCGGGAGAGCGCCTGGAAACAGCACCTCTCCTCCCACCGAGACGAGGAGGGCGGCAACAAGAAGCCGCGCTGCGTCCGCAAGGTGCACGTGTGTCAGTACTGCGAGAAACAGTTTGACCACTTCGGACATTTTAAAGAGCATCTTCGAAAGCACACGGGTAAGAGGTGTCAGCGATGCTGGGATCTTACCCTGTATCACACAATCACTGAATCTTACAGCCGAGAAGAAGGCCATTCGGCCCATCGTGCCTCTCCCGGCTCTTTGAAAGAGCGATCTAATTAGTCCCACAGCCCTGCAAATTTTTATATTTTCAAGTATTTATCCAATTCCATTTTGAAAGTTGCATTTGAATCTGCTTCCACCGCCCCTTCAGGCAGCGCATTACAGATCACAACAACTTGCTGTGTAAATAAAAATTTTGACAATTACCTTAAAACTTTGTCCTCTGCTTACCGACCCTCCTGCCAGTGGAAACAGTTTCTCCTTATTTGCTCTATCAACATCCCCTGCAAATATTGACACACTCCCGGGGACCCCCTGCAAATATTGACCCACTCCCAGGGACCCCCTGCAAATACTGACCCACTCCCTGGGACCGCCTGTAAATATTGACCCACTCCCAGGGACCCCCTGCAAATACTGACCCACTGCCAGGGACCCCCTGCAAATACTGACCCACTCCCTGGGACCCCCTGTAAATATTGAAAGACTCCCAGGGACACCCTGCAAATACTGACCCACTCCCTGGGACCGCCTGTAAATACTAACCTGCTCCTGGGGACTCCCTGTAAATATTGACCCACTCCCAGGGACCCCCTGCAAATACTGACTCACTCCCAGGGACCCCCTGTAAATATTGACTCACTCCCAGAGACCCCCTGTAAATATTGACCCACTCCCGGGGACCGCCTGTAAATATTGACCCACTCCCGGGGACCGCCTGTAAATACTGACCCACTCCCAGGGACTCCCTGTAAATATTGACCCACTCCCAGGGACTCCCTGCAATTATTGACCCACTCCCAGGGACCCCCTGTAAATACTGACCCACTCCCAGGGACCCCCTGTAAATACTGACTCACTCCCAGGGACCCCCTATAAATACTGACCCACTCCCAGGGACCCCCTGTAAATATTGACCCACTCCCAGGGACCCCCTGTAAATATTGACTCACTCCCAGGGACCCCCTGTAAATATTGACTCACTCCCAGGGACCCCCTGTAAATATTGACTCACTCCCAGGGACCCCCTGTAAATACTGACACACTCCCAGGGACCCCCTGTAAATATTGACTCACTCCCAGGGACCCCCTGTAAATATTGACTCACTCCCAGGGACCCCCTGTAAATATTGACTCACTCCCAGGGACCCCCTGTAAATATTGACCACTCCCAGGGACCCCCTGTAAATATTGACACACTCCCAGGGACCCCCTGTAAATACTGACACACTCCCGGGGACCCCCTGTAAATACTGCCACACTCCCAGGGACCCCCTGTAAATATTGACACACTCCCAGGGGCCCCCTGTAAATATTGACTCACTCCCAGGGACCCCCTGTAAATATTGACTCACTCCCAGGGACCCCCTGTAAATATTGACTCACTCCCAGGGACCCCCTGTAAATATTGACACACTCCCAGGGACCCCCTGTAAATATTGACACACTCCCAGGGACCCCCTGTAAATATTGACACACTCCCAGGGACCCCCTGTAAATACTGACACACTCCCGGGGACCCCCTGTAAATACTGACACACTCCCAGGGACCCCCTGTAAATATTGACTCACTCCCAGGGACCCCCTGTAAATACTGACCCGCTCCCAGGGAACTCCTGTAAATATTGACTCACTCCCAGGGACCCCCTGTAAATACTGACCCACTCCCAGGGACCCCCTGTAAATATTGACTCACTCCCAGGGACCCCCTGTAAATATTGACCCACTCCCGGGGACCGCCTGTAAATACTGACCCACTCCCAGGGACCCCCTGTAAATACTGACTCACTCCCAGGGACCCCCTATAAATACTGACCCACTCCCAGGGACCCCCCGTAAATATTGATACACTCCCGGGGACCCCCCGTAAATACTGACTCACTCCCAGGGACCCCCTGTAAATATTGACACACTCCCAGGGGCCCCCTGTAAATATTGACTCACTCCCAGGGACCCCCTGTAAATATTGACTCACTCCCAGGGACCCCCTGTAAATATTGACCCACTCCCAGGGACCCCCTGTAAATATTGACACACTCCCAGGGACCCCCTGTAAATACTGATACACTCCCGGGGACCCCCTGTAAATACTGCCACACTCCCAGGGACCCCCTGTAAATATTGACACACTCCCAGGGGGTCCCTGTAAATATTGACTCACTCCCAGGGACCCCCTGTAAATATTGACTCACTCCCAGGGACCCCCTGTAAATATTGACTCACTCCCAGGGACCCCCTGTAAATATTGACACACTCCCAGGGACCCCCTGTAAATATTGACACACTCCCAGGGACCCCCTGTAAATATTGACTCACTCCCAGGGACCCCCTGTAAATACTGACACACTCCCGGGGACCCCCTGTAAATACTGACACACTCCCAGGGACCCCCTGTAAATATTGACTCACTCCCAGGGACCCCCTGTAAATACTGACCCGCTCCCAGGGAACTCCTGTAAATATTGACTCACTCCCAGGGACCCCCTGTAAATATTGACCCACTCCCGGGGACCGCCTGTAAATACTGACCCACTCCCAGGGACCCCCTGTAAATACTGACTCACTCCCAGGGACCCCCTATAAATACTGACCCACTCCCAGGGACCCCCCGTAAATATTGACACACTCCCGGGGACCCCCCGTAAATACTGACTCACTCCCAGGGACCCCCTGTAAATATTGACACACTCCCAGGGGCCCCCTGTAAATATTGACTCACTCCCAGGGAACCCCTGTAAAATATTGACTCACTCCCAGGGACCCCCTGTAAATATTGACTCACTCCCAGGGACCCCCTGTAAGTACTGACTCACTCCCAGGGACCCCCTGTAAATACTGACTCACTCCCAGGGACCCCCTGTAAATATTGACCCACTCCCAGGGACCCCCTGTAAATACTGACTCACTCCCAGGCACCCCCCTGTAAATACTGACCCACTCCCGGGGACCCCCTGTAAATATTGACTCACTCCCAGGGACCCCCTGTAAATATTGACACACTCCCAGGGACCCCCTGTAAATATTGACTCACTCCCAGGGAACCCCTGTAAATATTGACACACTCCCAGGGACCCCCTGTAAATATTGACTCACTCCCAGGGAACCCCTGTAAATATTGACTCACTCCCGGGGACACCCTGTAAATATTGACTCACTCCCGGGGACTCCCTGTAAATATTGACTCACTCCCAGGGACCCCCTGTAAATATTGACTCACTCCCGGGCACCCCCTGTAAATACTGACCCGCTCCCGGGGACCCCCTGTAAATACTGACACTCCCAGGGATCCCCTGCAAATACTGACCCACTCCCAGGGACCCCCTGCAAATACTGACCCACTCCCAGGGACCCCCTGTAAATACGGACTCACTCCCAGGGACCCCCTGCAAATACTGACACACTCCCAGGGACCCCCTGCAAATACTGACACACTCCCAGGGACCCTCTGTAAATACTGACCCGCTCCCAGGGACCCCCTGTAAATATTGACTCACTCCCGGGGACTCCCTGTAAATACTGACCCACTCCCAGGGACCCCCTGTAAATACTGACACACTCCCGGAGAACCCCTGTAAATATTGACTCACTCCCAGGGACTCCCTGTAAATACTGACACACTCCCCGAGGACCCCCTGTAAATACTGACCCACTCCCAGGGACCCCCTGTAAATATTGACTCACTCCCGGGGACTCCCTGTAAATATTGACCCGCTCCCAGGGACCCCCTGTAAATAAGGGGAAAAAGTCACTCGTGGGCGTAGTCTATAGGCCTCCTAACAGTTGTAACTCTATTGGTCGGAGTATAAATCAGGAAATAGTTGGGGCTTGTAATAAGGGAACAGCTATAATCATGGGAGATTTTAACTTTCATATTGACTGGACAAATCAAATTGGGCAGGGCAGCCTTGAGGAAGAGTTCATAGAGTGCATTAGGAACGGGTTCCTTGAGCAGTATGTTACTGAACCAACCAGGGGGCAGGATTAATAAAAAATGTCCTAGTAAAGGATCCCCTTGGAATGAGTGACCATAACATGGTTGAATTCCAAATTCAGTTGGAGGGTGAGAGAGTTGTATCTCAAACCAGCGTACTAAGCTTAAATAAAGGCGACTATGAAGGTATGAGAGCAGAGTTGACTAAGTGGACTGGGAAAATAGATTAAGGTGTAAGACGGTACAGGAGCAGTGGTGTACATTTAAGGAGGTATTTCACAACTTTCAAGAAAAATATATTCCACTGAGGAAAAAGGGGCGTAAAAGAAAAGATAGCCATCCGTGGCTAAATAAAGTAATAAAGGATAGTATCCGACTGAAAACAAGGGCATATAAAGTAGCCAAATCTAGTGGGAGGATAGAAGATTGGGAAGCATTTAAAAGCCAGCAAAGAATAACTAAAAGATTAATTAAGAAGGGGAAGATAGATTATGAAAGTAAACTAGCAAAAAATATAAAAACAGATAGCAAGAGTTTCTACAGTTATATAAAAAGAAAAAGCGTGGCTAAAGTGAATGTTGGTCCCTTAGAGGACGAGACCGGGAAATTAGTAGTGGGGAACACGGAGATGGCAAATACACTGAACAAATATTTTGTATCAGTCTTTACAGTAGAGGATACTAAAAATATCCCAACACTGGACAAACGGGGGGCTATAGGGGGGGAGGAGCTAAACACGATTAAAATCACTAAGGAGATGGTACTCGGTAAGATAATGGGACTCAAGGCGGATAAATCCCCTGGACCTAATGGCTTACATCCTAGGGTCTTGAGAGAAGCAGCGGTAGGGATTGCGGATGCATTGGTGGTAATTTTCCAAAACTCCCTGGATTCGGGAAGGGTCCCAGCAGATTGGAAAACTGCTAATGTAACGCCCTTATTTAAAAAGGGAGGTAGACAAAAGGCTGGAAACGATAGACCAGTTAGCCTAACATCTGTGGTTGGTAAAATGTTGGAATCTATTATTAAGGAAGCAGTAACAGGACATTTGGATAAGCATAATTTAATCGGGACAGAGTCAGCATGGTTTTATGAAGGGGAAATCATGCTTGACAAATTTGCTCGAATTCTTTGAGGACGTAACAAACAGGGTGGATAAAGGGGAACCAGTGAATGTGGTGTATTTGGACTTCCAAAAGGCATTTGATAAGGTGCCACACAAAAGATTACTGCACAAGATAAAAAATCACGGGATTGGGGGTAATATACTGGCATGGGTGGAAGATTGGCTATCTAACAGAAAACAGAGAGTTGGGATAAATGGTTCATTCTCGGGTTGGCAATCAGTAACTAGTGGTGTTCCGCAAGGGTCAGTGCTGGGACCCCAACTCTTTACAATCTATATTAACGATTTGGAGGAGGGGACCAAGTGCAACGTATCCAAGTTTGCTGATGATACAAAGATGGGAGGAAAAGCAGTGAGTGAGGAGGACATAAAAAACCTGCAAAAGGACATAGACAGGCTAAGTGAGTGGGCGGAAATTTGGCAGATGGAATATAATGTTGGAAAGTGTGAGGTTATGCACTTTGGCAGAAAAAATCAAAGAGCAAGTTATTAACTAAATGGAAAGAAACTGCAAAGTGCTACAGTACAAAGGGATCTGGGGGTCCTGGTGCATGAAACACAGAAGGTTAGTATGCAGGTACAGCAGGTGATCAGGAAGGCCAATGGAATCTTGGCTTTTATTGCAAGGGGGATGGAGTATAAAAGCAGGGAAGTCTTGCTTCAGTTATACAAGGTACTGGTGAGGCCACACCTGGAATACTGCGTACAGTTTTGGTTTCCATATTTAAGAAAAGATTTACTTGCTCTCGAGGCAGTTCAGAGAAGGTTCACTCGGTTGATTCTGGAGATGAGGGGGTTGACTTATGAGGAAAGGTTGAGTAGGTTGGGCCTCTACTCATTGGAATTCAGAAGAATGAGAGGCGATCTTATCGAAACATATAAGATTGTGAGAGGGCTTGATCGGGTGGAGGCGAGGAGGATGTTTCCACTGATGGGTGAGACTAGAACTAGGGGGCATAATCTTAGAATAAGGGGCTGCCGTTTCAAAACTGAGATGAGGAGAAACTTCTTCACTCAGAGGGTAGTGAATCTATGGAATTTGCTACCTCAGAGAGCTGTGGAAGCTGCGACATTAAATAAATTTAAAACGGAGATAGACAGTTTCCTAGCTGATAAGGGAATTAAGGGTTATGGGGAGCGGGCAGGGAAGTGGACGTGAGTCTAGGTTCGGATCAGCCATGATCCTATTGAATGGCGGAGCAGGCCCGAAGGGTCGTATGGCCGACTCCTGCTCCTACTTCTTATGTTCTTATATTGACTCATTCCCAGGGACCCCCTGTAAATATTGACTCACTCCCGGGGACTCCCTGTAAATACTGACCCACTCCCAGGGACCCCCTGTAAATATTGACTCACTCCCGGGGACTCCCTGTAAATACTGACCCGCTCCCGGGGACCTCCTACGCTACTTTCCAAAAGGCCATGTCAAACACCAGAAGGAACACAGTGATGATTTTGCAGAATTTTATTTTTAATTCCGTGTACAGCAACCAAAGTAGCACAGTAGCAAGTCAACAAATATTGGAAAATTGGGCCATCAAATGGCCAGAATCTGATGATGGGAACTTCCAGGGATCCTCTCCGATCCTCTGAGCTCCTGGGACCTCAGATTGAAGCGACAACAACTTGCATTTATATAGCGCCAAAGCGCTTCAGAGGAACGTTATCAAACCCAAATCGACACCGAGCTAAGAAAAGAAAGAAAGTCTTGCATTTCTGTAGCGCCTTTCATAACTTCAGAATGTCCCAAAGCGCTTTACAGCCAATGAAGTACGTTTATAGTGCAGGCACTGTTGTAACGTGGCTCAGTTGGTAACAGCCTCGCCTCTGAATCAAGTCCCACTGCAGAGACTTGAGGACCTAATCTAGGCTGACACTCCCACTGCAGTACTGAGAGAGTGCTGCACTGTCGTAGGTAAACCGAGGCCCCGTCTGCCCTCTCAGGTGGACGTAAAAGATCCCATGGCACTATTTCGAAGAAGAGCAGGGGAGTTCTCCCCTGTGTCCTGGGCCAATATTTATCCCTCAATCAACATCATTATCTGTTCATTATCACATTGCTGTTTGTGGGAGCTTGCTGTGTGCAAAATTGGCTGCCGCGTTTCCTACATTACAACAGTGACTACACTTCAAAATGCAAGTCTCTTTTTTTACTGTAAGAAACGTAGACAAAGAAGGAGATATTAGGATGGGTAACTAAGCTTCTGATTGATCCTTATTCAGAGGAGGATAGACTTACTCGCTGGCATCATTTCTGTTTCCACCAGTGTAAAATTTATATAACATTTTATTTTGGGAGGGAGGGCATGACACATGGAATGTTTGACCTGACCACAGCAATGAGGGTATCAGAACATTAAATGGAAGAATCTCCTCTTTTACTTCTCCAGGTGAGAAACCCTTTGAGTGCCCGAACTGCCACGAGCGATTTGCCAGGAATAGCACACTGAAGTGCCACCTGGTGGCGTGCCGTACGGGTATGGGCGCAAAGAAAGGAAGGAAGAAGATGTACGAGTGTCAGGTACAGTGCACCGAGCCACACAGGCCACTTGCTTCCCTGAAGGCCAGAGTGAACAACAACCACCTTTGTACAGCGCCTTTAACGTAGTAAAACGTCCCAATGTGCTTCACTTTGGAGCGTTATCAAACAAAATTTGACACCGGACCACAAGATGTTGGGATAGAGGACCAAAAGCTTGGTCAAAGGTTTTAAGGATCATCTTAAAGGAGATAGAGAGGCGGAGAGGTTTAGGGAGGGAATTCCAGAGCTTAGGGCCCAGGCAGCTGAAGGCACAGCCGCCAATGGTGGAGCGATGAAAACAGGAGATGCGCAAGAAACCAGAATTGGAGGAGCACAGAGATCTCGGAGCGCTGTAGGGCTGGAGGAGGTTTACGGAGATAGAGAGGAGTGAGGCCATGGAGGGATTTGAAAACAAGGATGAAGGGTGTCGAGTGATTTTTACGTTTGCATGCTATCAGGGGTATTGGGAAATCACTGCCCACACATTCCGATCCACAACTTTTTAAATCTGTTCCTGGGATGTGGGCATCGCTGGCAAGGCCAGCATTTATTGCCCATTCCTAATTGCCCTTGAGAAGGTGGTGGCGAGCCGCCTTCTTGAACCGCTGCAGCCCCTGTGGTGAAGGTACTCCCACAGTGCTGTTAGGGAGGGAGTTCCATGATTTTAACCCAGCGTCAATGAAGGAACGGCGATATACTTCTAAGTCTGGATGGTGTGTGACTTGGAGGTGGTGGTGTTCCCATGCGCCTGCTGCCCTTGTCCTTCTAGGTGGTAGAGGTGGCTGGTTTGGGAGGTGCTGCCGAAGAAGCCTTGGTGAGTTGCTGCAGTGCATCTTGTAGATGGTACACACTGCAGCCACGGTACGCCAGTGGTGGAGGGAGTGAATGTTTAAGGTGGTGGCTGGGGTGCCAGCCAAGCGGGCTGCTTTGTCCTGGATGGTGTCGAGCTTCTTGAGTGTTGTTGGAGCTGCACTCATCCAGGCAAGTGGAGAGTATTCCATCACACTCCTTACTTGTGCCTTGTACTAACCCCAGTGTTGTTATTTTCAATCCCAGGTTTGCTCCAGCGTCTTCCCCAGCTGGGACCAGTTCAAGAACCACCTGGCGGTCCACACGGGCGAGAAGCCCAACCACTGCACCGTCTGCGACATGTGGTTCATGCGTGCCGGCGAGCTGCGGCAGCACGTCAAGGAGGTCCACGACGCCGCCGAGCAGGAGGTGGGCGAGGTGACGGAGATCATGGTGCCCGTGGAGATGATTGACACCGAGGCGATGGAGGACGAGACCATCATCGAGCAGGTGACGGTGTAGGTGACCGCCACCAAAGGTGGGGAGGGCGGTTTGAGGCCCAGATCGAATTCTTCCACGCCTGACCGGCCGAACGCAAGCAAGTGCGAGGAGAACTTGCCGACCTGCGGTGGGGGGAGAGGGGGCGGGGAGTGGGGGTCGGCAACAGGACAATACAAGGGCACAGACAGCAGCCGTGACGGCACCCATGCCAGCGTGGAGACCGTTTGGCGGCCGCGTTTCCACCCCTGTCGGACTTTCATGTTTTAAGTTTTTACGATCGACGGCCAATTTCTTTTTTGCCTCCCGACTTAAATAGAATTGCAGTTCAAGACTGTGGAATTGAAGTCTTCTTGCCTGAGAGCATCGGGACCTCCGCAGGTTGCTGAGGGCGCTCCCTCCAACCAGGCTGCCATCATTTGGTCCGTGGATGCGCTGGCCCAGGGTTTTATCGGGAGCCGTAAGAGACAGGAACTCGCTTTCCGCCACTGGCTGAAAGTTCCGGCCCTCTGGCTTTGCAACTCGCAGAGGAGCAGCAATGGACGCACCGTGGATTACGCACATGGCACTACCGCTGGAACGCCCCCGCCCACGCCCCCCCGTCGCAGTTAGGACTTGAGTTCACGGTCGCACGCGTACCTGAGGTCTTTGTCACTGTTGACGTCGATAGTCCGTGTTTTATACGTAGCTGGTGCTGTCTGGCTGGTCTGCCAGAAAGTGCTGGTCCGCTGGACCTTTTTTTATGGGGGATGTTGGATGCGAAGCGGACAGGACCCCACACGTGAGGAGTTGTTCCAGTCACCCAGCTCCACTTGACTTCTGTAAATGTTCACAATGAATGCACAGCAATTAAATCCATTTACAGGCCTGTTAATAAAACAGTGGCTGATTCTGGAGACACCACGTATGTCGTCTTTCATTAAAGTCATTTTACATCGCTCCCTGCACCCACCTTCTCCCTGCCCCCCGCCACCCGATGACGTAGCTGGTGACTAACAGACCAGGAAGGTCCCAGCTCTGTGGGGCTCTCAGCCATGGCTGGGGTAGGGATGCTGCAATTGGTCTCGGCTCCCCCTGCGCTAGAAAAGGACAAGATCAATCAGGGTTCTCACTCCTGATCTCTATCCAGCGACTCCTAATAACAACAACAACTTGTATTTATATAGCGCCTTCAACGTGGTAAAACGTCCCAAGGCACTTCACAGGAGCGCTCTAAAACAAAATTTGACACCGAGCCACACAAGGAGATATTAGGAGAGATGACCAAAAGCTTGGTCAAAGAGGTAGGTTTTAAGAACCGTCTTAAAGGAGGAAAGAGAGGCGGAGGGGTTTAGGCAGGGAATTCCAGAGCTTAGGGTCTAGGCAGCTGAAGGCACGGCCACCAATGGTGGAGCGATTAAAATCGGGGATGCTCAAGAGGCCAGAATTTGAGGAGCGCAGAGATCTTAGAGGGTTGTGGGGCTTGAGGAGGTTACAGAGAAATAGGGAGGGGCGAGGCCATGGAGGGATTTGAAAACAAGGATAAGAATTTTACAATCAAGGCGTTGCTTAACCGGTTACCAATGTAAGTCAGCGAGCACAGGGGTGATGGGGGAACGGGACTTGGTGTGAGTTAGAACACGGGGCAGTGGAGTTTTGGATCACCTCAAGTTTACGCATGGTAGAATGTGGGAGGCCAGCCGGAGTGCGTTGGAATAGTCAAGTCTAGAGGTAACAAAGGCATGGATGAGGGTTTCAGCAGCAAATGAGCTGAGGCAGGGGCGGAGTCGGGTGATGTCACAGAGGTGGGAATAGGCAGTCTTGGTGATGGCGCGGATAGGTGGTCGGAAGCTCATTTCACCGTCAGATATGACACCAAGATTGTGAACAGTGTGGTTCAGCCTCAGACAGATGCTAGGGAGAGGGATGGAGTCGGTGGCTAGGGAACGGAGTTTGTGGCGGGGTCCGAAAACAATGGCTTCGGTCTTCCCAATGTTTAGTTGAAGGAAATTTCTACTCATCCAGTTTAGAGACAGTGGAGGGGTCGAGAGAAGTGGTGGTGAGGTAGAGCTGGGTGTCATCAGCGTACATGTGGAAACTGACGCTGTGTTTTCGGATGGTGTCGTCAAGGGCCAACATGTAGATGAGAAATAGGAGGGGGCCAAGAATAGATCCTTGGGGGACACCAGAGGTAACAATGCGGGAGCGGGAAGAGAAGCCGTTGCAGGTGATTCTCTGGCTATTATTAGATAGATTAGAATGGAACCAGGTGAGTGCAGTCCCACCCAGCTGGACGACAGTGGAGAGGCGTTGGAGAAGGATGGAGTGGTCAACCGTGTCAAAAGCTGCAGACAAGTCAAGAAGGACGAGGAGGGATAGTTTACCTTTTTCACAGTCAATAGGATGTCATTTGTGATTTTGATAAGAGCCGTTTCGGTACTGTGGAGGGATTCAAACATAGAGTTCCGGGAAAGATGGGCACGGATTTGGGAGGCTTCTAGAAAGTGCATGAGTGTGATCATTGAGTTCGTATGTGCCGTATACCGTCTGTTTTTGATGTATCCTGCCACCTAATTTTACTGATGTGTCAAACTCTTTACTGATTCAAGCTCATCAGGGTGAAGAATGTCAGTGCTGGGGAACATATCATTTACCACTTACTGCACCCAGTACCCCCAGGTCAGGTACAGCACGGGTTAGATACAGAGTAAAGCTCCCTCTACACTGTCCCATCAAACACTCCCAGGTCAGGTACAGCACGGGTTAGATACAGAGTAAAGCTCCCTCTACACTGTCCCATCAAACACTCCCAGGGCAGGTACAGCACGGTTTATTTACAGAGTAAAGCTCCCTCTAACTGTCATAAGAACATAAGAAATAGGAGTACGCCATACTTCCCCTCAAGCCATTCAATAAGATCATGGCTGATCATCGACCTCAACTCCACTTTCCCGTCCGATCTCCATATCCTTTGATTCCCCATGAGTCCAAAAATCTAGCAATCTCAGCCTTGAATGTACTCAAAGACTCAGCATTCACAGCCCTCTGGGGCAGAGAATTCCAAAGATTCACAACCCTCTGAGTGAAGAAATTCCTCCTCATCTCAGTCTTAAATGGCCGACCCCTTATCCTGAGACTGTGCCCCCTAGTTCTAGACACTCTAGCCAGGGGAAACAACCTCTCAGCATCTACCCTGTCAATCCCCTTCAGAATCTTGTATGTTTCAATGAGATCACCTCTCATTCTTCTAAACTCCAGAGAGTATAGGCCCATTCTAAACAATCTGTCATCATAGGACAGCCCTCTCAAACCAGGAATCAATCTAGTGAACCTTCGTTGTACCACCTCCAAGGCAAGTATATCCTTCCTTAGATAAGGAGATTAAAACTGTGCACAGTACTCGAGGTGTGGTCTCACCAAGGCCCTGTACAATTGTAGCAAGACTTCTTTACTCTTATACTCCAACCCCCTTGCAATATACTCCATCTGCCACCTTCTTGCCCAATCACTTAACCTGTTTATATCCCTTTGCAGCTTCTTTGCGTCCTCCTCACAGCTTACGTTCTCACCTAGCTTTGTATCGTAACAAACTTGTATACATTACACTCGGCCCCATTATCTAAATCATTGATATAGATTGTAAATAGCTGAGGCCCAAGCACTGATACTTGCGGCACTCCACTAGTTACACCCTGCCAAACCAAAAATAACAATCAGGAAGGACAGGCAGGAAGGAAGGGGAGGGGGGGTGGCTATGTTAATAAAGGAAGGAATCACTGTAATACAGAGAAATGATATTGGGTCAAAAGATCAGGATAATGAAACAGTTTGGGTAGAGATTAGGAATAATAAGGGGAAAAAAACACTGGTGGGCGTAGTATATAGGCCTCCTAATAGTTGCAACTCTGTTGGAAGAAGTATTAATCAGGAAATAGTTGGGGCATGTAATAAGGGAACAGCTATAATTATGGGGGATTTTAACTATCATATTAACTGGACAAATCAAATTGGGCAGGGCAGCCTTGAGGAAGAGTTTATTGAGTGTCTTAGGGATGGATTTCTTGAGCAGTATGTAACTGATCCTACAAGGGGGCAAGCAACCTTGGACCTGGTACTGTGTAATGAGTCAGGATTAATTAATAATGTCCTAGTTAAGGATCCCCTTGGAATGAGTGACCATAACATGGTTGAATTCCATATCCAATTAGAGGGTGAGAAGGTTGGTTCTCAAACAAGCATACTGAGCTTGATAAAGGAGACTATGATGGTATGAGAGCAGAATTGATTAAAGTGGACTGGGAAAATGGATTAAAGGGTAAGACGGTACATGAGCAGTGGTGTTCATTCAAGGAGTTATTTTACAACTTTCAAAATAAATATATTCCACTGAGGAAAAAAGGGTGTAAAAGAAATGACAGCCATCCATGGCTAAGTAAAGAAATTAAAGAAAGTATCCAACTAAAAACAAGGACATATAAGGTAGCCAAAGTTAGTGGGAGGATAGAAGATTGGGAAGTCTTCAAAAGACAACAAAAAGTAACTAAAGGATTGATTAAGAAAGGGAAAATAGACTATGAAAATAAATTAGCAAAAAATATAAAAACAGATAGCAAGAGTTTCTATCGTTATATAAAAAGAAAAACGGTGGTTAAGGCAAACGTAGGTCCCTTAGAGGATGAGACCGGGAAATTAATGGTGGGAATCATGGAGATGGCAAAAATGCTGAACAAATATTTTGTTTCAGTCTTTACGGTAGAGGACACTAAGAATATCCCAACACTGGACAAACAGGGGGCTCTAGTGGGGGAGGAGCTAAATACGATTAAAATCACTAAGGAATTGGTACTCAGTAAAATAATGGGACTCAAGGCGGATAAATCACCTGGACCTGATGGCTTACATCCTAGGGTCTTGAGGGAAGTGGCAGTAGGAATTGTGGATGCTTTGGTAATAATTTTCCAAAACTCCCTGAACTCAGCAAAGGTCCCGGCAGATTGGAAAACTGCTAATGTAACACCCTTATTTAAAAAGGGTTGTAGGCAGAAGGCTGGAAATTATAGACCAGTTAGCCTAACATCTGTGGTGGGTAAAATTTTGGAGTCTATTATTAAGGAGACAGTAACGGAACATTTAGATAAACATAATTTAATAGGACAAAGTCAGCATGGCTTTATGAAGGGGAAGTCATGTCTGACAAATTTGCTCGAGTTCTTTGAGGACATAACGTACAGGGTGGATAAAGGGGAACCAGTGGACGTAGTGTATTTAGACTTCCAGAAGGCATTCGACAAGGTGCCACATAAAAGATTATTACTCAAGATAAAAAATCACTGGATTGGGGGTAATATACTGGCATGGGTGGAGGATTGGTTATCTAACAGGAAGCAGAGAGTTGGGATAAATGGTTCATTCTCGGACTGGCAACCAGTAGCCAGTGGTGTTCCGCGGGGGTCGGTGCTGGGTCCCCAACTCTTTACAATCTATATTAACGATTTGGAGGAAGGGACCGAGTGTAACATATCAAAGTTTGCAGATGATACAAAGATGGGAGGGAAAGTAGAGAGTGAGGAGGACATAAAAAACCTACAAGGGCATATAGACAGGCTGGGTGAGTGGGCAGAGATTTGGCAGATGCAATACAATATTGGAAAATGTGAGGTTATGCACTTTGGCAGGAAAAATCAGAGAGCAAGTTATCTTAATGGCGAGAAACTGGAAAGTACTGCAGTACAAAGGGATCTGGGGGTCTT
Source organism: Squalus acanthias (assembly GCA_030390025.1). NCBI lineage: Eukaryota > Metazoa > Chordata > Chondrichthyes > Squaliformes > Squalidae > Squalus > Squalus acanthias. The sequence continues at coordinate 261,747,818 of CM059425.1, forward strand.
GGTGCAAGAAAATCAAAAAGTTAGTATGCAGGTGCAGCAGGTGATCAAGAAAGCCAATGGAATGTTGGCTTTTATTGCTAGGGGGATAGAATATAAAAACAGGGAGGTATTGCTGCAGTTGTATAGGGTATTGGTGAGACCGCACCTGGAGTACTGCATACAGTTTTGGTGTCCATACTTAAGAAAAGACATACTTGCTCTCGAGGCAGTACAAAGAAGGTTCACTCGGTTAATTCCGGGGATGAGGGGGTGGACATACGAGGAGAGGTTGAGTAGATTGGGACTCTACTCATTGGAGTTCCGAAGAATGAGAGGCGATCTTATTGAAACATATAAGATTGTGAAGGGGCTTGATCGGGTGGACGCGGTGAGGATGTTCCCAATGATGGGTGAAACTAGAACTAGGGGACATAATCTTAGAATAAGGGGCTGCTCTTTCAAAACTGAAATGAGGAGAAACTTTTTACTCAGAGGGTAGTGGGTCTGTGGAATTTGCTACCCCAGGAAGCTGTGGAAGCTACTTCATTAAATAAATTTAAAACAGAAATAGACCGTTTCCTAGAAGTAAAGGGAATTAGGGGTTACGGGGAGCGGGCTGGAAATTGGACATGAGTTTGAGTTCGGATCGGTCAAGGCCCTGTGGGTGGCGGAGTGGGCCCAGGGGCCGAGTGGCCTGGTCCTGCTCCTACTTCTTGTGTTCTTTAGAGTTGAGGTTGGATCAGATCAGCCATGATCTCATTGAATGGCGGAGCAGGCTCGAGGGGCCGATTGGTCTACTCCTGCTCCTATTTCTTATGTTCTTATGTTAACCCGTTTATTCCTACTCTCTTTTCTGTCCGTTAACCAATCCTCAATCCATGCTAATATGTTACCCCAAATCTCATGAGCCCTAATCTAGTGTAACGACCTCTTGTGTGGCAACTTACCTGAATGCCTTCTGAAAATCCAAATATACTACATCCACAGGTTCCCCCTTATCTACCCTGATAGTTACACCCTCAGAAAACTCTTATTAGATTTGTCAAATACGATTTCCCTTTCATATAACCATGTTGACTCTGCGTAATCATGATATGATTTTCTAAGTGACCTGTTACCATGTCCCTAATAACAGATTATAGCATTTTCCCTACTACTGATGTCAGGCTAACTGGTCTGTAGTTCCCTGTTTTCTCGCTCCCTCTCTTGAATAGTGGGTTACATTTGCTACCTTCCAATCCGCTGGGACCGTTCTAGAATCTAGGGAATTTTGGAAGATTACAACCAATGCATCCACTATCTCTGCAGTCATCTCTTTTAGAACCCTCGGATGTAGGCCATCAGGTTCGGGGGATTTGTTGGCTTTTAGTCCCTTTTAATTTCTGCAGTACTTTTTCTTTGCTAATATGAATTACTTTAAGATTCTCACTCTCATGAGACCCTTGGTTCCCCACTATTTCCGGTATATTTTTGTGTCTTCTACTGTGAAGACAGATACAAAATATTTGTTTAACGTCTCTGCCATTTCCTTATTCCCCATTATAATTTATCCTGTCTCAGCCTCTAGGGCATTAGCGACTCAGGCCACATCAGGGAAAAATAGTAAGAAGTTCAAATTAACGGTGCTATATCCGATTGCACGAAGCGTTCGTAACAAGATAGATGAACTAATGACACAGATAGAGATAAATGGGCTTTTGCTACTCTCTTCGTTTATACATACTTGTAGAAGCTCTTACAGTCTGTTTTTATATTTCTTGATAGTTTACTCTCATTCTATTTTCTCCCTCTATCAATTTCTTGGTCATTCTTTGCTGATTTTTAAAATCCTCCCAATCCTCAGGCTTACAACTCTTTTTGGCAGCATTGTAAGCCTCTTCTTTTAATCTAATACTGTCCTTTGTCTACAATAGCAAAAATACTGCGGATGCTGAAAATCTGAAATAACAACAGAACTGCCTGGCCTGCTGAGTGTTTCCAGCATTTGCTGTTCTTTCTCTAGCTAGCCGCGGCTGGACCACTTTTCCAGTGGAGTTTTTATTCCTCAAGGCAATGTATATTTGTTAAGAATTATTAATTATTTCTTTAAATGTTTGCCATTGGTTATCTACTGTCATATCTTTAAACTAATTTCCTAATCTACCTTAGCCAACTCGCCTCCATACCTACCTAATTGGTTTTGTTTAAATTTAAGACCCTAGTTTCGGCTTAACCACATCGTTCTGAAACTCAATATGAAATTCTATCATATTATGATCACTCTCCCCAGAGGATCCTTTACTGTAAGGTTACTAATTAACCCTGTCTCATTACACAATACAAGATGTGAAATAGCCTGTTCCCTGGTTGGTTCCTCAACATATTATTCTTGAAAACTGTCTCGATGCATTCCATGAACTCGTCCTCCAAGCTACTTTTGCCAATTTGGTTTGCCCAGTCTACATGAAGATTTTAAGTCCCCCACGATTATTGCATTATCCTTGTTACATGCTCCTCTAATTTCCTGATTTATACTCTGTCCAATTGTATAACTACTGTTAGGGGCCTATAAACTACTCCCACCAATGTTTAACGCTCTTTGTTCATAGAATCATAGAAATGAATGGCACAGAAGGAGGCCATTCGGCTCATCGTGTCTGTGTTATTTCTTAGCCCAGAAAATCAGGATGTAGAATCATTGGGTGGTGCTAATATCCTTTCTCGCTACTGCCTTTAGCTCATCCTTTATTATCAGGGCTAACCCAGCTCTTTTTCCATTTTGCTTATCTTTTCTAAAAGTCAAGTACTCTGGAATATTTAGTTCCCAACATTGGTCACCCTGCAACCACGTCTCAGTAATGGCTACTAGATCAAAACCATTTACCTCTATTTGTGCCATTAGTTCACTTATCTTGTTACAAATGCTTCATGCATTCAGATATAGCACCTTTAGTGCCTCGAGTTGCAGGCACTTGCTGCAGATTTGGTTGCCTGGGATCACGCTGCTCTCCACAAAACCCCACATGCTACAGTTGCGGCAAACCTCTTGCACTGCCATCTCTATTTAATCTTGTTTTATAAATATAATTAATTGAAGTTTTATGTAATTAATTCGCTTGGTTTATTTTTAGTTTTTTTTTAACTAATTGATTCTATGATTAATTTAGCTGGTTTAAATTATTAATTTAATAAAGTATTAGTTATAGGTTTAATTTCTAGTTTACACCACTCCCCTACCTTAGGAAGCAAAAACATGTATTATTCGCCAGCCAATCACCAACCTGCTGTCCTGTGACGTCACCGGATCCTGGAGTTGTTTACCCCAGCTGAATGGATGCTACTGGAAGTTTACACGCTTTTTTAAACCTGGCTTAGTCACAGCCACCTCTGACCAGTTCCTTGTATCGCTCTCGCCCCTCCCAACCCTACTTCCTTCCGTGTACGGCCCGAAATAAACTCTCTACCAATTCACTTACAACTGCACGTTCAAAATCCCAACTGTCTAGCCTTTGGCCCTCCATTCACCACGACATTTCTGCAGCTACCGATCTGCTCAACCATACCCTCGCCTCCACCTTTGATGCCCTAGTCTCCATTAAAATCATTACTCTCTCTCACCCTGGCCGTTCCCCTGGTACGGCCCTCATCTCCGCTCCCTTAAGTCCAAGGGACACAGACTTCAACGGATATGGCGGACAACTGGTTTAGCCATTCAGGCTGGACCACATAAAGTACTATCGGGTCCTGCTCTCGTCTGCTCATTATTCCAGGATCATTCTGGAATGCAACGATAACCCCCGGCTCCTTTTCTCTGCTGCAAATTGTCTTCTTAAACCCCTCTCCCCTGTCCCCTCTACCCTCACCTTCAACAACAAGTGCGAAGAGCTCATGGACTTCTTTGTCTCTAAGATTGAGACCATCCGATCAGCTGCCTCTGCCACTTCCCTTCCTTCCCCTAGCTCACCGGGCCAAACTTCCTCTAAGGTTCTGGTCTTCATATTGCAAAAAAGGATATAGAGGGACTGGAGAAAGTGCCGCGGGGCGGGGGGGGGAAGACTCCTGGCCAAAGGAGTGGGCGCAGAGGCCAAGAGTTCAGCATCGTGCCGAGCTCGAAATTCATTGAGATGGGGCCGTAAGGGAATGATCGTTCGGGGTCAGAGAGGAGCAGGGCAGAGGGGATAGTGAAAGCACGATAATGGGTGAGATTGGAAGGAAGAATGGGATCAGAGGAAAGTCATGGGGAAGAAGGATCAGGAAAGGCGTTGGTATCTAAGACTTGTTGAAGCTGCCGATCCTTGACATTGGATTGTGCTATTCCAATGCAAGTCTTTCTTTGCTGTTTCTTTTTTTTAACGGTTCAAATTTGCTGATTACTCATTTAACTGTGGTGAATGAGGAAGCCCAGCGGAGAAAATACTATCTGGTTGAGGTCGACCTTGGAACAAGGAGAAATTCAGAACTTCTGCAAATTTATACTTAGCTGCAAATGAGTAATGTAAAGATTATTGTAATCTTGAAGTTACGATCTTTGCTCTGGGTCTGTTTACCACTGTTGGACTGGTCACGGGTGCAAGGGATGAATTCTCCTTTATTGTAAAATGTTGAGTTTTCTGAGCTGGAGACGGGCAGGCGGGGCGGGGTGGAAATCAGCCTGTGTTACCCGCTCTCGTTTCTCCTGCTGCGAAGCGCATGGGTGTGGGCATCAGGAGAGGGTGGATCTGGCTCTGGGCTGTACATTCAGTTTAACAGCTTGAAAATGTGCAGCACTTGGGCAACCATTCACATTCTTTCCAGGTGTCAGCCATGGCTCAGTTGGTAGCACTCAGTCAGCAGGTTGAGAGTTCAAATCCTGCTCCAGAGACTTGAGCACAAAAACCTAGGCTGACAGTCTGTTTGTTTGTACGAGAAGGCCTCTCATAACAACAAATGCATAATAGAAGGCAATAACTTTGCCGAAAACGCTTATGAGGACAGGACCCAAGAGATGCTGGGCCTGGAGACAGTCGAGGGCGTGGAGGAGAGGGAAGGGAGGGAGGTTGCAGGTCTCCCCAAAGACATGCATAGAAACATAGAAGATAGGAGCAGGAGTAGGCCATTCGGCCCCTCGAGCCTGCTCCGCCATTTAATGCGATTATGGCTGATCATCCAAACTCAGTACCCTGTCCCTGCTTTCTCCCCATATCCCTTGATCCCTTTAGCCTTAAGAAATATATCTAACTCCTTCTTGAATATATTTAATGAATTGGACTCAACTGCCTTCTGTGGTAGAGAATTCCACAGGTTCACCACTCTCTGGGTGAAGAAATTCCTCCTCATCTCAGTCCTAAATGGCTTACCCCTTATCCTTAGACTGTGACCCCTGGTTCTGGACTCCCCCACCATCGGGAACATCCTTCCTGCATCTAGTCTGTCTAGTCCTATTAGAATTTTATAAGTTTCAATGAGATCCCCTCTCATTCTTCTAAACTCTAGCGAATACAAGCCCAATCGACCCAATCTCTCTTCATACGTCATTCCTGCCATCCCAGGTATCAGTCTGGTGAATCTTCGCTGCACTCCCTCCATGGCAAGAACATCCTTCCTCAGATAAGGCGACCAAAACTGCACACAATACTCAAGGTGTGGTCTCACCAAGGCCCTGTACAACTGCAGCAAGACCTCCTTGCTCCTGCACTGCAGCATAGCACAGTAAAATACATGTGATGCCAGTTAGTTGTGTTTCAGAGGGTGTATTACATAGAATTTACAGCACAGAAACAGGCCATTCGGCCCAACTGGTCCATATCTTCCACACGAGCCTCCTCCCACTCTACTTCATCTCACCCTACCAGCCTATCCTTCTATTCCTTTCTCCCTCATGTATTTATCCAGCTTCCCCTTAAATGTAGCTATGCTATTCGCCTCAACCACTCCACGTGGTAGCGAGTTCCACTCTCTGGGTAAAGAAATTTCTCCTGAATTCCCTATCGGATTAAATAGTAACTATCTTGTATTTATAACCCCTAATTTTGGACTCCCCAAAAGTGGAAACATCTTCTCTACGTCTACCCTATCGAAGCCCTTCATAAATTTAAAGACCTCTATCAGGTCACCCCTCAGTCTTCTCTTTTTTTTAGAGCGAGAAGCACCCCAGCCTGTTCAAACGTTCCTGATAGTTGTATCCCATCAGTTCTGGTATCATCCTTGTAAATCTATTTTGCACTTTCTCCAGTCCCTCTTTATCCTTTTTGTAATACGGAGACCAGAACGGTGCGCAGTACTCCAATCTTCGAGCCATCTTTCTGAAATGTGTTCTTCTGCTCTCGGAATCATAGAGTTTCACAGCGCAGACAGAGGCCATTCGGCTCTCTGAAAGAGCTCTCCACTTAAGTCTCGTCTCCCTGAGAAGGCTGCTTCTCGAATCAGTGCAGTGCAGCAGTTTTGTTACAATTGAGTGACTCGCTAGGCCACTTCAGAGGGCAGTTAAGATTCAACCACGTTGGTGTGGGACTGGAGTCACGTATAGGCCCAGACCGGGTAAGGGCGGCAGGTTTTCTTCCCTAAAGGGACATTAGTGAACCGGTAGGGTTTTACGACAATCCGACAGCTTCACGATCACTTTTACTGATACCAGCTTTATTTTTTTAACTCAACAACAACTTGTATTTATATAGCACCCTTATTAATGTAGTAAAATGTCCCAAGGCGCTTCACAGGAGTGTTATAAAACAAAATTTGACACTGAGCAACGTAAGGAGATATTAGGGCAGATGACCAAAAGCTTGGTCAAAGAGGTAGGTTTTAAGGAGCGTCTTAAAGGAGGAAAGAGAGGTAGCGAGGCGGAGAGGCTTAGGCAGGGAATTCCAGAGCTTGGGGCCCAGGCAGCTGAAGGCACGGCCGCCAATGGTGGAATGATTAAAATCGGGGATGCTCAAGAGGCCAGAATTAGAGGAACGCAGATATCTCGGGGGGGTTTGTGGGGCTAGAGGAGGTTACAGAGATGGAGAGGGGCGAGGCCGTGGAGGGATTTGAAAACAAGGATGAGAATTTTTAAATCGCGGCGTTGCTTAACCGGGAGCCAATATAGGTCAGCGAACGGGACGTGGGGCGAGTTAGGACACAGGCAGCCGAGTTTTTGGATGCGCTCAATTTCAACTCATTTGAAATTCTCAAACTACCATGGTGGGATTTGTACTTGCGTTCATCTGGATTACTCCTAGGGTTGCCAACTCTATGATCACATGACCTCCGACCTCAGACCACCCTGCCCCCACACTCTCGCCATTGGTCCATCCTCCAGGCGATACTGCCTTCCCAAGGCCAATTGGAAAGGGAACAGATTCTTTGTTATCCAATCGGATTATTCTTGACTGTCAGTGAAACAGCCTTCTCTCCAACCACGCCGCCCCCCCCCCCCCCCCACAACTCCCATCTCCAATATTTGTTCAAAGAAAATGAAAAGAAAAAACACCTTTGTTTAACGGCCCAGGAGATTTTTCTCCCCGGTGTTGCTGGCAGCAGCGTCCGGAGATTAATCTTCAATTCCTGGAGACTTCGGGGCCAATCCTGGAGGGTTGGCAACTCTAAATACTAGTCCAGTGACACAACCACTGCACGACACTAACGTACCGTTCTAAAGTGAAGCGTCTAAAACTGGACACAATGAGGTAGACTTTCCCTTTCATTGCGCCTGGGGAATGCACAGTTCCCAGGGGCCTTCGAACAGGAGTTCAGATCCCAGCATGGTAGTTTGAGAATTTGAATTTAATTTAATTAAAAAAATAAAATAAAAGTTGGTATCAGTAAAATTCCCAGGCGGACGTCTAAAAACAGGCGTTCAGCCCCTCGAATGCGGGTATTAGGAGCCTGACACCTGTTGAAGGAACCCCTTTTTGAAATGTAACCCTTTTCAAGCACTAAGTAGTGAGGGGTGTTAGAATTGGCGCTGACCGGCCTGGCCATCTCCTTTCACTGACCCCCACCGGCCTGGCCTGGCCTGGACCTGCGTCTCTCCGAGCCAACTAATGCCTCGCTCCTCGGGCAGAGATGCAGGCCTGGGGGAAGGGGTGGTCCCACAGATAATTATTTAATCAGAAGAACTTGCTTGGGTATAGCAGAAATGAATCGGAGTTACTTCACTTTAATGCGTGAAGTAGCACACTATTCCTAGCCCTTGTCAGCCGTGGCTGAGTGGGCACCACCCTTGCCTCTGAGTCAGAAGGTGGTGGGTTCAAGTCCCACTCCAGGGACTTGAGCACATTAAAGCTAGGCTGACACTCTAGTGGAGTGCTGCACTGCCGGAGGTACCGTCTTTCGGATGAGGCGTTAAACCGAGGCCCCGTCTGCTCTCTCAGGTGCACGTAGGAGATCCCGTGGCACTATTTTGAAGAAGAGCAGGGGAGTTATCCCCGGTGTCCTGGCCAATATTTATCCCTCAATCAACATAACAAAAACAGATTATCTGGTCATTATCACCTTGCTGTTTGTGGGACCTTGCTGTGTGCAAATTGGCTGCTGCATTTCCCACATTTACAACAGTGACTCCACTTCAAAAAAATAGTACTTCATTGGCTGTAAAGCGCTTTGAGATGTCCAGTGGTCGTGAAAGGCGCTATATAAATGCAAGTCTTTCTTTTCTTTCTTCAGTTCTCTCCCCTCCCTCTCCCACGGACAAGCTGCCGTTTGAGGCGTTCCTGAGGCCTGCAATTCGCGTGCGTTATTTTATGGAAGCTGACCCTGAAAATGATAACTCACGACATCTAAGGAGGTGTCAGCCGTGGCTCAGTGGGTAGCACTCTCTAGGTGGGCGGGGCTAGGAGTGAGCAGGTGCTGCTGGGTGCTTGATTACTGTAGGGAGTTGGAGTGAGTTTGTAAAAAGTTGGTGGTGGGGTTTTTTTTTCAGGTTTTAGGGCCTTTTTGGTCCATAAACAGCAGCCATCTAGGAGCCCGGATGAATTTAATCAGGGGAGAAAATGTTGGGGGAAGAGAGAATAAAAGGCCCAAAGATTTGGGCCGGGACCCCAGGAGGTTTGGAAAAGAAAACACGATGGTGGTTCAGTGCGAGGATAAGGAGATACGAGCTCGGGATATTATCCAGGCAGTACATGAGGACTACGGCAAGGGAAGCTGCTTTGCCTGCCGACCAAAGCCGAGTTGGGTTCGAGGTGACGGTCAGTGGCCAAGGGGAGGTGAAAAGACTTTTACTGAGTTTGAAGGTTGGTGATAAGTTCTTGGAGGTATTTCTGCTATACTCTGAAGAGGTGGTGGTCTCATTCTTAAACCTGCTGGTTTATATTGAGGTCGATGTGCTAATAAAAAAGTTGGAGTCGTGGGACATTAAAATTTGCTTGGCAATAAAGAGGAGATACTATCCAGGAACACGGGTAGCAGATGGAACCCGTTATGTAAAGGTGCGGTTCCCAGAGGGGGTGAAGTAATTGCCGTACAGCATGAAATTCGAGACAATGGAAGGAGTGCAGTACTTCTGGGTACTGCATGGTAACCAGGTGAAGGTTTGTTATTATTGTCTTGGACACGACCATCTTGTAAGAAGCTGTCCAGACTTGTACTGTTATAACTGTGGCGAGTCTGGATACATCGCTTGGAGCTGCAAGGCGGAGAGCTGTGGGGTGTGTCACAAAGGCCCCACCTGCTGTGAGTGTGAGGCAGATGGAAGCCCCTTGAGTGACGAGGAGATGGGAGAAGGAGCAGGAGGTGTGAGTGGAGCGGCTGGAGGAGCGGAGCAGGCGGAGGACACAGCTGGTGAATGGAAGAAGAAAAGAGCGCAGGAAGAGGCAGAAAATTGCGGAGCAGAGAACAGGATGGAGATGGTGGAAAACACACCAAGTACGGTGGAAAAGGACAAAGACAGCAGCGGGCAGCACGGGTCGAAGGCAGGGCCGAGCCATAATATGGTTCAGCTCTCCCTAAAGAATCTGGTGTCCGTGGGGGGAGACGAGGCGGGAGTGGGGTGCGGGGTAAGTGCAAGTACTCCAAAGAAAGACGTGGAGTCGGACATCTCGGGGAGCAGGAGGGGGAGGAGACAAGGAGAGGGCGCAAGAGGCAGGGGCCTTAAAGGGGCAGCAGGACGGGAGCGGGGAGACAAAGACGCAAGATAGGTGCAGATGCGCCATTGTCCCAGAGAGAGAAGAAACAGGGAGCAAGGGTCAGTGGTGGAGATGAGGCCGAAGGGAGTGGCACTGTTGGAGAAAGCGCGATAGCAGGAAGACTCTCTAAGGGAGATTATGTATCTGATAGGGAGCAGGGACGGGAGGTTACAGAAGAGCTCGAGAGTGAGGAGTCAGAGGGGGACAGAGACATGGCAGTGGGGGGTGGGGTGGCATCGTGTGGAAAGGGAAAGGTTAGTGAGGGGCAGAAGGAGGGAGAAGGGGCAGCTCCTCGGCCCAAACCTAATGTAAGGAAGAGGCTGAAACTGCAGGGAAAGTTCAAACAGGAGGTGAAAAAGAGCCGGAGGCTGCAGGAGAAAGCAACAGCTGCCCGAAAAGTTGGGAAGGAGCATGAGAGGAGGGAAGGGCCGGAGATTAAATGATGGGAGGATTATCAGGCACACTTCCCTTATTCGGAGCCATGATTACATTGGTCTCGATTAATGTGAATGGACTGAGGGGTGAGAAGAAATTGCAGCAGTTGTTGCAGTGTTTTAAAGGCACTGACTTGTTGTGTCTGCAAGAAACCTTTTGGGATGAGGATATCCTAGAAAGAGTTCGGAAGGTTTGGAAGGGAGAGATGTTTGCAAGTTGCGCAAACAATAACCGTAGAGGGGTGTCCATCCATAAAAGAGAACGTTGCCTTGGTGGACAAGGACACTGAGGGGAGATTTTTACGCCAAAGGTAAAAATGGAGGAATTTAATTGCGATCTCTTTAATATCTATGCACCGAACGACCATTGCAAGCGTCGCGAGTTTTGTCGGTTATTCACTGAAGTGGCAGAGGTGGAAAACCCGTTTATAGTGGGAGATTTTAATGTATTTTTATCTCCGGATGGACATTTCAGCCCAGATGACCTTTAAGGATGGGTGATTGTAAAAATGATGGCAAATTTAAATGAGAGACTTATGGAGGGATCAGAACCCCATAAAAAGGGAGTTCTCCAGAAGAGGTTGGGTGAGTAATGATTTAAAACAGAGCTAAATAGATTTTGTTTAATGCAGGAAGGTTTAAGTTCTGAGGTGATGGAGATTTATTACAAAAAAGTATTTTTTAGTGACCACTCGGCTTTGGTTCTTAGAATTAGGAACAGCAGAGTTAAGATCGGTTCAGGGGTGTGGATTTTAAACAATCAATACCTGAAAGTAATTGCTCATAAAGAAGGGATTTTAAATACAATAAAGAATGCTCGGAAGGAACCTTTATTCTTGAAACAAAGAAGAGTTTGGTGGGACAATTTCAAATATGAGGTAAAAGTTTTTTCGGTACGTTATGGGAAAGAGAGAGCAGCAGCTAACCGGGGTAGAGAAGAGGATATAAACAAAAGGTTTACGGATGTCTGTAAAGCAGTTGATGGAGGGGATAAAGGAGCAGAGACTAAGTGGGTGGTTTTAAAGGAAGAGTGGGAATTATTGCAAGCTGAAAAATGCAAGGGGGCCATTCTCTGGGCAAAGGCTAAAGATGCATTGGAGGGCGAAAGATGCACTAGATATTTTCTAGAGCAAGAGAAGCTGCGACAGAGATTATCATTAATTGGAGAGTTGAAGGTTGGGGAGAAGATCATTAATGAAAGTGGGGAGATTGTAGAGACGGCTAATAGCTTTTATCAAGAGTTATATACAAAAGAAGACATTTCCAATTTGGCGATGGAGAAGGTTAGTGCTTTTATTGAAGAGGGTTTAAAGGAGGATGAGAGAAGCATGTGTGACAAAGAAGTAGGATTAGCGGAAATAAAAGTAGCAATAAGTGGAATGAAGGGGGGGGAAAGCCCAGGGTCCGATGGACTAAGTGCAGAATTTTATAAAGAATTTTTAGAAATTTTAAGTCCATTGCTCTTCGAGGTTTTTAAGGAGATTAAGTTGAGGGAAGCCTGGTCCCATCTATGAGGAGAGGTGTCATAAGCTTAGCTTATAAAAAAAAGGGGATAGAAGGGATCTAAAGAATTGGAGGCCCATCACATTATTAAATGTGGATTATAAGGTCTTGACGAGGGTTATGGCAAATCATATGAAGGAGGTGATGCCACAGATAGTTTTGCCCTCTCAGTCCTATGGAGTCATAGGCCGGGACATCGGAGACTCTGTGGTCTCAATCCGAGATGCGATAGAGCTCATGGAAGAGAGTGGGAGGCGAAGCTTATGTGTTAAAGATAGATCAAGAGAAAGCCTTTGATAGGGTCTGTCAGGAGTTTCTATTGATGGTTTTGGAAGTATTTGGTTTCAGGGAAAATTTCATTGAGTGGATAAGGATTTTTTATTGAAACATATTTAGCTGTGTTAAATGTAATGGTTTTTTATCCAAGTATTTTCTGATACAGAGGTCAATGAGACAGGGTTGTCCCCTGTCCCCATTGTTGTATACCTTGGTAGCAGAACCATTAGGTTACATGATGCAGAAAGAACAAGGTGTAGTCAGGATTGCGGTTCCCAGTTCCGGGGCTGGTGTCGGTGATACACCAATATGCAGATGACACAACCTTAACGTTGAGAGTTGGGGAGTCAGTGATAAAAGCTATGGGAGTAGTGGAGGAGTATTGTAGAGCTTCAGGAGCCAGAGTGAATTATAGTAAGTCCCAATGGACAGGTTGGGTGATTGGGCAGATGCAGTATAATGTGGATAAATGCGAGGTTATCCACTTTGGTGGCATAAACAGGAAGGCAGATTATTATCTGAGCGGCAATAGATTGGGAAAAGGGGAAGTGCAATGAGACCTGGGTGTCCTTGTGCACCAGTCACTGAAGGTAAGCATGCAGGTGCAGCAGGCGGTTAAGAAGGCAAATGGTATGTTGGCCTTCATAGCGAGAGGATTCGAGTACAGGAGCAAGGATGTCTTGCTGCCGTTGTACAGGGCCTTGGTGAGACCACACCTTGAGTATTGTGTGCAGTTTTGGTCGCCTTATCTGAGAAAGGATGTTCTTGCCATGGAGGGAGTGCAGCGAAGATTCACCAGACTAATACCTGGGATGGCAGGAATGACGTATGAAGAGAGATTGGGTCGATTAGGCTTATATTCGCTAGAGTTTAGAAGAATGAGAGGGGATCTCATTGAAACTTATAAAATTCTAACAGGACTAGACAGACTAGATGCAGGAAGGATGTTCCCGATGGTGGGGGAGTCCAGAACCAGAGGTCACAGTCTAAGGATAAGGGGTAAGCCATTTAGGACTGAGATGAGGAGGAATTTCTTCACCCAGAGAGTGGTGAACCTGTGGAATTCTCTACCACAGAAGGCAGTTGAGGCCAATTCATTAAATATATTCAAGAAGGAGTTAGATATATTTCTTAAGGCTAAAGGGACCAAGGGATATGGGGAGAAAGCAGGGACAGGGTACTGAATTTGGATGATCAGCCATGATCGCATTGAATGGCGGAGCAGGCTCAAGGGGCCAAATGGCCTACTCCTGCTCCTATCTTCTATGTTTCTATGTAATGCCTGGTTGCAGTAAGGGGTAGGGGGGAATGGTTGGAGGAAAGTCCCTTTAAGGTGGTGGAGGTTTTGTAAGTAGCACTCTCGCCTCTGAGTCAGAAGGTTGTGGGTTCAAGTCCCACTGCAGATACTTGAGCACAAAATCCAGGTTGACACTCCCAGTGCAGTACTGAGGGAGTGCTGCACTGTCGGAGGTGCCATCTTTCAGGTGAGACGTTAAACCGAGGCCCCGTCTGCTCTCTCAGATGGACGTAAAAGATCCCACAGCCACTATTTCGAAAAAGAGCAGGGGAGTTCTCACCGGTGTCCTGGCCAATATTTATCCCTCAACCAACATCATTAAAACAGATTATCTGGTCGTTATCACATTGCTGTTTGTGGGACCTTGCTGTGCTCAAATTGGCTGCTGCGTTTCCTACATTACAACAGTGACTACACTTCAAAAAAGTACTGAATTGACTGTAAAGCACTGAGGTGGCGAAAGGCACTATATAAATGCAAGTTATTTTTTTTAACTCAGTTCCCCCCCCCCCCTCCCCCGCCCCTCCCAATTTAGATGATGGACACCATGCTGCAGTTTCATGACATGTTGTCTAAGCCTTAAAATGTGTTAAAATACAGTGACATGTTAATCCCTGTGACTGAGCGGTGTGGAATAAACAAATCAAACATGTACTCAACTTCCTTTAGCCACCAACTGCTAAAAGAAGTCTTGTCACCAAGGGTGATGTGGGAAAGAGACGTGTGATTGACCAGATCGGGGTGTGGAAGTTGGAAGGTGCGGTTGAACGGGGTTTGCAGCAGTTTGGAAGAGTGAGGCCATGGATCCATTTAGAAACGATTTGAAGTCGGGGGTGGGGGGAGACGGTGGGGGAAACCTGCAAATGAAGAGAGCCTCAGCTCACTCTGTACTGTCCCCAGTTCCACATCATCCTTTGTCTCATTCATCCAGCTGCATTTTATGGAGCAAGCTGGAGGCTTGTGGTGTGAGCACGGACTCAGTGTGTAATTTCAAGAGAGAGCTGGAGCTGGTTGGGGCAGAGATCACATCAAAGGTACATAGAACATAGAACAGTACATAGAACAGTACAGCACAGTACAGGCCCTTCGGCCCTCGATGTTGTGCCGAGGATTGTCCGAGACCAAGATCAAGCTATCACACTCCCTATCACTCTGGTGTGCTCCATGTGCTTATCCAATAACCGCTTGAAAGTTCCTAAAGTGTCCGACTCCACTATCACAGCAGGCAGTCCATTCCACACCCCAACCACGCTCTGAGTAAAGAATCTACCTCGGACATCCCTTCTATATCTCCCCCCATGCACCTTATAGTTATGCCCCCTTGTAACAGCTGCCTCTACCCGAGGAAATAGTCTCTGAACATCCACTCTATCTATCCCCCTCATCATCTTATAAACCTCTATTAAGTCGCCTCTCATCCTCCTCCGCTCTAAAGAGAAAAGCCCCAACTCCCTCAATCTTTCCTCATAAGACCTCCGCCCCAAACCAGGCAGCATCCTGGTACCAAACAACATCTTCCGATTAGGCACTTTACAGCCTTCCGGACTCAATATCGAGTTCAACAATTTCAGATCATAACCTCGGCCCCTACCACATATATATACAATATATATATTATATACATCTTATCCACCCTTTTGGTTTGTGCCTTTTCCCTTTTCTCTCTCTCTCTCCCCCCACGGCAGCTGTCTCTCATTCTGCCAGCATTTCACACTTCACACTTCTAGCCGCCTTTTGTTTCTTAACCTGTCCCATTACCATCTCGTCTTGCCTTGAGCATCTCTTAATGTCTCTACTTACCAGAGACCACCCCTTTTGTTCTTTTATTCCTGCCCCCAACCTCCCCCTTGCTTTTTTATCTGTTTCATTTCCTGCGTTTTTCTCAGTTCTGACGAAGGGTTTCGACCTGAAACGTTAACTCTGTTTCTCTCTCCACGGATGTTGCCTGGCCTGCTGAGTTTTTCCAGCGTTTTCTGTTGTTGTACCAAACAACATAAGTCATGGTCGATGCGGTCTCCTGGACTAGTTCTGATTGCCAAGAGAGATCGGAAAGGAATCTTTCAGATTCCCGCTCCCACCCCCGCCCCCGCCCCCAATTGGCTTTGGGTTTTTGATCTGGCTTTCTGCCTCTCCCAGGAGACCACAGGGCACCGAGGGAGTGGGGGGTGTAAGTGAGCCTCTCGATGCATCACACTGGTACGGGACAAGCAAGAGGCAGCAGCTGGTCTTTTCCTGTCCAACATTTTTGTATGTTCGTATTTGCTTCCCCCCTTTCTCGTCTTTCGGCTTGTGTGGGCCTCTCCCCTCTCTGTTCACCTCATTTGCACTTTTTTTAAGCTATGTCTCTCCCATCATCATGTTGCAGGATCTTTTAGTTCATCGAGCAGTTTTCTATTAAGTCACTCTGGAAGTTATTCAACTCACTGACTCCCTCTCTGTGATTTCAGTACTTCTGTTTCTTTCCCCCGCCTTTGTTTCTTCCCTTTTTCTTTTAACATTACTGCAATGAGGGAACGGTAGCGTAGTGGTAATGTCACTGGGCTAGTAATCCAGAAGGCCTGGAATAATGACCTGGTAGATGTGAGTTCAAATCCCACCACAGCAGCTGGGGAATTTAAATTCTGGAATCAAAAGCTAGTATCAGTAATGGTGACCATGAAACTACTGAATTGTCATAAAAACCCATCTGGTTCACTAATGCTCTTTAGGGAAGGAAATCTGCTGTGCCTTTCGGGAAGGAAATCTGCTGCTGTTACCCAGTCTGGTCTATATGTGGTTCCAGGCCACAGCAATGTGGTTGACTCTTAACTGTTCTCTGAAATGGCCTATCGAACGGCTAGGAAAATACCTCTTGGTTCAAGAAGGTGGCTCACCACCATCTTTCCAAGGGCAGTTAGGGATGGGCAATAAATGCTGGCTTTGCCAGCAACGCCTGCATCTAATGAATAAATTACATAGGATATACGACACAGAAACAGGCCATTCGGCCCAAACAGCCTCCTCCTGTCTTTCTTCATCTAACTCTATCAGCATAACCCTCTATTCCCTTCACCCTCATATGCTTGTCTAGCCTCCCCTTAAATGCATCTATACTATTCGCTTCAACCACTCCCTGTGGTAGCGAGTTCTACATTATCACTACTCTTTGAGTAAAAAGGATTCTTCTGAAATCCCTATTGGATTTCTTGGTGACTATCTTATATTGATGGCCTCTAGTTATGCTCTTCCCCACGAGTGGAAACATTCTCTCTGTATCCACTCTATCAAAACCTTTCACAATTTTAAAGACCTCTATTAGGTCACCCACCAGCCTTCTCTTTTCAAGAGAAGAGACCCAGCCTGTTCATCCTTTCCTGATATGTATACCCTCGCATTTCTGGTATCATCCTTGTAAATCTTCTCTGCACCCTCTCCAGTGTCTCTATATCCTTTATATAATATGGCGACCAGAACTGTACGCAGTACTCTAGTGTGGTCTAACCAAGGTTCAATCCAGGTTTAGCATAACTTCCCTACTTTTTAATTCTATACCTCTAGAAATAAACCCTAGTGCTTGGTTTGCTTTTTTTATGGCCTTGTTAACCTGTGTCGCAACTTTTAGTGATTTGTGTGTTTGTACTCCGAGATCCCTTTGTTCCTCGACCCCACCTAGACTCGCACCCTCCAAGTAATAAGTGACATAGATACATAGATACATAGAAGATAGGAGCAGGAGTAGGCCATCCGGCCCTTCGAGCCTGCTCCGCCATTTAATGAGATCATGGCTGATCCTCCAATTCAGTATCCCGTCCCCGCCTTCTCTCCGTAACCCTTAACCCCTTTTGCCTGTAGAAATACATCTAATTCCCTCTTAAATATATTTAATGAGCTGGCGTACACTGCCCTCTGTGGCAATGAGTTCCACAGGTTCACCACCCTCTGAGTGAAGAAATTCCCCCTCATTTCTGTCCTAAATGGTTTAGCCCTTATCCTTAAATTATGTCCTCTAGTTCTGTTCTCACCCGCCAAGGGAAACATTCCTTCTGCATCTAGTCTGTCTAGACCTGTCAGAATTTTATACACTTCTATGAGGTCCCCTCTCAATCTTCTAAACTCCAGTGTGTACATCCCTAAACTACATAGTCTCTCCTCATAGGTCAATCCCGCCATTCCTGGTATCAGCCTGGTGAATCGCCGCTGCACCCCCTCCATGGCAAGAACATCTTTCCTCAGATGAGGCGACCAAAACTGTACACAGTACTCGAGCTGTGGTCTCACCAGTGCCCTGTACAGCTGCAGCAAGGTATCCCTGTTCCTGTATTCCAACCCTTTTGCTATGAAGGCCAGCATACCGTTTGCCTTCTTGATCGCCTGTTGCACCTGCATGCTCGCCTTCAGTGACTGGTGTACAAGAACACCCAGGTCTCTCTGTACTTCCCCCTCTCCCAATTTATTGCCATTTAAATAATAATTTGCCCTCCCGTTCCTGCACCCAAGGTGGATAACTTCGCACTTGTCCACATTATAGTGCATCTGCCATTTATCCGCCCAATCACCCAGTCTGTCCAAATCGCTCTGGAGCTTCCTGGTCTCCTCCTCTGAGCCCACCCCCCCTCCTAGTTTAGTGTCGTCTGCAAATTTGGAAATGCTGCATCCGACTCCCTGATCCAGGTCATTAATGTAAATTGTGAACAGCTGGGGACCCAGGACAGATCCCTGTGGTACCCCACTTGTTACTGCCTGCCATTCAGAAAATGAGCCGTTTATTCCAACTCTCTGTTTTCTATCTGACAGCCAGTTCTCTATCCACGTCAATACTTTCCCCTTTATCCCATGAGCTTCAATTTTCCCTGCTAATCTTTTATGTGGGACCTTATCGAAGGCCTTTTGGAAGTCCAGGTACACCACATCTACTGGCTCTCCCCCATCTATTTGACCTCCCTATTCTTCCTACCAAAATGTAATACCTCACATTTATCTGTGTTGAACTTCATTTGCCAATTATATGCCGATTCTGCAAGTTTATTAATGTCCTCCTGTAATTTGTTGCAGTCCTCCTCAGTATTGACTATCCCCCCCAATTTGGTGTCATCCGCAAATTTAGAAATTGTGTTTTTGATTCCAAAGTCTAAATCGTTAATATAAATTATGAACAACAGTGGTCCCAGCACTGATCCTTGTGGAACAACACTACCCACCTTCTGCCACTGTGAATAGCTACCTTTTACCCCTACTCTCTGCTATCTATCTGCTACTTGTCCCCTGACTCTGCAATCTCTGATCTTGTTCATCAGTCTATTATGGGGTACCTTAACAAAAGCCTTTTGAAAATCCAGATAAATTACATCTACTGCATTACCATTGTCTACTCTCTCTGTTACCTCTTCGAAAAATTCAATGAGGTTGGTCAAGCAAGACTTTCCCTTTTGAAACCCATGCTGACTATTCATTACTATGCTTTTGGCTTCTATTTTCTCCTTTAGTAGGGGCTCATTTAAAAAAAGGATTGACCAGCTATTAGTTCTCAGTTCAGAAAAGCACCAGAAAACATTAACCCATCTTTTCTCTTGACAGATTCTCACTGAACTGCTGTTCAGACTGAACTGATGCAAATGAAAATCTCCTTCATCTGCCGCCTGCAAGGCTGATGCATGAAATGAGTTTGGGCAGTCTCGGCCTGGTGGGCATGTGTCCACAGCACAAGCCTTTTTTATTCGTTTATCGGATGTGGACATCGCTGGCAAGGCCAGCATTTATTGCCCATCCCTAATCGCCCTTGATGAGGTGGTGGTGAGCCACCTTCTTGAATCGCTGCAGTCTGTGTGGTGAAGGTCTCCCACAGTGCTGTTAGGGAGGGAGTTCCAGGATTTTGACCCAGCGTCGATGAAGGATCGGCTGATATATTTCCAAGTCAGGATAGTGTGTGACTTGGAGGGGAACTTGCAGGTGGTGGTGTTCCCATGCATCTGCTGCCCTTGTCCTTCTAGATGGAAGAGGTCGCTGGTTTGGGAGGTGCTGCCAAAGATGTCCTGGCGAGTTGCTGCAGTGCATCTTTAGATGGTACACACTGCAGCCACGGTACACCAGTGGTGGAGGGAGTGACTGTGTCAGGTGGTGGATGGGGTGCGAATCAAGCAGGCTGCTTTGTCCTGGATGGTGTCGAGCTTCTTGAGTGTTGTTGGAGCTGCACTCATCCAGGCAAGTGGAGAGTATTCCTTCACACTCCTGACTTGTGCCTTGTCGATGGTGGAAAGGCTTTGGGGAGTCAGGAGGTGAGACAGTCGCCGCAGAATACCTAGCCTCTGACTTGCTCTTGTTGCCACAATATTTATGTGGCTGGTCCAGTTAAGTTTCTGGTCAATGGTGACCCCCAGGATGTTGATGGTGGAGAATTCGGTGATGGTAATACCATTGAATGTCAATGGGTGGTGGTTAGGCTCTCGCTTGTTGGAGATAATCATTGCCTGGTACTTCTGTGGCGCGAATGTTATCTGCCATTTATCAGCCCAAGCCTGAACTTCGTCCATGTCTTGCTGCATGCGGGCATGGACTGCTTCATTAGCTGAAGAGTTGTGAATGGCACTGAACACTGTGCACTCATCAGCGAACATCCCCATTTCTGACCTTATGATGGAGGGAAGGTCATTGATGAAGCAGCTGAAGATGGTTGGGCCTAAGACACTGTCCTGAGGATCTCCTACAGCGATGTCCTGGGGCTGTGATGATTGACCTTCAATCACCACAACCATCTTCCTTTGTGCTAGGTATGACTCCAGCCAGTGGAGAGTTTTGCCCCCGATTCCCATTGACTTCAGTTTTACTGGGGCTCCTTGAGGCCACACTCGGTCAAATGCTGCCTTGATGTCAATGGCAGTCACTCTCACCTCACCTCTGGAATTCCGGAAACGAGCACTCAAAGGCCACAGAGAAATGAAATGATACACTGGCGCAATAAGAGATGCTGGTCCGAGTTCGGGCTGAGGCACATTGTTGGGCAGAACTGAAGGAGCTTTACCCTGCTCTTAAACTGTGCTACAGTGTAGAGGGAGCTTTACTCTGTATCTAACCCATGCAGTACCTGCCCTGGGAGTGTTTGATGGGGCAGTGTAGAGGGAGCTTTACTCTGTATCTAACCCATGCAGTACCTGCCCTGGGAGTGTTTGATGGGGCAGTGTAGAGGGAGCTTTACTCTGTATCTAAATTGTGCTGCACCTGCCCTGGGAGTGTTTGATGGGACAGTGTAGAGGGAGCTTTACTCTGTATCTAACCCGTGCTGTACCTGCCCTGGGAGTGTTTGATGGGACAGTGTAGAGGGAGCTTTAGGCTGTATCTAACCCGTGCAGCACCTGCCCTGGGAGTGTTTGATGGGACAGTGTAGAGGGAGCTTTACTTTGTATCTAACCCGTGCTGCAGCTGCCCTGGGAGTGTTTGATGGGGGCAGTGTAGAGGGAGCTTCACTCTGTATCTAACCCGTGCTTTACATGCCCTGGGAGTGTTTGATGGGACAGTGTAGAGGGCGCTTTACTCTGTATCTAACCCGTGCTGTACCTGCCCTGGGAGTGTTTGAAGGTGACAGTGTAGAGGGAGCTTTACTCTGTATCTAACCCGTGCTATACTGCCATGCGACTGTTTGATGGGACAGTGTAGAGGGAGTTTTACTCTGTATCTAACCCGTGCTTTACCTGCCTGGGAGTGTTTAATGGGACAGTGTAGAGGGAGCTTTACTTTGTATCTAACCTGTGCTGTACCTGCCCTGGGAGTGTTTGATGGGACAGTGTAGAGGGAGCTTTACTCTGTATCTAACCCGTGCTGTACCTGTCCTGGGAGTGTTTGATGGGACAGTGTAGAGGGAGCTTCACTCTGTATCTAACCCGTGCTGTACCTGCCCTGGAATTGTTTGACGGGGACAGTGTAGAGGGAGCTTTATTCTGTACCTAACCCGTGCTGTACCTGCCCTGGGAGTGTTTGATGGGACAGTGTAGATGGAGCTTTACTCTGTATCTAACCCGTGCTGTAGCTGCCCTGGGAGTGTTTGATGGGACAGTGTAGAGGGTGCTTTACTCTGTATCTAACCCGTGCTGTACCTGCCCTGGGAGTGTTTGATGGGACAGTGTAGAGGGAGCTTTACTCTGTATCTAACCCGTGCTGTACCTGCCCTGGGAGTGTTTGATGGGACAGTGCAGAGGCAGCTTTACTCTGTATCTAACCCGTGCTGTACCTGCCCTGGGAGTGTTTGATGCAGACACTGAAATGGAAAGTGGTGCCTCAGGAGGTGCAGAGGCTGGTGGACATTCTGAGGACAATATTGTAACCTACTGCATCATCTCTGATTCTCAAGATATGCTGTGGTTTATGCCTCTCTTTTCTTGTAGTTTAGAAATATCTCTATTCGTGCAAATGGACTTCCTGATACCTGCTAAATTCAGTGAGATTGATCAGCAGTTTTCGCGGGTTTCACAGGAAGTGAAGAAACTCTTTTAGCAACTTCTGTATTTCGGTGTCAAGAGACAAAAAGCAGCGAGGCAGAAGGACGAAACACTGAAGATCTGGCGATGAATTCTCTCTACGTTTGGCTTTCCACAGTCCTGCTGTCGGTCTCGGTGCGGGGTTACAGTAGGTGCTTTCCAATAACAACTGTTCAAATTCATTTTGTTATCGCCTAATTGTCCCCTTCTTGATTACCTCACCTTCTCTCCTACTTTTTGTTTCTAACCCTGGTGCTGTCCATCCTGATGTGCCTTGCCCTTCGCCTCATGGTTTCTCAACCCAAGAAAACGTTTCGCTTGACAAGCAAATATCAAAGCAGGCTAACATTGCTTAACTGATGCTACCAAAGCAGTACCAGCAGAGCTCCAAGTAGACGTAGCACACAGAAGCTAGTGGGAACTTTCAGGGTGTGAGGGGAGAAGCAGACCGCTGCAGTCACTGCTAGGTTTTAGGGGGACACATTGGCCCTCAAATAATGGTGAGGCTAATGGCGCTCAGCGTTATTTATGTGCAAATGCTACAGCAACTGAAGGTGAAGGGCTGATGCGCGGTTAAACGTGGAAATCCAAAGGTAGCTGCTTCGTGAAAACGGCATCCTGCCGTCTCACTCCCCATTGAAAAGCGTTGAACGGCGTGACATTGCTGTATTTACGCAGTAGCGTCGGACTAAACTCACCACAGAACGTTAAGTCACGTCCATTTCAGTCTAAGTACCCTTTTAACAATGTGCTAAGTGTTGCTTACTTCAGGTTTTAATTGTTGGTGATTTAAAAAAAATTTTAAAATTTTTTTGCTTTTCCTCTCTTTTTTTTCCTTTCTCTTAATCCAAACTTTCTTTCCCTCTCTTGATTTGCCATTGAATTGACTCAAACTGTCCTTCTCAGTCCTTCCGCTGTGAATTTTACAATCCTACAATCTAATTGCGTGGGGGATACACAGTTGCTTGCCTTGTTCGCTCAGGTCCCAGATGCCCGGTTTTTCTCGCTGCGCTGTTATACATAGATACATAGATACATAGAAGATAGGAGCAGGAGTAGGCCATCCGGCCCTTCGAGCCTGCTCCGCCATTTAATGAGATCATGGCTGATCCTCCAATTCAGTATCCCGTCCCCGCCTTCTCTCCGTAACCCTTAACCCCTTTTGCCTGTAGAAATACATCTAATTCCCTCTTAAATATATTTAATGAGCTGGCGTACACTGCCCTCTGTGGCAATGAGTTCCACAGGTTCACCACCCTCTGAGTGAAGAAATTCCCCCTCATTTCTGTCCTAAATGGTTTAGCCCTTATCCTTAAATTATGTCCTCTAGTTCTGTTCTCACCCGCCAAGGGAAACATTCCTTCTGCATCTAGTCTGTCTAGACCTGTCAGAATTTTATACACTTCTATGAGGTTCCCTCTCAATCTTCTAAACTCCAGTGTGTACATCCCTAAACTACATAGTCTCTCCTCATAGGTCAATCCCGCCATTCCTGGTATCAGCCTGGTGAATCGCCGCTGCACCCCCTCCATGGCAAGAACATCTTTCCTCAGATGAGGCGACCAAAACTGTACACAGTACTCGAGCTGTGGTCTCACCAGTGCCCTGTACAGCTGCAGCAAGGTATCCCTGTTCCTGTATTCCAACCCTTTTGCTATGAAGGCCAGCATACCGTTTGCCTTCTTGATCGCCTGTTGCACCTGCATGCTCGCCTTCAGTGACTGGTGTACAAGAACACCCAGGTCTCTCTGTACTTCCCCCTCTCCCAATTTATTGCCATTTAAATAATAATTTGCCCTCCCGTTCCTGCACCCAAGGTGGATAACTTCGCACTTGTCCACATTATAGTGCATCTGCCATTTATCCGCCCAATCACCCAGTCTGTCCAAATCGCTCTGGAGCTTCCTGGTCTCCTCCTCTGAGCCCACCCCCCCTCCTAGTTTAGTGTCGTCTGCAAATTTGGAAATGCTGCATCCGACTCCCTGATCCAGGTCATTAATGTAAATTGTGAACAGCTGGGGACCCAGGACAGATCCCTGTGGTACCCCACTTGTTACTGCCTGCCATTCAGAAAATGAGCCGTTTATTCCAACTCTCTGTTTTCTATCTGACAGCCAGTTCTCTATCCACGTCAATACTTTCCCCTTTATCCCATGAGCTTCAATTTTCCCTGCTAATCTTTTATGTGGGACCTTATCGAAGGCCTTTTGGAAGTCCAGGTACACCACATCTACTGGCTCTCCCCCATCTATTTTACCAGTTACTCCCTCAAAAAATTCCAATAGATTAGTCAAGCACGATTTACCCTTTGTAAATCCATGTTGACTCTGTCCTATCCTGTCCCCATTTGCTAAGTGCTCCGCTATTTCATCCTTAATGATGGACTCCAGCATTTTGCCCACAACTGATGTAAGGCTTACAGGTCTGTAATTACCTGCTTTTTCCCTACCCCCCTTTTTGAATAGTGGGGTAACGTTAGCTACCCTCCAATCCATGGGCACTGTTCCCGAGTCTAATGAATTCTGAAAAATCATACTTAGTGCATCCGCTATCTCTAGGGCCACCTCCTTCAGCACCCTAGGATGCATGTTATCAGGCCCTGGGGATTTGTCCGCCTTCAATCCCTTTAGCTTCCTTAACACCATATCCTTAGAGATATTGACTTGCGTCAGTTCCTCCTTTGCAAATGTCCCTATTTTTCCCGATATCCCAGGGAGGTTTTTTGTGTCTTCCTTCGTAAAGACTGACCCAAAGTATGCATTTAGTTGGTCTGCCATTTCCTTATTTCCCGTTATATATTCCCCCGTATCTGACTGCAATGGGCCAACTTTGGTTTTCACCAGTCTTTTCCTCTTGATATACTTATAAAAGCTTTTGGAGTTAGTTTTTATATTTTCCGCCAGCTTGCTTTCGTAAGCTATTTTGCCCCTCTTGATTTAGCCCTTTGTCCTCCTTTGCTCTATCTTAAGCTGTTCCCAATCTTCCGCTCTGGCGCTTTTTTTGGCTATTTTATACGCCCTATCTTTGGATTTTATGCTGTCTCTAATTTCCCCTGTTATCCACGGTTGAGTCACCTTTTTAGATTTCCTTTTATGCCAGATTGGTATAAACAATTTTTGCAATTTTGTCATTCTATCTTTAAATGCTTGCCATTGTTTATCTACCTCCAGTCCTCCCAGGAACGTTGTCCAATCAGACCTACTCAGTTCCCGTCTAATGGCATCATAATTCCCCTTGTTTAAATTCAGGACCTTAGTCTCTGAGTCAATTTCTTCGCTCTCCATTTCGAGTGAGAAATCGATCATGTTATGATCACTCTGACCCAAGGGTCCCCGTACAACAAGATTACTAATTAGTCCCTTCTCATTGCACAGTACCCAGTCCAATATAGCCTGTTCCCGAGTTGGTTCCTCGACATATTGATCCAGATAACCATCCCTTAAACACTCAAGGAATTCCTCCTCCTCATTATTTTTACTGATTAGGCTATTCCAATCTATATGTAAGTTAAAGTCACCTATGATGACAGCTGTGCTCTTATTGCACGCTTCTCTAATTTCCCTCGTGATGCCCTCCCCAACCTCTATTTTACTATTTGGAGGCCTATATACCACTCCTATTAATGTTTTTCGCCCCTTGCTATTTCTTAGCTCCACCCATATAGATTCTGTATTAACTGAGTTAATATCCTTCCTTTCAATTGCATTTATCCCTTCTTTTACCAGCAATGCTACCCCTCCTCCCTTTCTTTTTTGTCGATCCTTCCTAAATACTGAATACCCCTGTATGTTAAGCTCCCAGCCCTGCTCACCCTGCAACCATGTTTCCGTAATCCCAATTAGATCATAATTATTAACCTCTATTTCCACAGCTAATTCATCTACCTTGTTCCTGATGCTTCTCGCATTAAGGTATAAAACCCTCAGGCTTTTTTTATGCTCACATTTTTTATGAATTAGTTTGGCCCTTTGTTTTTGTTCCTCACTCTTTTACCATTTATTTCTGTCTGCCTTTCACTTTCCTCTATTTCACTACATAGGTTTCTAGCCCCCTGCCATACTAGTTTAAATGCTCCCGAACTGCTTTATCAAAAATTACCCCGAGAACATCAGTTCCATCTTTGCACAGGTGTAGACCGTCCCTTTTGTATAGGTCACACCTACCACAAAACTGGTTCCAATGCCTCAAAAATTTAAAACCCTCCCTCTTACACCACTGCTCAAGCCACGTATTTAGCCTAACTATCCTGTTCTCTGTACTCTTACTAGCACGTGGCACTGGTAGTAATCCAGAGATTACTACCTTCGAGGTCCTACTTTTTAGCTTGGCTCCTAACTCCCTAAATTCTACTTGTAGGACCTCTTCCCTTTTTTTAGCTACGTCGTTGGTACCAACATGTATCACGACAACTGGCTGTTCCCCCTCCCTCTCCAGAATGTTCTGCACCCGCGCCGAGACATCCTTGACCCTTGCACCAGGGAGGCAACATACCATCCTGGAGTCTCGGTCGCGACCACAGAAACCCCTATCTATTCCCCTTACAATCGAATCCCCTATTACTATAGCCCTGCCACTCTTTTTCCCTCCCTTCTTTGCAACAGAGCCAGTCATGGTGCCATGAGCCTGGCTGCTGGTGCCTTCCCCCGATGAGTCATCCCCCCCGACAACAGCACCTAAGGCGGTGAACCTGTTGCTAAGGGAGACAACCCCAGGGGATTTCTGCACTACCTTCCTGCCCTTGCTCTGCCTTTTGGTCACCCATGTACTATCTACGCTGGCCTTAACCTGCGGTGTGACCAACTCACTAAATGTGTTATCCACAACCCTCTCAGAATCGTGGATGCTCCAAAGTGAGTCCATCCGCAGCTCAAGGGCCGTCATGCGGTCCCACATGAGCTGCAGCTGGACACACTTCCCGCACACATGGTTGTCAGGGACACAGGAAGCGTCCCTGATTTCCCACATGTTACAGGAGGAGCATGACACAGGTCCGAGCTCTACTGCCATGACTTAACCCTTATATTACTTTTTAATTTTCTAGTTTTAGTTTATTTATTGACTTTTGTTTTCCCGAAGCTTACTTAGACCAATGTATACTGTACTCCTCTTATTCCTTTTTAAACTAACCAAATCCCACTAGTTTTAGTTTTACTTTCTAGGAAGGTTTGAGGAAAGTACTTACCAGTTAGTCTTACCTCCCTGGTCTTTCGCTGACTTCCCGGTCTTGTGTCCCCTTGGTCCTACGCCGACTTCCCGCTCCTCCCGGTTCCTGCCCTGCTGAAAAGAAACTGAGACCAAAAAATTTGTGACCTCTGTTTTTAGACTGCTAAAAGACTAGTAGGTTAGAGGAGGAGGGCGGGTGGGGGTTCCTACTCTGTAGGAACTCGGGTTTAAGCCACCACCCTCCTTAAATGCTGTTCACCTGGGTGCTTCCCACCTGGTCCGCTTCCGGTCTCGTCTCTCCGGACACTGGCCTCTGCAAAAAAAAGCCCGCGAAAGTGAGTTTAAATACTCACTGTGCTGCTGCTCTCTCCGCTCCCGACACTGGCCTCTGCAAAAAAAAGCCCGCGAAAGTGAGTTTAAATACTCACTGTGCTGCTGCTCTCTCCGCTCCCGACACTGGCCTCTGCAAAAAAAAGCCCGCGAAAGTGAGTTTAAATACTCACTGTGCTGCTGCTCTCTCCGCTCCCGACACTGGCCTCTGCAAAAAAAAGCCCGCGAAAGTGAGTTTAAATACTCACTGTGCTGCTGCTCTCTCCGCTCCCGCACTTTCAGCAACATGGCCACGAAAAAATGTAAAAACCTAATCTTCAGACACTCAGGGTCTCCTGACACTACGGAGAGAGTTCAGAAACTCTCACGCACATTACCAGCGCTAGAAAACGTAGGACCAAACCCACTCTTCAAACAAACGAAGCAGCAAAATTATAAAAACTACAGACACCTGCAATCTAACCAAGGGAACAGATGATAGTTACAAACCCCCCGAACCCCTGGATTACATTCCAACCTGTTCGTAAGGGGAACAGATAGACGTTTCTGTGGCCGCAGACGTAACTCCAGGATGGTATGTTGCCTCCCTGGTGCTAGGGTGAAGGATGTCACTGAACGGCTGCAAGGCATTCTGAAGGGGGAGGGCGAACAGTCAGAGGTCGTAGTTCACATTGGTACCAACGACATGGGTAGAAAGAGGGATGAGGTCCTGCGACAAGAATTTAGGGAGCTAGGTAGCAGATTAAAAAGCAGGACCTCAAAGGTTGTAATCTCTGGATTACTCCCAGTGCCACGTGCTAGTGAGTATAGGAATAGGAGGATAGAGCAGATGAATGCGTGGCTAAAGAGTTGGTGCAGGAGGGAGGGCTTTAGTTTCCTGGATCACTGGGTCTGCTTCTGGGGAAGGTGAGACCTGTACAAGTCGGACAGGTTGCACCTGAACCGGAACGGGACCAACATCCTTGCGGGGAGGTTTGCTAGTACTGTTGGGGGGGGGTTTAAACTAATTTGGCAGGGGGATGGGATACGGAGTGGAGCTATAGTAGGGGAGGATGCACAGCCAAATATAGAGGAAAAAACAAGTCAGCCTGGAAGGCAGAGCGAATATGTAACGGCACAAGGGAGTATGGCAAGGCTGGATGGCATTTATTTTAATGCAAGGAGTCTTGCGAGTAAGGTAGTTGAATTGAAGGTGTTGATGAACGCATGGGAGTATGATATTGTTGCTATCACAGAGACATGGTTAAGGGAGGGGCAGGAATGGCAGCTCAGTATTCCGGGGTATAGAATCTTCAGGCGAGACAGAGGGGGGTGTAAAAGAGGAGGGGGTGTCGCAATATTAATCAAGGAGTCAATTACTGCTGTAAGGAGGGATGATATCTTAGCAGGTTCCTCTAATGAGGCCACATGGGTAGAACTTAAAAACAAAAAGGGGACAAGCACTTTGCTGGGAGTGTACTATAGGCCCCCAAACAGTCAGGGGGAGATAGAGGATCAGATATGTAGGCAAATCTCAGTGAAGTGTAGAAATAATAGGGTAATAATAGTAGGGGATTTCAACTTCCCCAATATTAACTGGGATAGTCAGAGTGTGAAAGGCTTAGAGGGTGCGAAATTCTTAAAGTGCATCCAGGAGAGCTTTTTAAGCCAGCATGTAGAAAGTCCTACAAGAGAGGGGGCGGTACTGGACCTAATTCTAGGGAATGTAGCCGGGCAAGTGGTAGAAGTATTAATAGGAGAGCATTTTGGTGACAGTGACCATAATTCGGTGAGATTTAAGGTAGTCATGGAAAAGGACAAAGATGGACCGGAAATAAAGGTTCTAAATTGGGGGAAGGCTGATTTTAATATGATAAGGCAGGATCTGGCCAAAGTGGACTGGGATCAGCTACTTGTCGGAAAATCCACATCAGAGCAGTGGGAGTCTGTCAGAAAGGAAATAGAGAGAGTACAACGCCAACATGCTCCCGTAAAGGTCAAGGGTGGGACCAACAAGCCCAGGGAACCCTGGATGTCAAGGGATATACGAGAATGGATTAGGGAAAAAAAGGGTGGCTTTTGGCAGATACAAAGGACTAAAAACATGGGAGCCCTAGAGGAGTATAGAAAGTGCAGGGGGGTACTTAAAAAAGAAATTAGGAGAGCGAAGAGGGGGCATGAAAAAACACTGGCGGGCAAAATAAAAGAAAATCCCAAGGTGTTTTATAAGTATGTTAAGGGCAAGAGGATAACCAGGGAAAGAGTAGGGCCCATTAGGGACTAAAATGGCAATCTGTGTGTAGAGCCAGAAGTTGTAGGTGGGGTTTTAAATGAATATTTTGCATCTGTGTTCACGATGGAGAAGGAAGATGTAGGCATAGAAATTAGACAGGGGTATTGTGATATACTTGAACAAATTAGTATTGAGAGGGAGGAGGTACTAGCGGTTTTAGCGGGTTTAAAAGTGGATAAATCCCCAGGCCCAGACGGGATGTATCCCAGGCTGCTGTGTGAGGCAAGGAAGGAGATTGCAGGGGCTCTGACACAAATTTTCAGAACCTCTCTGGCCACAGGGGAGGTGCCAGAGGACTGGAGAACAGCTAACGTAGTACCATTATTCAAGAAGGGTAGTAGGGATAAACCAGGGAATTACAGGCCAGTGAGCCTAACATCAGTGGTAGGGAAATTATTGGAAAAAATTCTGAGGGACAGAATTAGTCTCCACTTGGAGAGGCAAAGATTAATCAAGGATAGTCAGCATGGCTTTGTCAGGGGGAGATCATGTCTGACCAATTTGATTGAATTTTTCGAGGGGGTGACTAGGTGTGTGGATGAGGGTAGTGCAGTTGATGTGGTCTATATGGACTTCAGTAAGGCTTTTGACAAAGTCCCGCATGGGAGACTGGTCAAAAAGGTAAGAGCCCGTGGGATCCAGGGCAACTTGGCACATTGGATCCAAAATTGGCTTAGTGGCAGGAGGCAGAGGGTGATGGTCGAAGGTTGTTTTTGTGACTGGAAGCCTGTGTCCAGTGGTGTACCGCAGGAATCGGTGCTGGGTCCTTTGCTGTTTGTAGTGTACATTAATGATTTAGATATGAATGTAGGAGGTATGATCAGTAAGTTCGCAGATGACATGAAAATTGGTGGGGTGGTAAATAGCGAGGAGGGAAGCCTCAGGCTACAGGACGATATAGACATAGAAACATAGAAGATAGGAGCAGGAGTAGGCCATTCGGCCCCTCGAGCCTGCGCCGCCATTCGATGAGATCATGGCTGATCATCCAAACTCAGTACCCTGTACCTGCCTTCTCCCCATATCCCTTGATACCTTTAGCTTTAAGAAATATATCTAACTCATTCTTGAATACATTTAATGACTTGGCCTCAACTACCTTCTGTGGTAGAGAATTCCACAGGTTCACCACTCTCTGGGTGAAGAAATTCTTCCTAATTTCTGTCCTAAATGGCTTACCCCTTATCCTTAGATTATGACCCCTGGTTCTGGACTCTCCGACCATCGGGAACATTGTTCCTGCATCTAGTTTGTCCAGACCTGTCAGAATTTTATATGTTTTGATGAGATCCCCTCTCATTCTTCTATACTCCAGTGAGTATAAGCCCAATCGACCCAATCTCTCGTCATATGTCATTCCTGCCATCCCAGGTATCAGCCTTGAGAATCTTCGCTGAACTCCTTCCATGACAAGAACATCCTTCCTCAGATAAGGCGACCAAAACTGCACACAATACTCAAGGTGTGGTCTCACCAAAGCCCTGTACAACTGCAGCAGGACATCCCTGTTCCTATACTCAAACCCTTTCGCTATGAAGGCCAACATACCATTTGCCTTCTTCACCGCCTGCTGCACCTGCATGCTTACCTTCAGCGACTGGTGCACAAGGACACCCAGGTCTCGTTGCACTTCCCCTTCTCCCAATCTATTGCCATTCAGATAATAGTCTGCCTTTCTGTTTTTGACACCAAAGTGGATAACCTCGCATTTATCCACGTTATATTGCATCTGCCACGCTTCTGCCCACTCACCCAACCTGTCCAAATCATCCTGGAGTTTATCGGTATCCTCCTCACAGCACACACTCCCACCC
Source organism: Squalus acanthias (assembly GCA_030390025.1). Taxonomy (NCBI): domain Eukaryota; kingdom Metazoa; phylum Chordata; class Chondrichthyes; order Squaliformes; family Squalidae; genus Squalus; species Squalus acanthias. The sequence goes on from CM059425.1 coordinate 261,779,394, forward strand.
AGCTTTGTGTCATCTGCAAACTTGGAGATATTACATTTAGTTCCCTTATCTAGATCATTAATGTATATTGTGAATAGCTGGGGTCCAAGGACTGATCCCTGTGGTACCCCACTAGTCACTGCTTGCCACTCGGAAAAAGACCCATTAATTCCTACTCTTTGCTTTCTGTCCGCCAACCAGTTCTCTCTCCAAGTCAATACCTTGCCCCCAATCCCATGTGCCTTAACTTTACACGCTAATCTCTTATGCAGGACCTTATCGAAAGCCTTTTGAAAGTCCAAATACACTACATCTACTGGTTCTCCCTTATCTATTTTCCCAGTTACATCCTCAAAAAGACGGGTTGGTCAGATGGGCAGATCAGTGGCAAATGGAATTTAACCTTGAAAAGTGTGAGGTGATGCATTTTGGGAGGACTAACAAGGCAAGGGAATACACAATGAATGGTAGGACCCTAGGAAGGACAGAGGATCAGTGTGAGCTTGGTGTGCATGTACATAGATCTCTGAAGGCAGCAGGACAGGTAGATAAAGTGGTTAATCATAGAATCATAGAAGATAGGAGCAGGAGTAGGCCATTCGGCCCCTCGAGCCTGCTCCGCCATTCAATGAGGTCATGGCTGATCATCCAAATTCAGTACCCTGTCCCTGCCTTCTCCCCATATCCCTTGATCCCTTTAGCCTTAAGAAATATATCTAACTCCTTCTTGAATATATTTAATGAGTTGGCCTCAACTGCCTTCTGTGGTAGAGAATTCCACAGGTTCACCACTCTTTGGGTGAAGAAATTCCTCCTCATCTCTGTCCTAAATGGCTTACCCCTTATCCTTAGACTGTGACCCCTGGTTCTGGACTCCCCCACCATCGGGAACATCCTTCCTGCATCTAGTCTGTCTAGTCCTGTTAGAATTTTATAAGTTTCAATGAGATCCCCTCTCATTCTTCTAAACTCCAGTGAATATAAGCCCAATCGACCCAATCTCTCCTCATACATCATTCCTGCCATCCCAGGTATCAGTCTGGTGAATCTTCGCTGCACTCCCTCCATGGCAAGAACAGCTTTTCTCAGATAAGGCGACCAAAACTGCGCACAGTACTCAAGATGTGGTCTCACCAAGGCTCTGTACAACTGCAGCAAGACATCCTTGTTCCTGTACTCGAACCCTCTCGCTACGAAGGCCAACATACCATTTGCCTTCTTAACCGCCTGCTGCACCTGCATGCTTACCTTCAGCGACTGGTGCACAAGGACACCCAGGTCTCGTTGCACTTCCCCTTCTCCCAATCTATTGCCGTTCAGATAATAATCTGCCTTCCTGTTTTTGCCACCAAAGTGGATAACTTCGCATTTATCCACATTGTACTGCATTTCCCATGCATCTGCCCAATCACCCAACCTATCCAAATCATACTGGAGTTTCTCGGCATCCTCCTCACAGCACACACGCCCACCCAGCTTTGTTTCGTCTGCAAACTTGGAGATATTACATCTAGTTCCCTCGTCTAGATCATTAATATATATTGTGAATAGCTGGGGTCCTAGGACTGATCCTTGCGGTACCCCACTAGTCACTGCCTGCCACTCGGATAAAGACCCATTATTCCAACTCTTTGCTTCCTGTCTGCCAACCAGTTCTCTATCCAAGTCAGTACCCTGCCCCCAATCCCATGTGCCTTAACTTTACACGCTAATCTCTTATGCGGGACCTTATCGGCCAGTGTCGGGAGCGGAGAGAGCAGCAGCACAGTGAGTAGTTAAACTCACTTTCGTGGGCTTTTTACAGAGGCCAGTGTCGGGAAAGGGCCCTTGAGTATATCATTTAATTGAAGTGAAATTGGTGGGATTCATTTAATTTAATTTTAATTAATTAATTAAAGGGTAAGTCATGGCAGGAGAGCTCCACCTCGTGATATGCTCCTCCTGCTATATGTGGGAAATCAGGGACGCTTCCTGTGTCCCTGACGACCATGTGTGTGGGAAGTGTATCCAGCTGCAGCTACTGATAGACCACATTGCGGCACTGGAGCTGCAGATGGATGCATATTGGAACATTCGCGATGCTGAGAACGTCGTGGATAGCACATTTAGCGAGTTGGTCACACCGCAGGTAAAGGGTGTACAGGCAGGAAGGGAATGGGTGACCACCAGGCAGAGTAAGAGGTGCAGGCAGGTAGTGCAAGGGTCCCCTGTGGCCATCCCCCTCTCAAACAGATATACCACTTTGGATACTGTTGGGGGGGATGACTTATCAGGGGAAGGCAGCAGCAGCCAACTTCCTGGCACCATGGGTGGCTCTGCTGCACAGGCTGGGAGGAAAAAGTGTGGAAGAGCTATAGTGATAGGGGACTCAATTGTAAGGGGAATAGATAGGCGTTCCTGCGGCCGCAAACAAGACTCCAGGATGGTGTGTTGCCTCCCTGGTGCAAGGGTCAAGGATGTCTCGGAGCGGCAACAGAACATTTTGGAGGGGGAGGGCGAACAGCCAGTTGTCGTGGTGCACATAGGCATCAACGATATAGGTAAAAAACGGGATGAGGTCCTAAAAGCAGAATATAGGGAGTTAATGGGTAAATTAAAAAATAGGACCTCAAAGGTAGTAATCTCAGGATTGCTACCAGTGCCACGTGCTAGTCAGAGTAGAAATAGGAGGATATTTCAAATGAATACGTGGCTAGAGGAATGGTGCAAGGGGGAGGGATTCAAATTCCTTGGACATTGGAACCGGTTCTGGGGGAGGTGGGACCAGTACAAACGGGACGGTCTGCACCTGGGCAGGGCCGGGACCGATGTCCTAGGAGGAGTGTTTGCTAGTGCTGTTGGGGAGGGTTTAAACTAAAATGGCAGGGGGTTCAGAACCTGAGCAGGGAGACAGAGGAAAGGGAAACAAGGATAAAAGCAAAAGACAGGAAGGAGAAAAACAAAAGTAGAAGGCAAAGAACTCAACGGTTTAAATCAAACATGGTCACAGTAAATAATAATTCATATAGGTCTGAGAGCGTTAAAAAAACAAGCCTGAAGGCTTTGTGTCTTAATGCAAGGAGCATTCAGAACAAGGTGGATGAATTAGCTGCGCAAATAGAGGTAAATGAATACGATTTGATTGGAATTACAGAAACATGGCTCCAGGGTGGCCAAGGCTGGGAACTCAACATCCAGGGGTATTCAATATTTAGGAAAGATAGGCAAAAAAGAAAGGGAGGTGGGGTAGCGTTGCTGGTTAAAGAGGGGATTAACACAATTGAAAGGAAGGATATTAGCTCTGATGATGCGGAATCTGTATGGGTAGAACTGAGAAATAACAAGGGGCAGCAAATGTTAGTGGGAGTGGTATATAGACCTCCAAACAGTAATATGGAGGTTGGGGACAGCATTAAAAGGGAAATTAGAGAAGCATGCAGTAAGGGCACACCAGTCATCATGGGTGACTTTAATTTACATATAGATTGGGCTAACCAAATTAGTAAAAATACTGTGGAGGAGGAATTCCTAGAATGTTTACGGGATGGTTTTCTGGACCAATATGTCGAGGAACCAACCAGAGATCAGGCCATCTTAGACTGGGTATTATGTAACGAGAAAGGATTAATTAGCAATCTTGTTGTACGAGGCCCCTTGGGTCGGAGCGATCATAATATGATAGAATTCTTCATTAGGATGGAGAGTGAAGTAGTTGAATCAGAGACTAGGGTCCTGAATTTAAATAAAGGAAACTACGATGATATGAGGCGCAAATTGGGTAGGATTGATTGGGGAATGTCACTCAAAGGGTTGACGGTGGATAGGCAATGGCAAACATTCAAAGACTCATGGATGAACTACAGAATTTGTTCATTCCAGTGTGGCATAAGAATAAAACAAAAAGGGTGACTCAACCGTGGCTAACAAGGGAAATTAGGGATAGCATAAGAGCCAAGGAGAGGGCATATAAATTGGCCAGAAAAAGCGGTAACCCTGAGGATTGGGAGCAGTTTAGGATTCAACAAAGGAGGACAAAGGGATTAATTAAGAAGGGGAAAATAGAATATGAAAGTAAGCTTTCAGGGAACACAAAAACTGACTGTAAGAGCTTTTATAGATATGTGAAGAGAAAAAGATTAGTGAAATCAAGTGTAGGTCCCTTGCAGTCAGAAGCGGGGGAAGTTATAATGGGGAACAAAGAAATGGCAGACCATATTTTGGTTCTGTCTTCACAAAGGAGGACACAAATAACCTCCCAGAGATGTTGGAGAACATAGGGTCTGATGAAAGGGAGGAACTGAAAGAAATCAGTATTTGCAGGGAAATGGTGTTAGGGAAATTGACGGGATTGAAGGCCGATAAATCCCCAGGGCCTGATAATCTACATCCTAAGGTACTTAAGGAAGTGGCCCTAGAAATAGTAGATGCATTGCTGATCATCTTCCAACATTCGATGGAATCTGGAACAGTACCCATGGATTGGAGGGTAGCTAATGTTACCCCACTATTCAAAAAGGGTGGTAGAGAGAAAGCGGGGAATTACAGACCGGTAAGCCTGACATCGGTAGTGGGGAAAATGCTAGAGTCCATTATAAAGGATGTAATAGCTGAGCACTTGAAAAACAGTGACAGGATCGGACAAAGTCAACATGGATTTACAAAAGGTAAATCGTGCTTGACTAATCTACTGGAATTTTTTGAGGATGTAACTGGTAAAATAGATAAGGGAGAACCAGTGGATGTGGTGTATTTGGACTTTCATAGAAACATAGAAGATAGGAGCAGGAGTAGGCCATTCGGCCCCTCGAGCCTGCTCCGCCATTCGATGAGATCATGGCTGATCATCCAAACTCAGTACCCTGTACCTGCCTTCTCCCCATATCCCTTGATACCTTTATCTTTAAGAAATATACCGGCTTACTGGTCTATAATTCCCCGTTTTCTCTCTACCACCTTTTTTGAATAGTGGGGTAACATTAGCTACCCTCCAATCCATGGGAACTGTTCCAGAGTCTATAGAATTTTGGAAGATGACCAGTAATGCATCTACTATTTCTAGGGCCACTTCCTTAAGTACCCTAGCATGTAGATTATCAGGCCCTGGGGATTTATCGGCCTTCAATCCCGTCAATTTCCCTAACACCATTTCCCTACAAATACTGATTTCTTTCAGTTCCTCCCTCTCATTAGACCCTATGTTCCTCGACATCTCTGGGAGGTTATTTGTGTCCTCCTTTGTGAAGACAGAACCAAAGTATGTATTTAATTGGTCTCTCATTTCTTTGTTCCCCATTATAAATTCCCCTGATTCTGACTGCAAGGGACCTACGTTTGACTTCACCAATCTTTTTCTCTTCACATATCTATAGAAGCTTTTACAGTCAGTTTTTATGTTCCCTGCAAGCTTACTCTCATACTCTATTTTTCCCCTCTTAATTAATCCCTTTGTCCTCCTTTGCTGAATCCTAAACTGCTCCCAATCCTCAGGTTTGCTGCTTTTTCTGGCCAATTTATATGTCCTCTCCTTGGATCTTATGCTATCCCTAATTTCCCTTGTTAGCCACGGTTGATTCACATTTTTTGTTTTATTTTTAGGCCAAACAGGGATGAACAAATTCTGTAGTTCATCCATGCGATCTTTAAATGTTTGCCATTGCCTATCCACCGTCAACCCTTTGAGTAACATTCCCCAATCAATCCTACCCAATTCACGCCTCATACCATCGTAGTTTCCTTTATTTAAATTCAGGACCCTAGTCTCTGAGTCAAATACTTCACTCTCCATCTTAATGAAGAATTCTATCATATTGGCCCAGAAATTGATCTTGCTCTGTTCCCGCGGGGGTAAGCCTTCCCCGCGATGTCTCACCTCGCTTGTGCTTTTTCAGATCCAGCTCGCACGAACTTGATGTTCCAGACATCAGCTGTGCTGGGCTTGCGTATCCCAGCGGCGTAGTGAATTCGTGCGAGCTGTGGGATCACGTGACTCAGTTAGAGCCAATGGCAGCACACCATCTTCCATTCATAAGTTTCACAGACCTGCTGTGAAATCTATGAATCTTACACCCCCCCAAAATAACAGCTAAACCTCAATTAAATAAAAAAAAACCATCACATTAATAAAATAAGTATAGTTAATTAAATTAACCATTTTAAATAAAAAATTAAATTTTTGAAAAAATTTAAAATCTTTTAAAAAGTTATAAAAATAAACTTACCTGTCTTTAAAGTCTATAAAAAAGATATACCTGTAAAAAAAAATTCAAAAAAATACTTAATTCACTACTTACCTTCTTAAAAGCGGGTCTTACTCCTCCTTTTTACATTTCCAAAATCTTCAGTACTTACCTGCGCGTCCAAAGCATGAAGTGCACAGCGTGCGCGCAGCCTGTAGCGCGCACGCGATGCACCCAGGACCCGCCCCCTTTTCAGAAGAGCAATTGCCGGTTTTCAGCGCATGCGCAGGGCATGCAGAAAACCGGCAATTGGAGTGGGAATACGCGAGAGTATGCAGTGCGTACTCTCGCGTCCCGGGATCAAGTTTCGGCCCATTATGATCGCTTCGCCCCAAGGGGCCTCGCACAACAAGATTGCTAATAATTCCTTTCTCATTACATAATACCCAGTCTAAGATGGCCTGATCTCTGGTTGGTTCCTCCACATATTGGTCCAGGAAACCATCCCATATACACTCCAGGATTTCCTCCTCCACAGTATTGTTACTAATTTGGGTAGCCCAATCTATATGTAGATTAAAGTCATCCATGATAACTGCAGTGCCCTTATTGCACGCATCTCTAATTTTCCGTTTAATGCCATCCCCAACCTCCGCATTACTGTTTGTGGGTCTGTATACAACTCCCACTAACGTTTTCTGTCCCTTGGTATTTCTCAGCTCCACCCAAACAGATTCTACATCATCAGAGCGAATATCATTCCTTACAATTGTGTTAATCTCCTCTTTAACCAGCAATGCTACCCCACCTCCTTTTCCTTTTTGCCTGTCTTTCCTGAATATTGAATACCCCTGGATGTTGAGTTCCCAGCCTTGGTCACCCTGGAGCCATGTTTCCGCAATCCCAATCATATCATATCCATTTACATCTATTTGCGCCGCTAATTCATCCACCTTATTACGAATGCTCCTCGCATTAAGACACAAAGGGGGACAAATTAGGTCGCGCCCCATTTGGGGCGCAAATATCGTCTGGACGCAAATATTAGCGCCTGGCGCTAATTATCGCCACTGACTGGAAACTTCACTTTTACCGCCCCGGGAGGTGAGTGGAGCGCTAAATCAGGCGCTGCACACCTGTCTTAAGGCGCAAAGGCCGAGCAGTGAGGCGCTAACTCAGCGCGCGAGCGCAGCGCAGCTGCTGCCAGTTAGCGAGGGAACACAGACACACTGGCGCCGGCCAGTTCTTAAAGCGGGGGGGGGCCAACTGTTAGGATCAGTAGGCAAAACTACCTCACAAAGCGTTGACTCAATGCAGAAGTCTCTCTTTCTCTCTCTCTCTCTCTCTCTCTCTCTCAGAACGAGTGGTGCAAAAATGTCAACCACAGAAAAAGACAGGAAGAGGCCCCCTTTAAATAGCGCCCCCCCCCAGCCCCACAGCGATTGATAGCGTTCCAGTCTTCCGGTCGTTGGATGCGCCAGGCAGTAAGGCAGGGGGCGCCACTCAATTTCCGCTCCGGGGCGCCACAAGGGCGTTGCACCATGGAATGACGTCACAATCTGCGCGCGCAGGTGGTCGCGGCGGTAAAGTTTAGCGCCGCCGCACAATCTCTGGTTAAGTTCCCGAGCGGCGCAAACATCGCTGCGCCCGGGCGTTAGCAGCTTTGCGCCCCATTAGCGCCCTCTTAAGGCGCTAACGGGAGGCGCAACCAACTGAATTTTTACCCCTTAGATTTTAGAATTATTATTTACTGTGGCCATGTTTGATTTTAACCCTTGATTTGTCTGACTGCCACTTTTGCTTTTCTCCTTCCTGTCTTTTGCTTCTATCCTTGTTACCCTTTCCTCTGTCTCCCTGCACAGGTTCCCAACCCCCTGCCATTTTAGTTTAAACCCTCCCCCACAGCACTAGCAAACACTCCCCCAAGGACATCGGTCCCAGTCCTGCCCAGGTGCAAACCGTCCATTTTGTACTGGTCCCACCACCCCCAGAACCGGTTCCAATGTCCCAGGAATTTGAATCCCTCCCCCTTGCACCATTCCTCGAGCCACGTATTCATCTGAAATATCCTTCTATTTCTACTCTGACTAGCACGTGGCACTGGTAGCAATCCGGAGATTACTACCTTTGAGGTCCTGTTTTTTAATTTACCTCCTAACTCCGTATATTCAGCTTTTAGGACCTCATCCCGTTTCTTACCTATATCGTTGGTACCTATATGCACCACGACAACTGGCTGTTCACCCTCCCCCTCCAAAATGCTCTGTAGCCGCTCTGAGACATCCTTGACCCTTGCACCAGGGTGGCAACATACCATCCTAGAGTCTCGTTTGCGGCCGCAGAAACGCCTATTTATTCCCCTTACAATTGAGTCCCCTATCACTATAGCTCTCCCACTCTTTTTCCTCCCAGCCTGTGCAGCAGAGCCACCCATGGTGCCAGGAAGTTGGCTGCTGCTGCCTTCCCCCAATAAGCCATCTCCCTCAACAATATCCAAAGCGGTATATCTGTTTGAGAGGGGGATGGCCACAGGGGACCCTTGCACTACCTGCCTGCGCCTACTACTCTGCCTGGTGGTCACCCATTCCCTTCCTGCCTGTGCAGCCTTTACCTGCGGTGTGACCACCTCCCTAAACGTGATATCCACGAGGTCCTCAGCATCGCGAATGCTCCAATATGTATCCATTTGCAGCTCCAGCGCCGCAATGCGGTCTGTCAGTAGCTGCAGCTGGATACACTTCCTGCACACACGGTCGTCAGGGACACAGGGCAACACGGTGGCATAGTGGTTAGCACTGGTGCCTCACAGCGCCAGGGACCCGGGTTCGAATCTGACCTCGGGTGACTGTCTGTGTGGAGTTTGCACATTCTCCCCGTGTCTGCGTGGGTTTCCTCCGGGTGCTCCGGTTTCCTCCCACAGTCCAAAAATGTGCGGGTTAGGTTGATTTGGCTATGATAAATTGACCCTTAGTGTTAGGGGGGGATTAAATATGTGGGGTTATGGGGATAGGATAGGATATGTTAGGGGGAATTAAATACGTGGGGTTATGGGGGTAGGGTGGGATATGTGTACTGTGGGGATTAAAGCAGGGACAGGGTACTGGACTTGGATGATCAGCCATGATCGTATTGAATGGTGGAACAGGCTCGACGGGCCGAATGGCCTACTCCTGCTCCTAGATTCTATGTTTCTATGTTTCTAAGTGTCCCCGATTTCCCACATAGTGCAGGAGGAGCATATCACGGCGCCGAGCTGTGCTGCCATGACTTACCCTTTAATTAATTCAAATTAAGTTAAATAAAATCAATCCCACCAATTACACTACAATTAAATGTTATACTCAAGGGCCCTTGTTTAACAGCAGTCCCCGCTACACAACAGAGACCCTAGAAACTATAAACCACAAAATTTAAGTTTGGAAAAAACGAGAAAGAAAGAAATACTCACCAACCAATCACTTACCTGCTTTCTGGTGACGTCACACTTCGATTACTTTTTACGAAAGGCATATGGGATACTTGCCTTCATTAGCCGAGGCATAGAATATAAGAGCAGGGAGGTTACGATGGAGCTGTACAAAACGCTAGTTAAGCCACAGCTGGAATTCTGTGTGCAGTTCTGGTCGCCACACTATAGGAAGGATGTGATTGCATTGGAGAGGGTGCAGAGGAGATTCACCAGGATGTTACCTGGGCTGGAGCGCTTCAGCTATGAAGAGAGACTGGACAGGCTGGGGTTGTTTTCCTTAGAGCAGAGAAGGCTGAGGGGGGACCTGATTGAGGTGTACAAAATTATGAGGGGCATAGATAGGGTAGATAGAAAGGAACTTTTCCCCTTAGTCGAGGGGTCAATAACCAGGGGGCATAGTTTCAAGGTAAGGGGCAGGAGGTTTAGAGGGGATTTGAGGAAAAACCTTTTCACCCAGAGGGTGGTTGGAATCTGGAACTCACTGCCTGAAAGGGTGGTAGAGGCAGGAACCCTGACAACATTCAAGAAGCATTTAGATGAGCACTTGAAACGCCATAGCATACAAGGCTACGGACCAAGTGCTGGAAAATGGGATTAGAATAGACAGGGCTTGATGGCCGGCGCGGACACGATGGGCCGAAGGGCCTCTTTCTGTGCTGTATAACTCTATGGGGTAGAAATTAGGTCGCGCCCCATTTGGGGCGCAAATATCGTCCGGACGCAAATATTAGCGCCTGGCGCTAATTATCGGCACTGACAGGAAACTTCACTTTTACCGCCCCGGGAGGTGAGTGGAGCGCTAAAGCAGGCGCTGCACACCTGTCTTAAGGCGCAAAGGCCAAGGAGTGAGGTGCTAACTCAGAGCGCTGGCGAAGCTCATGTAATGTCAGTCAGCAATGGAACACACACACAATGGCACGGGCCAGTTCTTAAAGGGGATGGTTAATCTTGCTTTCCATCCACATCCTGTTCATTGCAGCCTTGAATCTCGGCCTGGAGAGACTTGCACATCAAATGTGCTGGAAAGAACAATGGAGAGTACCAGGCAAAGAGCTCAGAGTGCAGCTCCCACAGTCTCTGCTAAATCGATACAAGGAATGGCAAATCAAAATGAACCTGCAAAGTGCTGCTCAGTACCCAAAACTCCTTCACACAACGTTGAATCTCTCCAGAAGTCTCTCCCTCTCTCTCTCAGAATGCGTAGTTCAAAAATGCCACCAACAATAAAAGACAGGAAGAGGCCCCCTTTAAATAGCGCCCCCCCCAGCCCCACAGCGATTGATAGCGTTCCAGTCTTCTGGTCGTTGGAAGCGCCAGGCGGTAAGGCAGGGGGCGCCACTCAATTTCCGCGCCGGGGCGCCACAAGGGCGTTGCACCATGGAATGACGTCACAATCTGCGCGCGCAGGTGGTCGCAGCGGTAAATTTTAGCGCCGCCGCACAATGTCAAGTTAAGTTCTCGAGCGGCGCAAACATCGCTGCGCCCAGGCGTTAGCGGCTTAACGCCCCATTAGCGCCCTCTTAAGGCGCTAACGGGAGGCGCAACCAAGTGAATTTTTACCCCTATGACTCTATGACTCACTCCCGGATATCTGTTATTCTATATAAACCCCCGAACCCCTTGATTAGATTCCAGCCTGTAACTCACTCCCGGATATCTGTTATTCTATATAAACCCCCGAACCCCTCGATTAGATTCTAGCCTGTAACTCACTCCCGGGTATCCATTATTCGATATATAAACCCCCCGAACCCCTCGATTAGATTCCAGCCTGTAGTTTTTAAAAAAAAATTGTTTATGGGATCTGGGCGTCGCTGGCAAGGCCAGCATTTATTGCCCATCCCTAGTTGCCCTTGAGAAGGTGGTGGTGAGCCACCTTCTTGAACCGCTGCAGTCCATGTGGTGAAGGTACTCCCACAGTGCCGTTAGGTAGGGAGTTCCAGGATTTTGACCCAGCGACGATGAAGGATCGGCGATACACTTCTAAGTCAGGATGGTGTGTGACTTGGAGGGGAACTTGGAGGTGGTGGTGTTCCCATGCGTCTGCTGCCCTTGTTCTTCTAGGTGGAAGAGGTTGCGGGTTTGGGAGGTGCTGCCGAAGAAGCCTTGGCGAGTTGCTGCAGTGCATCTTGTAGATGGTACACACTGTAGCCACGGTATGCCGGTGGTGGAGGGAGTGAATGTTTAAGGTGGTGGATGGGATGCCAATCAAGCGGGCTGCTTTGTCCTGGATGTTGTCGAGCTTCTTGAGTGTTGTTGGAGCTGCACTCATCCAGGCAAGTGGAGAGTATTCCATCACACTCCTTACTTGTGCCTTGTAGATGGTGGAAAGGCTTTGGGGAGTCAGGAGGTAGGACACTCACCGCAGAATACCCAGCCTCTGACCTGCTCTTGTTGCCACAGTATTTATGTGGCTGGTCCAGTCCCGGGTATCTGTTATTCTATATTTAAACCCCCCGAACCTCTCGATTTGATTCCAGCCTGTAACTCACTCCCAGGTATCCATTATTCTATATATAAACCCCCTGAACCCCTCGATTAGATTCCAGCCTGTAACATAAGAACATAAGAAGTAAAAGCAGGAGTAGGCCATACGGCCCCTCGAGCCTGCTGAGCATGAAGGACAACCACACTTACCTGTGTCTGGTGGAGTATGAGAAATTGCACGATTATCAACATCTGATCCAGAATGAGACACGGCTGCAGGTGGTACATGGTAAGAAGCCATTCCCACATTCTCCAGTGTACAGAGGTTGTACAGTGAGGGTGTAACAGTTTCTGTGAACTTTTTGTTTATTGTATTTCATGTAATTTGCACGTGCTGATTCTGTTAGGTGCATTCTGATGTTCAGTATTGAAAGCCAACGAACCAAGTGTTGTGTGTGTTGTGTGTGTGTCGTCATACCTTCACCAAGGGAACGCAGTAGGGTTTGTGAACAGACTTCACTGGACCAGAAACTTCATAAGAACATAAGAAATAGGAGCAGGAGTCGGCCATATGACCCCTCGAGCTCCGCCATTCAATAAGATCATGGCTGATCATCCACCTCAACTCCACTTTCCCGCCCGATCTCCACATCCCTTGATTCCCCTAGAGTCCAAAAATCTATCGATCTCAGCCTTGAATATACTCAAAGACTCAGCATCCACAGCCCTCTGGGGCAGAGAATTCCAAAGATTCACAACCCTCTGAGTGAAGAAATTCCTCCTCATCTCAGTCTTAAATGGCCGACCCCTTATCCTGAGACTATGCCCCCTAGTTCTAGACACTCCAGCCAGGGGAAACAACCTCTCAGCATCTACCCTGTCAATCCCCTTCAGAATCTTGTATGTTTCAATGAGGTCACCTCTCCTTCTTCTAAACTCCAGAGAGTATAGGCCCATTCTGCACAATCTTTCATCATAGGACAGCCCTCTCATCCCAGGAATCAATCTAGTGAACCTTCGTTGCACCGCCTCCAAGGCAAGTATATCCTTCCTGAGATAAGGAGACCAAAACTGTGCACAGTACTCCAGGTGTGGTCTCACCAAGGCCTTGTACAATTGTAGCAAGACTTCCTTACTCTTATACTACAACCCCCTTGCAATAAAGGCCAACATGCCATTTGCCTTCCTTATTGCTTGCTGTACCTGCATGCTAGCTTTCGGTGTTTCTTGCACGAGGGCACCCAAATCTCTCTGAACACCAACATTTGAAAGTTTCTCACCATTTAAAAAATATTCTGTTTTTCTATTCTTCCTACCAAAGTGAATAACCTCACATTTCCCTACATTATACTCCATCTGCCACCTTACTGCTCACTCACATAGTCTATCTATATCCCTTTGCAGACTCTTTGTGTTCTCCTCACAGCTTACTGTCTGTTGTGGAGTATTTTAAACCAACACTCGACACAAGGGTTTCAGATCGATAGTCAAGTTGTCTTTATTACACCGGTGGGGAGACAGTCTGCTCTGTCTCAGCCAGACTTCTCCAAATTGTTACAGCAAGCACTACATTTTTATACATTCAATAAAGCATGGCGGCCTCATGCACAATTCATTCCCACAACCTGATTGGATCTTGGCCTGCATGCACCTTCACAGATTGGGTTACATGTCCTAAGGTAAACATGTGTAAGCTGCATACTCAGTTATTAGCCCAAACTGCTGAACGCTGATTAGAAAATAACTTGGAAGCATTGTGACCCAGATAACAAAACCAAAAGGGCAGCTGAAGTGCTAGACATCAAGGGGGAAAAGTTCAGTTGGTTGCGCCTCCCGTTAGCGCCTTAAGAGGGTGCTGATGGGGCGCAAAGCAACTAGCGCCCGGGTGCGGCGATGTTTGCGCCGCTCGCGAAATTAACTAGACATTTTGCGGCGGCGCTAAACAATACCGCCAAGAACTCCAGATCGTGACGTCAGTCGAGTGTGCAACGCCCCGGTAGCGCCCCGGAGCGGATATTGAGTGGCGCCCCCTGCCTTACCACCTGCCGCTAGCAACGACAGGTTGAGGGGAGCGTTTTGCAGTCAGGAAGGGACTGGGGGAGCGCTATTTAAAGGCGACCGCTTCCTGCCTTTTTTTGTTGGCGACATTTTTGAACCACGCATTCTGAGAGAGAGAGACTTCTGGAGAGATTCAACGCTGTGTGAAGGAGTTTTGGGTACTGAGCAGCACTTTGCAGGTTCATTTTGATTTGCCCTTCCTTGTATCGATTTAGAAGAGACTGTGGGGGCTGCACTCTGAGCTCTTTCCCTGGGTCTCTCCATTGTTCTTTCCAGCAGATTTGATGTACAGGTCTCTCCAGGCCGAGATTCAAGGCTGCAATGAGCAGGATGTGGATGGAAAGCAAGGTCAACCCTCCCCTTTAAGAACTGGCCGGGGCCATTGTGTGTGTGTTCCAATGCTGACTGACATCACATGAGCTTCGCCAGCGCTCTGAGTTAGCGCCTCGCTCCTCGGCCTTTGCGCCTTAAGACAGATGTGAAGCGCCTGATTTAGCGCTCCAATCACCTCCAGGGGCGATAAAAGTCAAGTTTGCAGTCGGAGGCGATAATTAGCGCCAGGCGCTAATCTTTGTGCCCGGCCGATAATTGCGCCCCAAACGGGGTGATACTGAATTTTTCCCCCCATGTCTCAACTGAGTTGTTTTTAGTCTCAAAGGTTGGTTATCTTGACCGCACGTTATGGATGTGGTCTTTCATGTCAGCAACTGCCTCTCTTGCACCATTCTGTGAGCTGCCAGCGATGTTATTTTAACTCTTTCCCCACTTCACTGTCCCACCTAGCATTTTGTTACGAATGCTACGTGCATTCAGATAAAGAACTTTCAAATATGTTTTGTGACACTTAGTTCCTGCTTTTTCCTTTTTTAACACTTTACCTTTTACTCCATACCTTCTGTCCCTTCCTGACACGCTTTCCTCTGTCTCCCTGCTCAGGTGCTCAACCCCGTGCCACTTTAGTTTAAACCCTCCCCAACAGCACTAGCAACCACTCCCCCTAGGACAGCGGTCCCGGCCCTGCCCAGGTGCAGACCGTCCGGTTTGTACTGGTCCCACCTCCCCCAGAACCGGTTCCAATGTCCCAGGAATTTGAATCCCTCCCCCTTGCACCATTCCTCTAGCCACATATTCATTTGAAATATCCTCCTATTTCTACTCTGACTAGCACGTGGCACTGGTAGCAATCCTGAGATTACTACCTTTGAGGTCCTATTTTTTAATTTACCTCCTAACTCCCTATATTCTGCTTTTAGGACCTCATCCCGTTTTTTACCTATATCGTTGGTGCCTATGTGCACCATGACAGCTGGCTGTTCACCCTCCCCCTCCAAAATGTTCTGTAGCCGCTCCGAGACGTCCTTGACCCTTGCACCAGGGAGGCAACACACCATCCTGGAGTCTCGATTGCGGCCGCAGAAACGCCTATCTATTCCCCTTACAATTGAGTCCCCTATCACTATAGCTCTTCCACACTTTTTCCTCCCAGCCTGTGCAGCAGAGCCACCCATGGTGCCAGGAAGTTGGCTGCTGCTGCCTTCCCCGATAAGTCATCGCCCCCAACAGTATCCAAAGTGGTATATCTGTTTGAGAGGGGGATGTCCACAGGGGACCCCTGCACTACCTGCCTGCACCTCTTACTCTGCCTGGTGGTCACCCATTTACTTCCTGCCTGTACACCCTTTGCCTGCGGTGTGACCAACTCGCTAAACGTGCTATCCACGAGGTTCTCAGCATCGCGAATGCTCCAATATGCATCCATCCACAGCTCCAGCGCCGCAATGCGGTCTGTCAGTAGCTGCAGCTGGATACACTTCCCGCACACATGGTTGTCAGGGACACCGGAAGGGTCCCTGATTTCCCACATCGAGCAGGAGGCGCATAACACGGGGCTGGGCTATCCTGTCATGACTTACCCTTTAATTAATTGAACTTAAATTAAATCAAATCAATACCACCAATTACACTCAATTAAATAATATACTCAAGGGCCCTTGGTTACTAGCACTAGAAACTATATCCACAAAATTAAGACCTTCTAAACTTTATAAACTATGAACCTTAACTGTCAAACTATAGAGTAGTATAAATACTTACCTAGCGGTACTCACCCAATCAGCTGCTCCCTCCTGCCCGCGTCACGTTTTGAATCGTGATGTGGCTCTGGACCGCCGCCGCCGGTCTGAGATTGGTATGCCTGTAAATGAAAAGCCCGCGAAAGTGAGTTCAAATACTCACTGGACCTCCGGTCTCGTCGCTCCCGACACCAGCCTGTAAATGAACTTGACTTATTGATTCAAACCTTTTAGTTCTTTGATTCCAAAGAGGGCGGTGGACATGAGACGGTGTTGCCTTGCCCTAACTGTACGTGGTAGTTTGAAAGTACTCACGTTTTTTGGCTCGGCTTCACTCGCCCGTGCCTCCTGTCCGTGTGGAATCCTGGTCGTGACGCCAATTGATGTGGAGTATTTTAAACCAACACTCGACACAAGGTTTTCAGATCGATAGTCAAGTTGTCTTTATTACACCGGTGGGGAGACAATCTGCTCTGTCTCAGCCAGACTTCTCCAAATTGTTACAGCAAGCACTACATTTTTATACATTCAAATAAGCATGGCAGCCTCATGCACAATTCATTCCCGCAACCTGATTGGATCTTGGCCCGCATGCACCTTCACGGATTGGGTTACACGTCCTAAGGTAAACATGTGTAAGCTGCATACTCAATTATTAGCCCAAACTGCTGAACGCTGATTAAAAAATAACTTGGAAGCATTGTGACCCAGATAACAAAACCATAAGGGCAGCTGAAGTGTTAGACATCATGGGGGAGAAATTCAGTATCGCCCCATTTGGGGCGCAATTATCGGCCGGGCACAAAGATTAGCGCCTGGCGCTAATTATCGCCACCTTTTGCAAACTTGACTTTTATCGCCCCTGGAGGTGATTGAAGCGCTAAATCAGGCACTACACATCTGTCTTAAGGCGCAAAGTCCGAGGAGCGAGGCGCTAACTCAGAGTGCTGGCGAAGCTCATGTGATATCAGTCAGCAATGGAACACACACACAATGGCACGGACCAGTTCTTAAAGGGAATGGTTGATCTTGCTTTCCATCCACATCCTGCTCATTGCAGCTTTGAATCTCGGCCTGGAGAGACCTGCACATCAAATCTGCTGGAAAGAACAATGGAAAGTACCAGGCAAAGAGCTCCGAGTGCAGCCACCACAATCTCTTCTAAATCGATACAAGGAATGGCAAATCAAAATGAACCTGCAAAGTGCTGCTCAGTACCAAAAACTCCTTCACACAGCGTTGAATCTCTCCAGAAGTCTCTCTCTCTCTCAGAATGCGTGGTTCAAAAATGGCACCAACAATAAAAGGCAGGAAGCGGTCGCCTTTAAATAGCGCTCCCCCAGTCCCTTCATGACTGCAAAATGCTCCCCTCAACCTGTCGTTGCTAGCGTCAGGCGGTAAGACAGGGGGCGCCACTCAATATCCGCTCCGGGGCGATACCGGGGCGTTGCGCACTCGACTGACGTCACGATCTGCCGGCGCAGGAGATCGTTGCGGTAGTGTTTAGCGCCGCCGCAAAATGTCTAGTTAATTTCCCGAGCGACGCAAACATCGCCGAGCCTGGGCGCTAGATGATTTGCGCCCCATTAGCGCCCTCTTAAGGCGCTAACGGGAGGCGCAACCAACTGAATTTTTCCCCCCATGTCTCAACTGAGTTGTTTTTAGTCTCAAAGGTCGGTTATCTTGACCACACCTTATGGATGTGGTCTTTCATGTCAGCAACTGCCTCTCTTACACCATTCTGTGAGCTGCCAGTGATGTTATTTTAACTCTTTCCCCACTTCACTGTCCCACCTAGCTTTGTATCATCAGCAAACCTGGATACATTACACTCGGTCCCTTCATCTAGGTCATTAATATAGATTGTAAATACCCTACTGTCAAAAGGGCAGACTTCGATGACAAAGTCCAGCACCGCCTTCAGTGTGCCAGTGCAGCCTTCGGTCGCCTGAGGAAGAGAGTGTTTGAAGACCAGGACCTCAAACCCGGCACCAAGCTCATGGTCTACAGAGCAGTAGTAATACCCGCCCTCCTGTATGCCTCAGAGACATGGACCATGTACAGCAGGCACCTTAAAGCACTGGAGAGGTACCACCAACGCTGCCTCCGCAAGATTCTGCAAATCCATTGGCAGGATAGGCGCACCAACGTCAGTGTTGTCGCTCAGGCCAACATCCCCAGCATCGAAGCTTTGACCACGCTCGATCAGCTCCGCTGAATGGGTCACATCGTCCGCATGCCCGATACGAGACTCCCAAAACAAGCGCTCTACTCGGAGCTCCGACACAGCAAGAGAGCCCCAGGTGGGCAGAGGAAACGCTTCAAGGACACCCTCAAAGCCTCCTTGAAAAAGTGCAACATCCCCACCGTCACCTGGGAATCCCTAGCCCAAGACCGTACAAAGTGGAGGAGAAGCATCCGGGAAGGCGCCGAATACCTCGAGTCTCTTCGCTGGGAGCAAGCGGAAGCCAAGCGCAAACAGCGGAAGGCGCGCACGTCAACCCAAGCACCCCACCCACCCGCCCCTTCAACCACCGTCTGCCCCACCTGTGACAGAGAATATAGGTCCCGCATTGGACTCATCAGTCACCTGAGAACTCATTTTTAATGTGGAAGCAAGTCATCCTTGGTTCCGAGGGACTGCCTAAGCTGAGGCCCCAACACTAATCCTTGCGGCACCCCACTAGTTACAGCCTCCCAACCTGAAAAAGATCCGTTTATCCCTACTCTCTGTTTTCTGTTTGTTAACCAATCCTCTATCCATGCTACTATATTACCCCCAACCCCATGAGCCCTAATCTTGTGTAATAACCTTTTATGTGGCACCTTATCGAATGCCTTTTGGAAATCCAAATATACTACATCCACTGGTTGCCCTTTATCTACCCTGCTAGTTACATCCTCAAAAAACTCTAATAAATTTGTCAAACACGATTTCCCTTTCATAAAACCATGTTGACTCTGCCTAATCATGTTATGATTTTCTAAGTGACTTGATACCACTTCCTTAACAATGGATTCTAGCATTTTCTCGACGACTGATGTCAAGCTAACTGGCCTGTAGATCCCTGTTTTTTCTCTCCCTCCTTTCTCACTCCCAGGTATTCATTATTCTATATATAAACCCCCCGAACTCCTCGATTAAATTCCAGCCTGTAACTCACTCCCGGGTATCAATTATTCTATTTATAAACCACCCGAACACCTCGATTAGATTCCAGTCTGTAACTCACTCCCTGGTATCCATTCTTCTATATAAACCCCCGAACCCCTCGCTAAGATTCCTGCTGTAACTCACTCCCGGGTACCCATTATTCCATATATAAACCCCCCGAACCCCTCGATTAGATTCCAGCCTGTCTTCTCTTCTTAGGCAGTCCCTCGGTACCGAGGATGACTTGCTTCCACACTAAAAATGAGTTCTCAGGTGACCGTTGAGTCCAATGCGGGACCTACAGTCTCTGTCACAGGTGGGGCAGACGGTGGTTGAAGGGGCGGGTGGGTGGGGTGCTTGGGTTGACGTGCGCTCCTTGCGCTGTTTGTGCTTGGCTTCCGCTTGCTCCCGGCGAAGAGACTCGAGGTGTTCGGCTCCTGCCCGGATGCTTCTCCTCCACTTTGTGCGGTCTTGGGCCAGGGATTCCCAGGTGTCGGTGGGGATGTTGCACTTTTTCAAGGGGGCTTTGAGGGTGTCCTTGAAGCGTTTCCTCTGCCCACCTGGGGCTCTCTTGCCGTGTCGGAGCTCCGAGTAGAGCGCTTGTTTTGGGAGTCTCGTATCGGGCAAGTGGACGATGTGGACCGTCCATCGGAGCTGATCGAGCGTGGTCAAAGCTTCGATGCTGGGGATGTTGGCCTGAGCAAGAACACTGACGTTGGTGCGCCTATCCTGCCAATGGATTTGCAGGATCTTGCGGAGGCAGCATTGGTGGTACCTCTCCAGTGCTTTGAGGTGCCTGCTGTACATGGTCCATGTCTCTGAAGCATACGGGAGGGGGTGGGTATCACTACTGCTCTGTAGACCATGAGCTTGGTGCTGGGTTTGAGGTCCTGGTCTTCAAACACTCTCTTCCTCAGGCGACTGAAGGCTGCACTGGTACACTGAAGGCGGTGTTGGACTCCGTCATCGACGTCTGCCCTTGTTGACAGTAGGCTCCCGAGGTATGGAAAGTGGTCCACGTTGTCCAAGGCCTCGTCATGGATTTTGATAATCGGGGAGCAGTATTGTGTGGCGGGGGCAGGTTGGTAGAGGACCTTTGTCTTATGGATGTTTAGTGTAAGGCCCGTGCTCTCGTACGCTTCGATGAAGGTGTTGACGATGTTTTAGAGTTCGGCATCAGAGTGTGCGCAGACGCAAGCGTTGTCTGCAAACTGTAATTCGATGACAGAGGATGGGACGACCTTGGATCTGGACTGGAGGCGACGGAGGTTGGACAGTTTCCCGTTTGTTCTGTAGATTAGCTCCACTCCAGCGGGGTTTATATATAGAATAATGGATACCCAGGATTCCAGCCTGTAACTCACTCCCGGGTATCTGTTATTCTATATATAAACCCCCCGAACCCCTCGATTAGATTCCAGCCTGTAACTCACTCCCGGGTATCCATTATTCTATATATAAACCCCCTGAACCCCTCGATTAGATTCCAGTCTGTAACTCACTCCCGGGTACCCATTATTCTATATATAAACCCCCCGAACCCCTCGCTTAGATTCCAGCCTGTAACTCACTCCCGGGTATCCATTATTCTATATATTAACCCCCGGAACCCCTCGATTAGATTCCCGCCTGTAACTCACTCCCGGGTATCTATTATTCTATATATAAACCACCCGAACCCCTGGATTAGTTTCCAGCCTGTAAATTACTCCCGGGTATCTATTATTCTATATATAAACCACCCGAACCCCTGGATAAGATTCCAGCCTGTAACTTACTCCCGGATATCTATTATTCTATATATAAACCCCCCGAACCCCAGGATTAGTTTCCAGCCTGTAACTCACTCCCGGGTATGTGTTATTCTATATATAAACCCCCCGAACCCCTCGATTAGATTCCAGCCTGTAACTCACTCCACACTGTCCGATGTCGATGTGTAAACCATCCCAATCTGGCCGTGTGATGTTATATCTGTTGTCACTATATCACAGACTCAGTATATTGTCAGGCAGTGTGTTTTTGAAACACTGATGTCTGCCCCCGTGCTGTTCTAATGTTGTCTCTCTCTCCCCACAGAGGTTTATCAGAATGGTTGGACAATGAGCGGCGCGGATGCAGTGACTGCTGAGGAAGGGGGGTCCGCTGTCTTGCCGTGCAGTTTCACCCACCCAAACACTGATCGCACGCTCACCGGCACTGTGATGTGGATCAAAGGTGACTCGGGGTTACACCGGGTTATTTTTAACTGTACATATTCTGGTCTGGGCCATTCACGGGCCGAGCTGTGTGAGAATGTGATACAGCAGGACGGCGGGAATCGATTCAGATTCGTGGGGAACCTCAGCAACAAGGATATCTCGATAATGATGGAGCGGCTGAGCCCGGCGGACAGCGGTGAATATCGGTGTCGGGTGGAGCTCAATATTGGCAGTTTTCAAACACCGTGGACAACGATTCCGAGTCTGAGTGTGAGAGGTGAGGAACAATGTTCAGGGGCTGGAGCTGCTCCGATAGCTCAATGGGTAAAGGCTCCACCTGGTCCGGTGTGTCTCGGGGTTGATCCCTGCCCTGGGCGCTCTTAGTTGATCTGAAGCTGGAGGCAGTAAGAAGGAAAGAGAGTAGAGACTGGCATTTATAAAGCACTCCATCGCGTGTCTCTGAAACATCCTACAGTGTTTCACATACACTCACTGATTTGACATGCTCCAATAGCAAAATACTGCGGATGCTGGAAATCTGAAATAACAACAGAAAATGCTGGAAACACTCAGCAGGCCAGGCAGCATCCGTGGAGAGAGAAACAGAGTTAACGTTTCAGGTCTGGGACCCTTCATCAGAACTGGAAAAAGCTGGAGATGTAACAGATATTAAGCAGGTGCAGAGGGGGGGGGGGGGGGGGGGGAGGAGGGGAGGAAGGAGTTGAAATAACATACTGTGCTTATGTAAGAGGCAGGAAAGATAAAATGTTGCAAATGGGAATGGCAAAATCATACAGCATGAAAAATGGGGGCAGAGGTTATGGCCTGAAATTGTTGAACTCGATGTTGAGTCCGGAAGGTTGTAAAGTGCCTAATCGAAAGATGAGGTGCTGTTCCTCGAGCTTACGTTGAGCTTCATTGGAACAGTGTAATAGGCCGAGGACGGAGAGATCAGAGTGGGAGTGAAGCGGAGAATTAAAGTGACAGGCGACCGGAAGCTCAGGGTCACCCTTACGGACTGAATGGAGGTGTTCCGCAAAGCAGTCACCCAATCTGCGTTTGGTCTCCCCAATGTAGAGGAGACCGCATCGTGAGCAGCGAATACAGTATACTAAATTGCAAGAAGTACAAGTAAATCGCTGTTTCACCTGGAAGGGGTGTTTGGGGCCCTGGACAGTGGGAAGGGAGGAGGTAAAAGGGCAGGTGTTGCATCTCCTGACGAAGGGTCATCGACCTGAAACGTTAACTCTGTTTCTGTCTCCACGGATGCTGCCTGCCCTGCTTTATAGGCATTGGCTGAGGACCTGGTGGGGCTGCTACCTCCCCAGCCCCCATTGGCTGAGGACATGGTGGGGCTGCTACCTCCCCAGCCCCCATTGGCTGAGGACCTGGTGGGGCTGCTACCTCCCCAGCCCCCATTGGCTGAGGACATGGTGGGGCTGCTACCTCCCCAGCCCCCATTGGCTGAGGACCTGGTGGGGCTGCTACCTCCCCAGCCCCCATTGGCTGAGGACCTGGTGGGGCTGCTACCTCCCCAGCCCCCATTGGCTGAGGACCTGGTGGGGCTGCTACCTCCCCAGCCCCCATTGGCTGAGGACATGGTGGGGCTGCTACCTCCCCAGCCCCCATTGGCTGAGGACCTGGTGGGGCTGCTACCTCCCCAGCCCCCATTGGCTGAGGACCTGGTGGGGCTGCTACCTCCCCAGCCCCCATTGGCTGAGGACCTGGTGGGGCTGCTACCTCCCCAGCCCCCATTGGCTGAGGACATGGTGGGGCTGCTACCTCCCCAGCCCCCATTGGCTGAGGACCTGGTGGGGCTGCTACCTCCCCAGCCCCCATTGGCTGAGGACCTGGTGGGGCTGCTACCTCCCCAGCCCCCATTGGCTGAGGACCTGGTGGGGCTGCTACCTCCCCAGCCCCCATTGGCTGAGGACATGGTGGGGCTGTCGCGTTTCCTACATTACAACACTGCCAACAGTCGTTGTTTAGGCTCGTACATGAGGAAGGAGTCCTTCGGCCAAGTGTTGGAGTGCAGTCAGTGCCTAACAAGAGTCAGTGGCCGTGTAAAGTCAGAAAGAAAATGTGTAACAAACATGCTCCATGAATGGTGCTGATATTAGCTAAGCATGAGGTTGAAAGAGACTCAAAGCTCAACAAGTCCAACCAATGCAGAGCAGCAATCAACTGAACCAGTAGAGTGTTGGACAATGTTCCCTCTTATTTTTGGGTGCGCGGCCCCTTCACAGTTAACTTACATTGAAAAAGCCGGTCCCGGGCTGCGTGGGACCGCACCTTATAGGAATCATTGTTGTTGAACTATGTAGCCAAAACAGTAGGGTATGAGTCAGGAAGTTGTGACCAAACTGTACAGTTATCTGAAAGAAAGAGAGAATGTGCATTTCTATAGTGCCTTTCACGACCTCAGGACGTTCCAAAGCGCTTTACAGCCAATGAAGTACTTTTGGAGTGTAGTTTAAAAAAATTTTTTAAATTCGTTCCTGGGATGCGGGCGTCGCTGGCAAGGCCAGCATTTATTGCCCAACCCTAATCGCCCTTGAGAAGGTGGTGGTGAGCCGCCTTCTTGAACCGCTGCAGTCCGTGTGGTGAAGGTGCTCCCACAGTGCTGTTAGGGAGGGAGTTCCAGGATTTTGACCCAGTGACGATGAAGGATCGGCGATATACTTCTAAGTCAGGATGGTGTGTGACTTGGAGGGGAACTTGGAGGTGGTGGTGTTCCCATGCACCTGCTACCCTTGTCCTTCTAGGTGGAAGAGGTCGCGGGTTTGGGAAGTGCTGTCGAAGAAGCCTTGGTGAGTTGCTGCAGTGCATCTTGTAGATGGTACACACTGCAGCCACGGTACGCCGGTGGTGGAGGGAGTGAATGTTTAAGGTGGTGGATGGGGTGCCAATCAAGCGGGCTGCTTTGTCCTGGATGGAGTCGAGCTTCTTGAGTGTTGTTGGAGCTGCAGTCATCCAGGCAAGTGGAGAGTATTCCATCACACTCCTGACTTGTGCCTTGTAAATGGTGGAAAGGCTTTGGGGAGTCAGGAGGTGAGACACTCGACGCAGAATACCTAAACTCTGACTTGCTCTTGTTGCCACAGTATTTATGTGGCTGGTCCAGTTAAGTTTCTGGTCAATGGTGACCCCCAGATTGCTGATAGTGGGGGATTTGGCGATGGTAATGCCGTTGAATGTCAAGGGGAGGTGGTTAGACTCTCCCTTGTTGGAGATAGTCATTGCCTGGTACTTCTGTAGCGCGAATGTTACCTGACACTTATCAGCCCAAGCCTGAATGTCGTCCAGGTCTTGTTGCATGCAGGCATGGACTGCTTCATTATCTGAGGAGTTGTGAATGGCACTGAACACTGTCATCAGCAAACATCCCCATTTCTGACCTTATGTTGGAGGGAAGGTCATTGATGAAGCAGCTGAAGATGGTTGGACCTAAGACCCTGAGGAACTCTTGCAGCGATGTCCTGGGGCTGTGATGATTGAACTTCAACCACCACAACCATCTTCCTTTGTGCTAGGTATGACTCCAGCCAGTGGAGCATTTTCCCCCTGATTCCCATTGACTTCAGTTCACATTACTGTTTGTGGGAGCTTGCTGTGCGCAAATTGGCTGCCGCGTTTCCTACATTACTACAACAGTGACTACACTTCAAAAAGTACTTCATTGGCTGTAAAGCACTTTGGGATGTCCGTTGGTTGTGAAAGGTGCTGTATAAATGCAAGTCTTTCTTTTTTTTAGTGCCTTGGGATCTTTTCCGTCCACCTGAGAGGGCAGACGGAGCCTTAGTTTAACCTTTCATCTGAAAGACGGCACCTCTGACAGTGCAGCACTCCCTCAGTGTCGGCCTGGATTTTGTGCTCGAGTCTCTGGAGTGGGACTTGAACCCACAACCTTCTGACTCAGAGGTGAGAGTGCTACCCACAGCTGGCACATGCGATCAGACCGCACATTGAGTGCTGGCCATTGAGGTGGAAGAGAGACATTCAAGTACTGGAGGTCGTGCAGCGAAGAATCACTTGGCTGATTCCCTCCCCCAGTGTCGGGGTCTGAGCCCTGAGGAAAGACTGGTGAGATTTGGGATTTTCAGTCTGCACAGGAGGCGTCTGAGAGGTGACCAGAAAGAGGTTTGAAAGATTGTAAGTGGCGTGGAAAAAATTAATCCGGAGTACTTATTTAAATCAAACTGTGTGAGTAGCACCAGGGTCACGGGTTGAAAGTGGTGAAAAGTAATGTTCGAACTGATATCAGGAGGTTCTCCTTCACGCAGAGAGTGGGGGGAGGGGGAGTGGGGAGGGGGAGGGGGACATTTTGATCAGAGTGAGTGCAGCAGAAGAATATAACAGCCTCTTTGGAACAGCCCTGGTGAGATACACGAGTGGAGATTTTAAGCATTCATTCTATTGTAAAGTTGAGAAATACATAACCAATTGAATCTAAAAATTATGCAGGCTGACCTGACTCATTCTGATGTTTGTCCTTTCCTCAGCTGCTAGTGGAAGTGGCTCAGTGGTGAGTGGGACCGAGGGAGCTTCGGTTACACTGCCCTGTATGTTCACACGGCCCAGCGACCGCACCGCCCTGAGCACTGTTACATGGATGAGGAAGGAGCCCTACCAACACGTAGTCACATTTACAGCCCAATCAAACGGATCTTGGACAACTGTAAACGGTGGAAATCGGTACGAGCTAGTCGGGAAACCAGAGGAGGGAAACGCCTCAACCAGGATAAACCAGCTGAGCGTGAAGGACAGCCACACTTACCTGTGTCTGGTGGAGTACAAGAAATTGCACAATTATCAACATCTGATCCAGAATGAGACACGGCTGGAGGTGATACACGGTAAGAAGCCATTCCCACATTCTCCAGTGTATCGAGGTTTTACAGTGAGGGTGTAACAGTTTAGTGTGGAGCGTAAACACCGCCGTGGGCTGAATGGCCTGTTTGTACAGTCATAGGGGGAAAAATTCGGTTGCTTTGCGCTTCCCGTTAGCGCCCTATTAGGTCTTAGGGGGTTAACGGGGCGCAAAGCAACTTGCGCCCGGGCGCGGTGCCGCCAACGCCTCCCTCGAAATTCAGCGGGAGGTTAGTGGCGGCGCTAACCGTTAGAGCGGCGCTGCGCCGCCGGCGATGACGTCATCACCGTGCGCAGCGCCCCGGCCGCGATCTTTGGTAGCGCCCCCTGACTTACTGCCGGACACTATGTCCAACAGGGTCAGGGGGGCCTACCTGCGGCCGGGGCGCCGCTATTTAAAGGCGAGGTGCTGGGCGGCCATTTTTGTTGCTGGCCGCCTGCCAGCACCTGCCTGCCAGCACCCGCCTGCGCTGCTGTCCCCGACCTCCTTACCCGCCCCCCCCTTAAGAAGGGCAGGAAGGCCTGCAGTAGCGCCGTGATATTCCCTCGCAGCGCCCCAAGAGGGAGGTGGGGCGCTTCCAGTAGCGCCCCGCTTCCCTCTTGGGGCGCTACCACTCAATTTCGGTCGCGGGGGCGCTAATTTTTCCGGGGCACTAAAAGTTGCGACTCAATTTTTCGGCCCATCGAGTCCATGCTGGCTATCTGTAGAGCAATCCAGTCAGTCCCATTCCCCTGCTCTATCCCTGTAGCCCTGCAAGTTTATTTCCCTCAAGTGCCTATCCAGTCTCCCCTTGAAAACATTGAGTGTCTCCGCTTCCACCACTTCCGTTGGCAGCGAATTCCAGGTCATCACCACTCGCTGCATAAAAAAGTTTTCCCTCACATCCCCCCTGTATCTCTTGCTCAAAACCTTAAATCTGTGTCCCCTAGTCCTTGTACCATCAACTAGTGGGAACAGCCTTTCCCCGCCTAGCCTATCCAAACCCGTCATAATCTTGTACACCTCTATCAAATCACCCCTCAACCTCCTTTGCTCAAATGAAAACAAATCCAGCTTCTCCAACCTGTCCTTGTAGCTAAGATCCCCCATCCCCAGAACCATTCTGGTAAATCCCCTCTGCACCCTCTCAAGGGACTTCACATCCTTCCTAAAGTGTGGTGAGCAGAACTGGACGCAATACTCCAGTTGTGCCAGCGCTTTATAAAGGTTCAGTATAACTTCTCTACTTTTGTACTCAATACCTCTATTTATGAAGCCCAAGATCCCATATGCTTTGTTAACCACTCTCTCAATATGTCCTGCCTACTTCAAGGACCTATGCACATTAACTCCCAGGTCCCTCTCTCCCTGCACACTCTTTAAAACTGTGCCATTAAGTGTATATTGCCTCTCCCTGTTCCTTCTGCCAAAATGCATCACCTCACACTTCTCTGTATTAAATTCCATCTGCCACTTGTTTGCCCATTCTGCTAGCCTTTCTATGTCCTGTTGCAGTCGATTGGTGTCATCCTCACTGTTTGCCACACCCCCAAGTTTGGTGTCATCGGCAAATTTAGAAATTCTACTCTGTATTCCAATATCCAGGTCATTTATATATATCAAAAAAAGCAGTGGCCCCAGCACTGACCTTTGGGGAACACCACTGTCTACCATCCTCCAGTCTGAAAAACAGCCATTTACCACAACTCACTGTTTCCTGTCCTTAAGCCAATTCCTTATCCAAGCTGCCACTGACCCACCTATTCCATGAGCCTCAATTTTATTAACCAGCCTTCTATGTGGTACTTTGTCAAACGCCTTCCAAAAATCCATGTAGACAACATCTGTTGCATTCCCTTCATCAATCCTCCCTGTTACTTTATCAAAAAATTCAATTAGATTAGTCAAACACGATCTGCCTTTTACAAATCCGTGTTGGCTCTCCTTAATTAGTTTAAACCTTTCCAAGTGCCCGTTAATTTTTTCCTTGATTATTGTTTCAAAAACTTTACCCACCACTGATGTTAAACTGACCGGCCTGTAGTTACTAGAATTGTCCTTACACCCTTTCTTGAACAATGATGTCACATTTGCCACTTTCCAATCTTCAGGCACCTCCCCCACATCTAGGGAAGATTGGAAAATTATGGCAAGTCCTTCCGCTATCTCCTCCCCCAATTCCCTCAGAAACGTGGGATGCAAGCCATCTGGATCAGGCGACTTGTCCACTCTAAGCATACCCAGCCTTTCTAGTACATCCTGTCCATCAATTTTCACCCCTTCCATTGCTTCTACCTTTTCCACTTCTACCGATATTTTGTCAGCATCCACCTCCCTAGGAAAACTGATACAAAGTACTCATTGAGTATTCTAGCCTTGCCCTGCGCCTCTAAGCATATATCACCTTCTAATAGGCCCCACCCCGCCTCTTACTACCCGCTTACTGTTTACATGCCGGTGGAAGATTTTTCAATGTAATTCAATGTAACCCTGCCACATGTTCCACTGGAGAAGCAGTGGGACCTAAAGGCCCTTTGTGAGCCAGGCCCTTCCACTTAGTTCCATGACAGATCCTAAAAGCACCCCCACATGGCCACCTGTATGTAGTAAAGGAAAGAAAGATCTTGCAGTGACATCGCACCTCTCACATCCTCAGGACGTCCCAACATAACCAATGAATTACTTTTGAAGTGCAGTAACATTTGTTATGTAGGCAAACGCAGCAGGGATGAAGGTTAGCCAGGACAGCAGGAGAATTCCCTGCTCTCCTTCGAAAAGTGCCATGGGATCTTTTGCATCCACCCGATCAGGGAGTCG
The DNA here is from genome assembly GCA_030390025.1 of Squalus acanthias. Lineage (NCBI taxonomy): Eukaryota > Metazoa > Chordata > Chondrichthyes > Squaliformes > Squalidae > Squalus > Squalus acanthias. The sequence continues at coordinate 261,808,575 of CM059425.1, forward strand.
TGGGCTTGGTTTAACATCTCATCTGAAAGACGACACTTCTGATAATGTAGCACTCCCGTTCAGTACAGTATTGAAGGTTCAGTCTAGATTACATAGAAACATAGAAACATAGAAAATAGGTGCAGGAGTAGACCATTCGGTCCTTCGAGCCTGCACCGCCATTCAATGCGTTCATGGCTGAACATGCTACCTCAGTACCCCATTCCTGCTTTCTCGCCATACCCCTTGATCCCCCTAGTTGTGAGTATTATATCTAACTCCCTTTTGAATATATTTAGCGAACTGGCCTCAACAAGCTTCTGTGGTAGAGAATTCCACAGATTCACCACTCTCTGGGTGAAGAAGTTCCTCCTCATCTCAGTCTTAAATGGCTTCCCCTTTATCCTTAGACTGTGACCCCTGGTTTTAGTTTCCCCTAACATTGGAAACATTCTGCCCGCATCTAATTTGTCTAAACCAGTCAGGATTTTAAACGTCTCTACGTGTTCAAATTATGTAGTGGGGCTTGAACCTATGACCTTCTGACAGAGGCAAGAGTGCCACCAACTGAGCCAAGCTGGGCAGTGGCTCAAGGGCGAACACATCCTGGGTTTGAGACGTTGCTTATTAACAGTGTTCTTGCTATTTTGCAGAGAAGGGCCCTAACCACACCACCATAATGACGCTGGTCATTCCAATCCTGATGCTACTGCTCATCCTCTTGATCCTCTTCATCATCTTCAGGAAGAAAGGAGGTGGGTTCTGTATAGGATGATGCCAAATAAAACAATATGTTTCTGTGTTTGAAGCAGCAACATATGATTACCCTGGATTATTTTTTCCTCGCCAATTTTCTCCCCTTCCCCTCCTTTTCTTTTTCGGGGTGTGTGGCCTGTTCCACAAGCGTCAGGCATCCTCTCGTACCCCACCCAACTGGTTATTTTTCAAGGAGGAGCTTTTATGGTGTCAGTAGGCTTTCAATTGTAGGGGGCTTCACAGCCAAGCCCATTCAAACCCATTGTATAGAACTCCAATGGACCAAATGCCTTCCCATTCACCCCCACTGTAAAAAATCTCAATGGACTAAACCCCTTCCCATTCGCCCCCACTGTAAAAAATCTCAATGGACTAAACCCCTTCCCATTCACCCCCACTGTAAAAAATCTCAATGGACTAAACCCCTTCCCATTCACCCCCACTGTAAAAAATCTCAATGGACTAAACCCCTTCCCATTCACCCCCACTGTAAAAAATCTCAATGGACTAAACTCCTTCCCATTCACCCCCACTGTAAAAAATCTCAATGGACTAAACCCCTTCCCATTCACCCCCACTGTAAAAAATCTCAATGGACTAAACCCCTTCCCACTCACCCCCACTGTAAAAAATCTCAATGGACCAAACTCCTTCCCATTCACCCCCACTGTAAAAAATCTCAATGGACTAAACCCCTTCCCACTCACCCCCACTGTAAAAAATCTCAATGGACCAAACTCCTTCCCATTCACCCCCACTGTAAAAAATCTCAATGGACTAAACCCCTTCCCACTCACCCCCACTATAAAAAAATCTCAATGGACCAAACTCCTTTCCATTCACCCCCACTGTAAAAAATCTCAATGGACTAAACCCCTTCCCACTCACTCCCATTGAAGAGAATCCCAATGGGCCAAGCCTTTTCCACTCACTCCCATTGAAGAGAATCCCAATGCATCTGTAGGGAAGCTGTAATCCAACCAAAAGGGACTGATTTCCTTGCGTCATTTTAGTATTTAAATTAATAGACAGTTTGCGACATAAAGGGGCTGGAGATGGTGGCAAATATAATCTGGGTAAGGGTGCACTGTGTAGGGGTGTCATGGTTATTTTTTTCTAATGCTGGCCTCCCCTTCAGCCCTCTGCAGCTGGTTGCAGTGCTCAGGCACTCATCTGTATTGGGGCAGCCCCTAATTAAAATATTTTTCAGGGCCTGATGATCCTTGTGCAATTATCTTGCTAAAGTTCCCGTAGGGTGACAGTTACAATGTCCTAAGACACGTCCTTGTGCTGGAATGACACCTTGGAAAAAGATCTATGTAAACAAGTTAGCTTTTCTAGGAGATTTACTAGAATGGTTCCAGGGACTTCAGTTATGTGGTGAGACTGGAGAAGCTGGGGTTGTTCTCCTTGGAGCAGGGAAGGTTAATGGGAGATTTAATAGCAGTGTTCAAAATCATGAAGGGTTCTGATAGAGTAAATAAAGAGAAACTGTTTCCAATGGCCGGGGGGCGGTGGTGGGGTGGGGTGGTGGGGGGGTGGGTGGTGTCAGTAACCAGAGGACACAGACTTAAAGTAATTGGCAAAAGAGCCAGAGGTGACATGAGGAGAATTTGTTTTACGCAGCGAGTTGTTGTGATCTGGAATGCGCTGCCTGAAAGGGCGGTGGAAGCAGATTCGATAATAACTTTCAAAAGGGAATTGGATAAATACTTGAAAAGGAAAAATTTACAGGGCTATGGGGAAAGAGCAAGGGGAGTGGGGCTAATTGGAGAGCTCTTTCAAAGAGCCGGCACAGGCACGATGGGCCGAATAGCCTCCTTCTGTGCTGTAAAATTCTCTGATTCTTCTGAACTGAACAGTGAAAGATGAACAAGCACTTTAGTAGAATCAGAGAAAGGGGAGTGGGCAAGACCAATACAAAAGAACAGACACAGAGAGAAGTAGCAGTGGAACGATTTCTTTGGCAGTAAGAGTTACGTTGCTCTTCACTCGGTGTTGGATGGGGGTCCCGCTGCTGGTGATCTGGTTTGGTCAATGATTGATATTGGATTGGGCTATGTAGGGCAGTCTTGAGCAAGAGAATTTAGGTATCGTATATAAAACCCTAGAAGTATCCCAATCTAATTCTGTGATGTGTATATATTGATGAAAGAGGATGGTGTCACCTCCAGTAATAGAAGCTATGTATTACATTTGTCAATGCAATATTATTGACACGTTAAAGGCACTGTGCAGGATTTAGCATGCATTTCACACCCACTCCATTGCAGAGAATTCGAATGGGCTAAATCTTTCACATTCACTCTTGGAACCTAGAATGATAGGATGGACATGGGCTATGGAAGGAGATTAAATGGGTGGGTAGAGTCCATGATAGGGTAGAGTGGACATGGGCTGTGGGAGGAGATTAAATGGGTGGGTAGAGTCGATGATAGGGGAGAGTGTACATGGGCTGTGGGAGGAGATTAAATGGGTGGGTAGAGTCAATGATAGGAGAGAGTGTACATGGGCTGTGGGAGGAGATTAAATGGGTGGGTCGAGTCTATGATAGGGGAGAGTGTACATGGGCTGTGGGAGGAGATTAAATGGGTGGGTCGAGTCTATGATAGGGGAGAGTATACATGGGCCGTGGGAGGAGATTAAATGGGTGGGTAGAGTCCATGATAGGGGAGAGTGTACATGGGCTGTGGCTTTGATTAACATTTTTTTCCTGCACTTTCTAATGCACCCGATGAGGATTTCAGTTATTAAACTAAATTTTTACTAATTGTTTTATCTCTTTAGGGTGTTCATGGCTAATGGGGTGCCTCAGATGTACAAAAAGGTAGGATGATTGGCTATTAATACATATGGGGCAGCATAGTGGCTGTGCTCCCGGTTGAATTGAACATCTCTTGCTCACAGGTCGAGTGCAGCATGCTGGTGGTGTTTAACTGCTAACATGGTTTGTCTTTTAAAGGGTGCTGCTCCCCGGTCACTCGCTGTGGGGAAGTGATCTAAATAGGCCCTGAGGTGAATCACAGGTTAATTGCTACTGAGTAAAATTTGCCGATTGCCAGATGCTTGTAAATCTCCGACTGCAGATCCACCTGCGATCGTCCTTCCCCAAATTAACCTGCAATTCACCCGAGTGCAACAATGATGGTCTTGCTCATTTTTAATACTTTGAACACTTTGAGATGTAATGAATACTTGCTGGAGGGAAAGAATTTCCTATCGAAATGTCATCACTTGCAATAAATGTTTGAGTAAAACATCTTGTTTTATGTTCATAGTCTTGGATCCCGTTATTTTCTCCCTTCCCCTCCAAGGAGCTGAATTTCCACTGGGTGGGGCGAGGGTCTCCTGATCGTCCACCATTTTCCAGGGTTAGACTGAGCATTGGCAAGCTGTTCAACTGTGCCAAGTCTAGACTGAGCATTGGCAAACTGTTCAACTGTGCCAAGTCTAGACTGAGCATTGGCAAGCTGTTCAACTGTGCCAAGTCTAGACTAAGCATTGGCAAACTGTTCAACTGTGCCAAGTCTAGACTGAGCATTGGCAAGCTGTTCAACTGTGCCAAGTCTAGACTGAGCATTGGCAAGCTATTCAACTGTGCCAAGTCTAGACTGAACATTGTCAAGCTATTCAACTGTGCCAAGTCTAGACTGAACATTGTCAAGCTATTCAATTGTGCCAAGCCTAGACTGAGCATTGGCAAGCTATTCAACTGTGCCAAGTCTAGACTGAACATTGTCAAGCTATTCAACTGTGCCAAGTCTAGACTGAGCATTGGCAAGCTATTCAACTGTGCCAAGTCTAGACTGAACATTGTCAAGCTATTCAACTGTGCCAAGTCTAGACTGAACATTGGCTAGCTATTCAATTGTGCCAAGTCTAGACTGAGCATTGGCAAGCTATTCAATTGTGCCAAGCCTAGACTGAACATTGGCTAGCTATTCAACTGTGCCAAGTCTAGACTGAGCATTGGCTAACTATTCAACTGTGCCAAGTCTAGACTGAACATTGGCAAGCTATTCAACTGTGCCAAGTCTAGACTGAGCATTGGCTAGCTATTCAACTGTGCCAAGTCTAGACTGTGCATTGTCAAACTATTCAACTGTGCCAAGTCTAGACTGAGCATTGGCAAGCTATTCAACTGTGCCAAGTCTAGACTGAGCATTGGCAAGCTATTCAACTGTGCCAAGTCTAGACTGAGCATTGGCTAGCTATTCAACTGTGCCAAGTCTAGACTGAGCATTGGCTAGCTATTCAACTGTGCCAAGTCTAGACTGAGCATTGGCTAGCTATTCAACTGTGCCAAGTCTAGACTGAGCATTGGCTAGCTATTCAACTGTGCCAAGTCTAGACTGAGCATTGGCTAGCTATTCAACTGTGCCAAGTCTAGACTGAGCATTGGCTAGCTATTCAACTGTGCCAAGTCTAGACTGAGCATTGGCTAGCTATTCAACTGTGCCAAGTCTAGACTGAGCATTGGCTAGCTATTCAATTGTGCCGAGCCTGATTGTGTCCACATCCGCACATGTGCTCTTTCTAGTAGGGGTCGATCGATTAACTGTGTTAATCACCCTCGGAAATCTGTTCTCTGTATAACGTGAGCAGTACGTTGATATGTACATGTACTTTCTCACATTACTGTCACCTAGGATTATGCCTCTGAATATTTGTGTTCCATGTTTTTTTTCAGGAATGATCCGGGTTCATCCAGCACTGCCGGGACTCAGCAGTCTGCACCAGGTAACGTCTGCACTCCAATTAACTAATCAAATGCCTTTCAGTGTACCAGGGAGAGCCTAACGGGTATCTACGAATAGGAAATACAGGGCAGATATTCAGGGGTAGATTCTCACCTTCACTGCTTGGGCGATAACTGATGGGACGGATTGACCGCCCCTTTATAGAACCCGTTCGAGTTTGATTCTATTGAAATCAAAGGAATGAAAATCAGGTGGGTTCTATCAAGGCCGGGTGATCTGACTCACGAGATTATTGCCCAAGTAGTGAAGGTGAAAATCCTCCCCTCAACTGCTGGCTCTGGATGGTTTCATAGACTATGACCATTTCAGATTACTTGAATCCCGTGGCTGAATTACTGGCTGAAACTCTCTCGTAGGTGTCTGCTGTCATTCACGATCAGTCCGCATGCTTCGGCACAGAGTAGGGAAGAGAGTTCAGTTGGTTGTCAGTCACCCCAAGTGACTCCCAGTAGTGGTTGGGGGAGGGTGGGGTGGGGAAAGCAGCATTAAACCGAGGCTCGCCTCACCATCTCCTGCTCGAACCCATTCTTTCTCGGGATCTGATCACTGGGGAACTCCTCCCCTCCCTCAGTCTTCCCTTCCCTCTACAGGCTTATAAACCCCCAAGTTTGGAGTCGCCCAACCGTTACATCTTCATTTACTTCAGTTTTTATGGAGGAAGTTGAAAGTGGTTCTGGAGGGAGGCGAAAGTGGTTCTGGAGGGAGGGAGAGAGGGAGGGAGGGGGTGGAAGAGCCACTACTGGAGAGAAATATTCAAAACCGCACTGTGCTAAAAAGGTTAACAGGATTTCTGGAATGCACCCCAGAATACTGGGGGAGATCGAAGATATTGGAGGCACTAATCATCGTTTTCCAAAAATGTCACCATTCCTTTTAATATCTCGCCCAGTCTAATCCCACTCTCCTGCTCACTCCCCATACCCTTTAATATCCCACCCAGTCTAATCCCACTCTCCCGCTCACTCCCCGTACCCTTTAATATCCCACCCAGTCTAATCCCACTCTCCCCCTCACTCCCCGTACCCTTTAATATCCCACCCAGTCTAATCCCACTCTCCCGCTCACTCCCCGTACCCTTTAATATCCCACCCAGTCTAATCCCACTCTCCCGCTCACTCCCCGTACCCTTTAATATCCCACCCAGTCTAATCTCACTCTCCTGCTCACTCCCCGTACCCAACAAAATATCCCACCCAGTCTAATCCCACTCTCCCGCTCACTCCCCGTACCCTTTAATATCCCACCCAGTCCAATCCCACTCTCCTGCTCGCTCCTCATACCCTTTAATATCCCACCCAGTCTGATCCCACTCTCCTGCTCAGTCCCCATACCCTACAATATCCCACCCAGTCCAATCCCACTCTCCTGCTCACTCTCCATACCCGACAATATCCCACCCAGTCTAATCCCACTCTCCCGCTCACTCCCCGTACCCTTTAATATCCCACCCAGTCTAATCCCACTCTCCTGCTCGCTCCCCATACCCTTTTCTATCCCACCCAGTCTAATCCCACTCTCCTGCTCGCTCCCCATGCCCTTTAATATCCCACCCAGTCTAATCCCACTCTCCTGCTCACTCCCCATGCCCTTTAATATCCCACCCAGTCTAATCCCACTCTCCTGCTCACTCCCCATGCCCTTTAATATCCCACCCAGTCTAATCCTACTCTCCTGCTCGCTCCCCATGCCCTTTAATATCCCACCCAGTCTAATCCCACTCTCCTGCTCACTCCCCATACCCTTTAATATCCCACCCAGTCTAATCCCACTCTCCTGCTCACTCCCCATACCCTTTAATATCCCACTTTCAAGCAGTTGTCTAATTCCCCATTTAAAGGATTTATGGAGGTCTTACCTCAGTTGGCCTTTGTACCATTGGAACAAATCAAAGAGGCTGTCTCTACAGATTTTACAGGAGAACTTCCCAAAACACTAAAACACGAGCCTATGAAAATGTCCTGTCCCCTTAAAGGGTCACACTGGCGACATTGCAGCCAGGGGTGTAAATGTGCATTTGCTTTGCAGAAACACATCAAAGTGGCTGAAGTACATGGTGTGTGCTTAGATCTTTTTATAGAACAAAATAATGCAAAGTTTTGTGAGATTAAAAATGAGGGAGGTTAAGGAGGAAATCATGAAGGAACTTTCCATAATCTTCCAATCCTCCTTGGATACAGGGGTGAAGCCAGAGGAATGGAGAATTGTAAATTTTACACCCTTATTGGACACTGCGCAGTCATCAGCGAGCATACCCACTTCTGACCTTATGATGGAGGGAAGGTCATTGATGAAGCAGCTGAAAATGGTTGGGCCTAGGACACTGCCCTCAGGGACTCTTGGGGCTGTGATGATTGACCACCAACCAACTTCCTTTGTGCTCGGTATGACTCCAGCCAGTGGAGCGTTTTCCCTCTGATTCCCATTGACTTCAGTTTTACTAGGGCTCCTTGATGCCACACTCAGTCAAATGCTGCCTTGATGTCAAGGGCAGTCACTCTCGCCTCACCTCTGGAATTCAGTTCCTTTGTCCATGTTTGGACCAAGGCTGTAATGAGATCTGGAGCTGAGTGGTCCTGTGCATCAGTGAGCAGGTGCCGCTTGATAGCACTGTCGACGACACCTTCCATCACTTTGCTGATGATGTGGTAATTGGCCGGGTTGGATTTGTCCTGCTTTTTGTGGACAGGACATACCTGGGCAGTTTTCCACATTGTCGGATAGATGCCAGTGTTGTAGCTGTACTGGAACACAAGTCTTCAGCATGACAGCCGGGATGCTGTCGGGGCCCACAGCCTTTGCTGTATCCAGTGTGCTGAGCCATTTCTTGATATCACGTGGAGTGAATCGAACTTGCTGAATACTGGCTTCTGTGATGGTGGGGACCTCAGGAGGAGGCCGATATGAATCATCCACTCAGCACTTCTGGCTGAAGATGGTTGCAAATGCTTCAGCCTTGTCTTTTGCACTCATGTGCTGGGCTCCACCATCATTGAGGATGGGGATATTCATGGAGCCTCCTCCCCCCCCCCCCCCCGTTAGTTGTTTAATGGTCCACCACCATTCACAACTGAATGTGGCAGGACTTTGATCTGATCTGTTGATTGTGGGATCGCTTAGCCCTGTCTATAGCATGCTACTTCTGCTTTTTAGCATGTATGTAGTCCTATGTTGCAACTTCCCCAGGTACTGCTCCTACTCGTAATGGTAGAGTGAGTGATATGCCAGGCCATGAGGTTACAGATTGTGGTGGAATACAATTCTGCTGATGGCCCACTGCGCCTCATGGATGCCCAGTTTGGAGCTGCTAGAGCTGCTCCACACAACACGATGGAGGGTGTCCTCAGTGTGAAGACGGGACTTCGTTTCCGCAATGACTGTGCGGTGGTCATTGCTACCAATACTGTCATGGACAGATGCATCTGCGACATGTAGATTGGTGAGGACAAGTAGGTTTTTCCCTCACCACCTGTCGCAGGCCCAGACTGGCAGCTATGTCCTTCAGGACTTGGCCAGCTCGGTCAGTAGTGGTGCTACCGAGCCACTCTTGGTGATGGACATTGAAGTCCACACCCAGAGTATATTCTATTCTGTGCCCTTGCTACTCTCAGTGCTTCTTCCAAGTGGTGTTCAACATAGAGGAGTATTGATTCATCAGCTGAGGGAGGGCGGTAGGTGGTAATCAGCAGGAGGTTTCCTTGTCCATGCTTGCCTTGAAGCTTCATGGGGTCTGGAATCAATGTTAAGGACTCCCAGGGCCACTCCTTCCCAACTGTATACTGGTGGGTCTGGACATACCCAGGGATGGCGATGGAGGAGTCTGGGACATTGGCTGAAAGGTATGATTCTGTGAGTATGACAGGCTGTTGCTTGACTAGTCTGTGGGACAGCTCTCCCAATTTTGGCACAAGTCCCCAGATGTTGGTGAGGAGGACTTTGCAGGGTCGACTGGGCTGGGTGTGCCGTTGTCGTGTCGTAACCGGTGCCAGGTTGTCCATCCGATTTTATTCTTATTTGTTACAACTGAGTGGATTGCTAGGCCATTTCAGAGGGCAGTTAAGAGTCAACCACATTGCTGTGGGTCTGGAGTCACATATAGACCAGACCGGGTAAGGATGGCAGATTTCAGACTGTGAACCTGATGGGTTTTTACGACAATCCGATAGTTTCATGGTCTCCATTACTGATACTAGCTTTTTATTCCAGATTTATTTAATTAACTGAATTTAAATTCCCCAGCTGCAGTGGTGGGATTTGAACTCACGTCTCTGGATCATTAGTCCAGGCCTCTGGATTATTAGCTCAGTAATGTTACCATTATGCTACCGTTCCCTTAATTAAGGAAGACCAGCACGGATTTGTTAAAGGCAAATCGTGTTTAACTAACTTGTTCGAGTTTTTTGATGAGGTAACAGAGAGGGTTGATGAGGGCAATGTGGTTGACGTGGTGAATATGGACTTCCAAAAGGCATTTGATAAAGTGCCACATAATAGGCTTACCAGCAAAGTTGAAGCCCATGGAATAAAAGGGACAGTGGCAGCATGGATACGAAATTGGCTAAGTGACAAGAAACAGCGAGTCGTGGTGAACGGTTGTTTTTCGGACTGGAGGAAGGTATACAGTGGTGTTCCCCAGGGGTCGGTTCTAGGAACACTGCTTTTCTTGATATATATTAATGACGTGGACTTGGGAATACAGGGCACAATTTCAAAATTTGCAGATGTCACAAAACTTGGATTATAGTGAACAGTGAGGAGGGTAGTGATAGACTTCAAGAGGACATAGACAGGCTGGTGGAATGGGCAGACACGTGGTAGATAATATTTAAAGTGCAAAGTGATACATTTTGGTAGGAAGAACAAGGAGAGGCAATATAAACCAAAGGGTACAATCCTAAAGGGGGGTGCATGAACTGAGAGACCTGGGGGTGTATGTGCACAAATCATTGAAGATGGCAGGGCAGGTTGAGGAAGTGGTTAAAAAAGCATAAGGGATCCTGGGCTTCATAAATAGAGGCATAGAGTACAAAAGCAAGGAAGTTATGATGAACCTGTATAAAACACTGGTTCGGCCTCAACTGGAGTATTGTGTCCAATTCTGGGCACTGCACTTTAGGAAGGATGTGAAGGCCTTAGCGAGGATGCAGAAAAGATTTACAAGAATGGTTCCAGGGATGAGGGACTTCAGTTACGTGGATAGACTGGAGAAGCTGAGGTTGTTCTCCTTGGAGCAGAGAAGGTTGAGAGGAGATTTGATAGAGGTGTTCAAAATCATGAGGGGTCTATACAGAGTAGATAGAGAGACACTGTTCCCATTGGCGGAAGGGTGGAGAACCAGAGGACACAGATTTAAGGTGATTAGCAGAAGAACCAAAGGCGACATGAGGAAAAACTTTTTTACATAGCAAGTGGTTAGGATCTGGAATGCACTGCCTGAAAGGGTGGTGGAGGCAGATTCAATCATGGCTTTCAAAAGGGAGTTGGATAAGTACTTGAAGGAAAAAAATTTGCAGGGCTACGGGGAAAGGGCGATGGGGAGTGGGACTAGCTGAAGTGCTCTTGCAGAGAGCTGGCACGGGCTCGACGGGCCGAATGGCCTCCTTCTGTGCTGTAACCCTTCTATGATTCTAGGACATAATTCAGATATGTCACAGACCTGTATTTATTACTGCATCTAATCCAAAGGCCTGGACTAATAATCCAGAAAACCCAAGTTCAAATCCCACCGTGGGAGTTTGAGAATTTGAGATCTGTTAATAAAGAAGCCCGGAAATGAAAATTTGGTATCTGTAAAAGTGACCATGAAGCTGTCAAATTGTGGTCAAAACCTGACTTGTTGACTATTGTCCTTTAGTGAAGGAAACCTGCCGTCCTTACCCGGTCTGGCCCACATGTGACTCCAGTCCAACTTCAGTGTGGTTGACTCTCTCAACCGCCGTCTGAAGTGGCCGAGCGAGCCACTCGGTTGTATCAACCCGCTAGCAGTGTCCCGGGTGAGGTGGCAGTGTGCTTGTCCCAGGGTCCGCCGTCACCGAGATGTTTGACATTCCCGGTGTTCAGGCAGCGCACGGTCCTGGCCCTCTGCTGTGGAGAGGCCGGCACCTGTAAAAGAAAAGAAAGAAAGACTTGCATTTCTACAGCGCCTTCCACAACCTCAGGACTTCCCAAAGCGCTTGACAGCCAATGAAGTACTTTTTGAAGTGTAGTCACTGTTGTAATGTAGGAAACGCGGCAGCCAGTTTGCGCACAGCAAGCTCCCACAAACAGCAATGTGATGATGACCAGATCATCTGTTTTTAGTGATGTTGTTTGAGTGATAAATATTGGCCAGGACACCGGGGATCACTCCCCCTGCTCTTCTTCGAAATAGTGTCGTGGGATCTTTCACGTCCCCCTAAGAGAGCAGATTTAACGTCTCATCCGAAAGACGGCACCCCCTCAGTACTGCACTGGGAGGGTCAGCTGAGATTTATGTGCTTGAGTCTCTGGAGTGGGACTTGAACCCACCACCTTCCTTGACTCAGAGGCGAGGGTGCTGCCCACTGAGCCACGGCTGACAGCCAAGGATGAATAAGTAGGAGTGTCTGGCACCGTTTCACACCTTGTTGCTGTTTGTGTTACAGTGCAAGATGATTCCTGTACCTACGCCGACATAGAGTTTGACAGCATCAGAAAAGGTAAACGGTTGCACCTTAACACTTCAGAGCTTTTATCGATTCTGTATTCAGACTGCGTCCCCCAACCAACAGAACTTTTTGTCTTGGTTACAGGTGGCAAGAGATTCACATTCAGTGCTTCAGAGGACCGTGAGTGAATGCCTCCTTTCGTATATAAAACAATTTGTTCCAAATCTCTCCACTCCCGCCCCCTCCGTCCTTGAGGGTTGATTTATTGCCGGGTCTTGTAACCTGACCAGGGAGTGTTCGATGCTGCAATGGGCGACGGTTCCATTCCCCAGGGTTCACGTCACTCCAGCTATCAGAAAGTCATCCCAAATGGGAGGTCCCAGTCCGGTTTCGAGTGACCATGAACTCGCCACAAGTAGTTGCTTCATAATGTGGGTCCCAGTGTAAGATCTTAATGATCTCTGAGTTCTTGGACAAGACACCAACAGGCAGCAGCCAGTATGTTTGAGCAATAGATCAGGATTTATTCAGCATACAGCGTAATATACTTAACAGCAGGCAATAGTTTAACGAGTAGCTCACAGCCCTTGGTCTCTGAAACCTCTCGGACACCGATGACGTCGTCTTAAGTCTGTTCCTTTGTTCTCGCAGTAGGTCTGTGCAAAGTTGTTCTTTGAGTATCGAGGTTTTAACCCTTTCCTTATCAAAAGTTCGTTTGGCCACTGTCCATATATGGTCTTTAACAAAATCACCTTTTATAATTGGTTCTAATGGTCAAAATACCATTGTCACTCAGACTCAGGTCAGCATCTTGGCCCCTCCTGGCTCAGTAATTTTCCAACAACTCTACCCTGTTCAGTGTTATCTTGTTTATAGTTCTTCACCCCATTGGTATTTACCTTCTCTCTCTCATTTCTAGCTTCCCTGGTACAAGCAGTGTTAAGCGAACTCTAATTAAGCTTAGCATTATAATATGTTATTTAACAATTTGACCTTCACTCGCGGCCTGTGGCTGTTTGTTATCAGAGCTTAGTCAAAACTGCTTCTGACTGTCCTCGTGGCTACATTCGAACAGTCTTTAACATTTTCATACCCACAGGGAATCATGGGTAAGATTAGGTGGCCAATGGCTACACTTGAATTTATACATTTATGATTCCCATCTATTAAAGACCTCTAAATACCAGTCATTCGTACAGTCCCCACCTCGAGGTTGAAATGTTTTAAACATTGATTTCTTGACTATGTCAATCAATTCTTTGACAAGTGTTGTTGCAAATCGGAGACCTCTAATTGAGGGGGACGGAGCGCTTCTCAAAGGAGGTTTTATCCCCCTTTTCATTATAGGTCTGGGTTCTAACTATGACACTCACAGGGGCCGACTCTTGACTATTGTCATGGCTGAGGGACACCCCGGGGTCTCCCCAACCAACATGACGGCCGTGCTGATATGCCTTTTCTTCCAGTGCGTCCCAGTCTATCATATACAAATATGATTCTCATCTACTAAAGACCTCTAAATACCAGTCTTTTGTACAGCAGCCAGCATCTCGCCCTGTGTCATGACACCACAATGACGGGAAACGGAAAAGCTACACTGCTTCAATTAGGATAGAGTGCGATCAATGGGAGAGATGATAACGCTGGTGAATGGAACGCTTTCCCATTTCAGCATCAAACACTCCCAGGGCAGGTACAGCACGGGTTAGATACAGAGTAAAGCTCCCTCTACACTGTCCCCATCAAACACACCCATGGCAGGTACAGCACAGGGTTAGATACAGAGCAAAGCTCCCTCTACACTGTCCCATCGAACACTCCCAGGGCAGGTACAGCACGGGTTAGATACAGAGTAAAGCTCCCTCTACACTGTCCCATCAAACACTCCCAGGGCAGGTACAGCATGGGTTAGATACAGAGTAAAGATCCCTCTACACTGTCCCCATCAAACACTCCCAGGGCAGGTACAGCACGGATTAGATACAGAGTAAAGCTCCCTCTACACTGTCCCGTCAAACACTCCCAGGGCAGGTACAGCACGGGATAGATACAGAGTAAAGCTCCCTCTACACTGTCCCCATCAAACACTCCCAGGGCAGGTACAGCACGGGTTAGATACAGAGTAAAGCTCCCTCGACACTGTCCCATCAAACACTCCCAGGGCAGGTACAGCATGGGTTAGATACAGAGTAAAGCTCCCTCTACACTGTCCCCATCAAACACACCCATGGCAGGTACAGCACAGGGTTAGATACAGAGCAAAGCTCCCTCTACACTGTCCCATCAAACACTCCCAGGCAGGTACAGCACGGGTTAGATACAGAGTAAAACTCCCTCTACACTGTCCCATCAAACACTCCCAGGGCAGGTACAGCATGGGTTAGATACAGAGTAAAGCTCCCTCTACAGTGTCCCCATCAAACACACCCATGGCAGGTACAGCACAGGGTTAGATACAGAGTAAAGCTCCCTCTACACTGTCCCATCAAACACTCCCAGGGCAGGTACAGCATGGGTTAGATACAGAGTAAAGCTCCCTCTACACTGTCCCCATCAAACACTCCCAGGGCAGCTACAGCACAGGGTTAGATACAGAGTAAAGCTCCCTCTACACTGTCCCATCGAACACTCCCAGGGCAGGTACAGCACGGGTTAGATACAGAGTAAAGCTCCCTCTACACTGTCCCATCAAACACTCCCAGGGCAGCTACAGCATGGGTTAGATACAGAGTAAAGCTCCCTCTACACTGTCCCATCAAACACTCCCAGGGCAGCTACAGCACAGAGTTAGATACAGAGTAAAGCTCCCTCTACACTGTCCCATCAAACACTCCCAGGGCAGGTACAGCACGGGTTAGATACAGAGTAAAGCTCCCTCTACACTGTCCCATCAAACACTCCCAGGGCAGCTACAGCACAGAGTTAGATACAGAGTAAAGCTCCCTCTACACTGTGTCCGAATAGCCCCCAGCAGCACATCTGGGCTCGTCCATAAGCTTTGTTTCTCTGAGGGTTTCTGGTGATATTTCTGGTAAACTAGCAGTGCCCTCTGCTGTGGGGAGGCGGGCACCATTTAAGGGTAAACATGTCGGGGAGTGTTCCACTGAAGAATTGTGACAAAATGAAAGTCTGTGGTCTTTTGACTTAATTGCTGTCCCCTTAAATTCAGTCAATTTACAGGGCACCTGGGGCGTGCTACCAGCTGGCGGAGGTGTAAGTTGGGGTCAGGCCCTCTTACACCAAGTTTCCAGCCCATTGGACCAGCCTGGGGTTGGGGCTGGAGAAACATAGGAACAGGAGTAGGCCATTCAGTCCCTCGAGCCTGCTCCGCCATTCAGTGAGACCATGGCTGATCTGTACCTCCACTCCATTTACCCACCTTTGCTCCATATCCTGTTCAAAAAAGGGGAGCGGGATAAACCCGGCAACTACAGGCCAGGCAGCCTAACGTCGGTGGTGGGGAAACTTTTAGAGACAATAATCCCGGACGAAATTAATTGGCACGTGAAAAAGTACGGGCTAATAAATGAAAGCCAGCATGGATTTTTTTTAAAGGTAAATAGTGTTTAACAAACTTGATTGAATTCTTTGATCCATTTCTTAAAGGCCAATTTCCTCACAGGGGCTGGTCACAAATCAATCGGTCGCTGAAGAGAATGTGAGCTTTCTGGAAAAGGGACTGTTGGATTACTGATTTAATTAACATCAGTCCAACATATTACTTCGTTAGTCAAAAGTCCATGCGAATTGATTAGATTCTGCAATAATAGACAGTTAACAAGAGTCCATCAGACTCTATTCTAATACAAGCTGTAATTCAGCAGTCGATTGCAAACTCGCGCACGGACACTCGACCGGGTTCTGATGCTTCTCCTGTTCTCTCCAAGTGATAAATTTCAGGAGCTTTTACCTCTTTATTTTTTGCCATACACATTTGATTGGTTTTGTTTGTGACTTCTACAATTCACTGGTCAACAAGTTTCAGTTCGTGACCCTTTGGTCATCAAGTTTAACTTTGCTGGACGCTTTAGGACCCTTCAGTTGTCGAACAGCTTGCTAAACATGACTGATTCTCGGGCTCTGAGCTTACTGATATCCTATTCCATTGTCTGAAGGGTATAGGCAGTGGTTCACTCTCTTTCATTGCACAGGTCTCTGCCGGAATGCCTTCCTGTTTGTTAGCAAGATCAGAAACTTCTGCTTCCTGTTTGTCAGAATCATAGAATGATACAGCACAGGCGGCCATTCGGCCCATCCTGCCTGTGCCGGCTCTTTGAACGAGCTCTCCAATTAGTCCCACTCCCCCTGCTCTTTCCCCACAGCCCTGTAAATATTTCCTTTTCAAGCATTTATTCAATTCCCTTTTGAAAGTTACCATTGAATCTGCTCCCACCGCCCTTTCAGGCAGCGCATTCCAGCTGCGTAATTTTTTAAAAAAAAGTCCTCATGTCATCTCTGGTTCTGTTTCCAATCACCTTAAATCTGTGTCCTCTGGTTACCGACCCTTCTGCCACTGGAAACATCCTTACTTCCTCTATCAAAACCGGTCATGATTTTGAACATTTCTAGCAAATCTCCTCTTAACCTTCTCTGCTCTGAGGAGAACAGCCCCAGCTTCTCCAGTCTCTCCACATCAGTGAAGCCCCTCATTCCTGGTACCATTCGAGTAAATCTCCTCTGCACCCTCTCCAAGGCCTTCACATCCTTCCTAAAGTGCGGTGCCCAGAATTGAACACAATACTCCAGTTGAGGCTGAACCAGTGATTTATAAAGGTTCCTCATTACTTCCTTGCTTTTGTACTCTCTGCCTCCATTAATAAAGCCCAGGATCCCGTCTGCTTTTTTAACAGCCTTCTCAACTTGTGTTGTCACATTCAAAGATTTGTGTACATACACCCCCAGGTCTCTCTGTTCCTGCACCTCCTTTAAATTTGTACCATTTAGTTCATATTGCCTCTCCTCATTCTTCCTACCAAAATGTATCACTTCTCACTTTTGTTGGGATTGTCTGCAAAGCTGACCTGGATGTCCAGGCTAGTGAAGATACTCTGAAGGGCACAGGGAGTTGGGTCTCACCTATTGGAAGTGAAGTACAGGGAGCCTTAGAAAAATCTAGCGTAAGAAAGCCGACCTCCCAACTACCCACCTCATAAACTTCAGCTCATCCCAAACTCTGCTGCCCCGTGTCCTAACTCGCACCAAGTCCCGTTCGCCCATCACCCACTGTGCTCGCTGACCTACACTGGCTCCCGGTCCAGCAACGCCTCGATTTTAAAATTTTCATCCTCGTTTTCAAATCCCTCCATGGCCTCCTCGCCCCCCTCCCTATCTCTGTAACCACCTCCAACGCTGGCCTCTTGTGCATCCCCCACTTCTTCCGCCCCACCATTGGCGGCCGTCTGGGCCCTGAGCTCTGGAGTTCCGTCCCTAAAGCTCTCCACCTCTCTCACCTTTAAGACGCTCCTCAAAACTTACTACTTTGACCAAGCGTTTGGTCACCTGTCCGAATATGTGGCGCGGTGTCAAATTTATATCTGGTCATGCTCCTGTGCAGCGCCTTGGGACGTTTTACTACATTAAAGGCGCTGTATAAATGCAAGTTGCTGTTGTGCTGTAAGATTCGGGTAAAGAAGTAAGGCAAGTTTAGCGCAGTTTCAGAGAGGATACTGTTTGTGTTACAGCTCAGCCTGATTCCTGTACTTATGCCAGCATAGTGCTTGACGACAGCCTCAAAGGTAAACGGCTGCAAACTGATGCTCAAGGTATTTAATATATTTTTCTACATTTAGTCATATTTCTCAGAATGTTTAAAATTCGGCCTCCCGGCTAACGGAGTATTCTCCTTCGGTTTAAGGTGGGAAGAAACCTCCAGTTGCTGGCTCAGAAGCCAGTGGGTCAACTCTTACTTTCAAAATACTGTTCCTAATGATCTCCCCGCCTCCTCCCCCTCACCGCAGTACCTCGGCCCCCGTGGCCATTCTCCCCCGTGTGAGCCAAAGGCAGTCGGGGCCCGGTGATTCGTCGCCCTGTTATTCGGGTCGCCAACTCCGGTTTTCTGGAGGTTTCATCACATGACCTCCAAACCGGCCCCCCCCCCTCCCCCCACGCTCCTGCCATTGATCGCCCAATACGCCCATCCTCGTGCGGCGCTGCCTTTCCCGCACCAATCGGAAAGCCAACACGCTCTCCGTTACCCCCTTGAATGATTTTCAACAGTCAAACAGCATGTTTACCCGCCCCCCCCCCCCCCACAATCTCTCCCAATATATTTATAACTCATTGACAAAAGCGTTTGAAGAAAATGAGGAAACAAAACGCACAATTGTTTTTTTTTATTAATGTCCCTATGATTTTTTTCTCCTGGAGTTGTTGGCAGCAGTGTCCTGGAGATTAATAGAAAGAAAGAAAGAATTGCATTTATACAGCGCCTTTCATGACCTGATCACGTCCCAAAGTGCCTTACAGCCAATGTTGTCACACTGTAGGAAACGTGGCAGCCAATCTGCGCACAGCAAGCTCCCACAAACTGATAATCTGTTTTTTGTGATGTTGGCCAGGACACCCGGGGAGAACCCCGCTGCTCTGCTTCAGAATAGTGGCCGCGGGATCTTTTACATCCGCCTGAGAGAGCAGACAGAGCCTCGGTTTAACGTCTCATCTGAAAGACGGCCCCTCCGACAGTGCAGCACTCCCTCAGCACTGCACTGGAGTGTCGGCCTAGATTTTATGCTCAAAATGGCGTGGGACTCGAGCCCACGGCCTTCTGACTCGGAGGCGCGTGCTTCCCGCGGCCAACACCCTTTAATTAATCTTTAATTCCTGGAGACGATCCTGGAGGGCTGGCAACCCTACCTGTCATTGGAGACGGATGCCTGAGGCCTGCGTGCGGTCCGAACGGGGATATGTGGGGTGGAGAGGTGATGGTGGCGGGGGAGTGCCTGGCGAGCCAGGAGGATGAACACCGACCGTGCATGACGCTGGTTAATACAATGGAGCTGTGGAGTGCTCGAGCTCCGGCTTCAGACAGGCGCTGAAAGGGAAGGCCCGTTCAAAAAATAAATGAATAATAATTCTAAGGGGTCGGGGGGTGGGGGGGGCGAGCCCAGTCTCTGTTAAATGGCCACACTATTGAAGGGCCTGCCTTTGTTCAGGCCTCCATCGCTTTAATTGAAGTGAGAGGCCCCACAGCTTGACAGGAAATAGGGCAATGTTCGACCCTCCATTCAACCTTCTTTGCCCGCCGGTGCCTGGCGGGATATTACCGGGGCGACGTGTGCTGCCCACTGAAACCACCTCCCTCTCCTGTACTTACCCTCACAGTGAAGGGGCTGATGCTGGGGTAAATGCCCCCCTTTCCTGTACTTACCCCTCACAGTGAAGGGGCTGATGCTGGGGTAAATGCCCCCCTTTCCTGTACTTACCCCTCACAGTGAAGGGGCTGATGCTGGGGTAAATGCCCCCCTTTCCTGTACTTTCCCTCACACTGAAGGGGCTGATGTCGGGGTAAATGCCCCCCTTTCCTGTACTTTCCCTCACACTGAAGGGGCTGATGTCGGGGTAAATGCCTCCCTTTCCTGTACTTTCCCTCACACTGAAGGGGCTGATGTCGGGGTAAATGCCCCCCTTTCCTGTACTTTCCCTCACACTGAAGGGGCTGATGTCGGGGTAAATGCCTCCCTTTCCTGTACTTTCCCTCACACTGAAGGGGCTGATGCTGGGGTAAATGCCTCCCTTTCCTGTACTTTCCCTCACACTGAAGGGGCTGATGTCGGGGTAAATGCCCCCCTTTCCTGTACTTTCCCTCACACTGAAGGGGCTGATGTCGGGGTAAATGCCCCCTTTTCCTGTACTTACCCTCACAGTGTAGGGGCTGATGCTGGGGTAAATGCCCCCCTTTCCTGTACTTGCCCCTCACACTGACTTTCTTACTATGATTGTAATCCGCGCTGACCCCTGTTCCCTTTGTTTCAGATGTAATCTATGCAGCTGTTGTGAGCACACAGTAGGAGTGATCATTGACAGTAAGTACTGAACCTGTGGAGCCGAGGCTGCACCATTTCTCCACTCCAATCCGAGGGAGCATCACCGCACTCACCAGCTCTTAAGCTTAACATACCCGTTTAAAAAAAATAAAATTATTTGTCCTGGGGTTGCGAGTGACACTGGCATGGCCGGCATTCACTGCCCATCCCATTTACCCCGAGAAGAAGGTGGTGGTGGGCGTCCTGCTGTGTAATAATTGTTTTTAACAACAAAGGCTTGCTGGACCACTTTAGAAGGCATTACGAAAAAGAAAGATTTGTATTTATACAGCACCTTTCATGACCTCAGGA
The DNA here is from genome assembly GCA_030390025.1 of Squalus acanthias. Lineage (NCBI taxonomy): Eukaryota > Metazoa > Chordata > Chondrichthyes > Squaliformes > Squalidae > Squalus > Squalus acanthias. Next base: position 261,829,026 of record CM059425.1, read on the forward strand.
TGTCCCAAAGCGCTTTACAGCCAATTACATACTTACTTTGGAAGTGTAGTCACTGTTGTAATGCAGGAATTAGCGCACAGCAAGGTCCCACAAACAGCAATGTGATAATGACCAGATAATCTGTTTTAGTGATGTTGGTTGAGGGGTAAATATTGGCCCCAGAACACCGGGGAGAACTCAATACAATAGCAAAATACTGCGGATGCTGGAAATCTGAAATAACAACAGAAAACGCTGGAAAAACTCAGCAGGCCAGGCAGCATCCGTGGAGAGAGAAACAGAGTTAACGTTTCAGGTCGAAGACCCTTCGTCAGAACTGGAAAAAACTGGATAACTCCCCTGCTCTTCTTCAAAATAGTGCCATAGGATCTTTTACAACCTGAGAGAGCAGACAGGGCCTCGGTTTAACATCCCATCCGAAAGACGGCACCTCCGACAGTGCAGCGCTCCCTCAGTACTGCACTGGGAGTGTCGGCTTAGGTTTTTGTGCTCAAGTGTCTGGACTTGAACTCACGACCTTCTAGACTCAGAGGCGAACGTGCTACCCACTGAACCATGGCTAAAACTACAACCATTAAGAGTTAACCATGTTGTGTAGGACCGGAGCCACACATAGGCCAGATCGAGGTTCCCTTCCCTGAAGAGCATTAGTGAACCAGTTGGGTTTTTACAATAATCCAACAACTTTTCAACTCGGGAGCTGCGGGTTGCTGGTTTGGTTACAGTAATCACCACAACATGCACCCAGCCCAACCCAGAGTACACCAGTTGGAGTCTGAGCTGGCAGGAGAGTCACCATGGATTGTGAAGGGTAGGTCATGTCTGACTAATTTAATGGAATATTTTGAGGTCGTCATTAACAAGGTGAACAGGGGAGTGTCTATGGATGTTGTCTATATGCATAAGAATATAAGAATTAGGAGCAGGAGTAGGCCATTCGACCCTTCGAGCCTGCTCCGCCATTCAATAAGATCATGGCTGATCTTCTACCTCAGTGCAAAAATGAGAGCACATGGAATTCCAAAGTATTACAAAGTATTTATGGCACAGAAACAGGCCACTTGGCCCAACAGGTCCCTGCCGTTTTATGCTCCACACGAGCCTCCTCCCACCCCTCTTCATCTAACCTTGTAACATGACTAAAAGATTAATAAGGAGAGAAAAATTAGAGTATGAGAGAAAGCTAGCTAGAAATATAAAAACAGATAGTAAGAGTTTCTATAGATATTTAAAAAAGAAAAGAGTTAACAAAGTGAGCGTTGGTCCTATAAAAAGTGAGTCTGGGGAATTAATAATGGAAAATAAGGAGATGGCAGTTGAATTGAACAGGTATTTTGCATCGGTCTTCACTATAGAGGATACAAGTAACATCCCAGAAATAGCTGTAAATCAGGAAATGGAAGGGAGGGAGGAACTCAAGAAAATTATAATCACCAGGGAAGTGGTACTGAGCAAATTGTTGGAGCTGCGGGCTGACAAGTCCTCGGGTCCTGATGGAGTTCATCCTAGGGTCTTAAAAGAAGTGGCTAGTGAGATAGTTGATGCGTTGGTTTTAATTTTCCAAAATTCTCTAGATTCGGGGAAGGTTCCATTAGATTGGAAATAGCGAATGTAACCCCTTTATTCAAAAAGGGAGGGAGACAGAAAGCAGGAAACTACAGGCCAGTTAGCTTAACATCTGTCATAGGGAAGATGTTAGAAGCTATTATTAAAGACGTTATAGCAGGGCATTTAGAAAAGTTCAAAGTAATCAGGCAGAGTCAACATGGTTTTGTGCAAGGGAAATCATGTTTAACCAATTTATTGGAGTTCTTTGAGGAAGTAACATGTGCTGTGGATAAAGGGGAACCGGTGGATGTACTGTACTTAGATTTCCAGAAGGCATTTGATAAGGTGCCACATCAAAGGTTATTGCGGAAAATAAAAGGGGGTAACATATTGGCATGGATAGAAGATTGGCTAGCTAACAGGAAACAGAGTAGGCATAAATGGGTCATTTTCTGATTGGCAAGATGTAACGAGTGGTGTCCGGGATCAGTGCTGGGGCCTCAACTTTTTACAATTTATATAAATGACTTGGATGAAGGGACCGAAGGTATGGTTGCTAAATTTGCTGATGACACAAAGATAGATAGGAAAGTAAATTGTGAAGAGGACATAAGGAGGCTTCAAAGGGATACAGATAAGTTAAGTGAGTGGGCAAAGATCTGGCAAATGGAGTATAATGTGGGAAAATGTGAAGTTGTCCATTTTGGCAGGAAGAATAAAAAAGAAGCATATTATCTAAATGGTGAGAGATTGCAGAGCTCTGAGATGCAGAGGGATCTGGGTGTCCTAGTGCATGAATCACAAAAGGTTACTATGCAGGTACAGCAAGTAATTAGGAAAGCTAATAGAATGTTATTGTTTATTGTGAGGGGAATTGAATACAAAAGTAGGGAGGTTATGCTTCAGTTATACAGGGCATTGGTGAGACCACATCTGGAGTACTGTGTACAGTGTCGGTCTCCTTATTTAAGGAAGGATGTAAATGCGTTGGAAGCAGTTCAGAGAAGGTTTACTCGACTAATACCTGGAATGGGTGGGTTGTCTTATGAGGAAAGGTTGGACAGGCTAGGCTTGTATCCGCTGGAGTTTAGAAGAGTAAGAGGTGACTTGATTGAAACATATAAGATCCTGAGGGGTCTGGACAGGGTGGATGTGGAGAGGATGTTTCCTCTTGTGAGAGAATCTAGAACTAGGGGTCACTGTTTAAAAATAAGGGGTCGCCCATTTAAGACAGAGATGAGGAGAAATTTTTTCTCACAGAGGGTTGTGAGTCTTTCGAACTCTCTTCCTCAGAGGGCGGTGGGAGCAGAATCTTTGAATATTTTTAAGGCAGAGGTAGATCGATTCTTGGTAAGCAAGGGGGTGAAAGGTGATCGGGGGTAGGCGGGAATGTGGAGTAATCAGATCAGCCATGATCTTATTGAATGGCGGAGCAGGCTCGAGGGGCCGAGTGGCCGACTCCTGCTCCTAATTCGTATGTTCGTATGTATGTTCGTATGGGTCGGTAATTGGCTGGGAGGAAGGAGACACAAAGTAGGGATGAAGGGAACCTTCTGATTGGCGGAATGTGACAAGTGGTGTTCCCCAGGGATCTGCACTGGCTTTTCACCATGTATATCAATGACTTGGATGAAGGAATAGAGAGTTGTCTATCCATGATTGCAGAAGACACTAGGTTAGGGGCACAGTAAGTTGTGTAGATGGGAGCCGGAAGCTGCAAAGGGACGTGGACAGATTCAGTGAGTGGGCAAAACTGTGGCAGATGGAGTTCAATGTGGGGAAGTGTGAGCTCATCCACTCTGGATCTGAGAAAGACAAATCGGAATATTTTCTTAATGGTGGGAGACTAGGAGCTATGGTGGAGCGAAGGGATTTGGGTATCCATGTACACAAGAGTAATCAAAGAGGCTAATGGAATGTTGGCCTTTATCTCGAGGGGGCTGGATTACAAAGGGGAGGAAGCGATGCTCCAGTTGTACAGAGCCTTGGTCAGACCCCATCTGGAGTAACTGGGTTCAGTTCTGGGCCCCGCACCTCAGGAAGGATGGATTGGCCTTGGAGGGGGCACAGCACAGATTCACCAGAATGATGCCAGGGCTTAAAGGGTTAAATTATGAGGTCAGATTGCAGACATTTGGCTCGTATTCCCTTGAGGTTAGAAGTTTGAGGTGCTTCAGATGATAAAAGGATTCGATAGGTTAGATAGAGAGAAACTGTTTCCACTGGTGGGGGAATCCAGAACAAGGAGGAATATCAGAGCTAGCCCCGTTCAGGAGTGAAATTAGGAAGTACTTTTACACACAAAGGGTGGTGGAAATCTGAAACTCTCCCGCCCAAGAAGCTGTGGATGCTGGGGGTCAATTGAAAATTTCAGAACTGAGATCGGTAGATTTTTGTTAGACAAGGGTATTAAGGGTTAGGGTATCGAGGCAGGTAGGCGGAGTTAAGATACAGATCAGCCATGATCTAATTGAATGGCGGAGCTGGTTTGAGGGGCTGAATGGCCTCTTCCTGTTCCTATGTTAGTTCATTGTCCTGTTCTCAGTTACTTTTTATTCACTGTATCTACAGGTCAACCTGAGGAATGAGGAATTCACACCTGAGACATTGCAAAGGAACAGAAGGACCAGCAGTGCCACTGGAACCTGCAGCACCGTCACCAAACCAAGCCGTGCCATTACTGAACCAATCTAAACCAAGCCGTGCCATTACTGAACCAGTCTAAACCGAGCCGTGCCATCACTGAACCAGTCCAAACCAAGCCGTGCCATTACTGAACCAGTCTAAACCGAGCCGTGCCATCACTGAACCAGTCCAAACCAAGCCGTGCCATTACTGAACCAGTCTAAACCGAGCCGTGCCATCACTGAACCAGTCCAAACCAAGCCGTGCCATTACTGAACCAGTCTAAACCAAGCCGTGCCATCACTGAACCAGTCTAAACCGAGCCGTGCCATCACTGAACCAGTCCAAACCAAGCCGTGCCATTACTGAACCAGTCTAAACCGAGCCGTGCCATTACTGAACCAGTCCAAACCAAGCCGTGCCATTACTGAACCAGTCTAAACCGACCTGTGCCATCACTGAACCAGTCTAAACCGACCTGTGCCATCACTGAACCAGTCTAAACCGAGCCGTGCCATTACTGAACCAGTCTAAACCAAGCCGTGCCATCACTGAACCAGTCTAAACCGAGCCGTGCCATCACTGAACCAGTCTAAACCGAGCCGTGCCATCACTGAACCAGTCTAAACCGAGCCGTGCCATCACTGAACCAGTCTAAACCGACCTGTGCCATCACTGAACCAGTCCAAACCAAGCCGTGCCATTACTGAACCAGTCTAAACCGAGCCGTGCCATTACTGAACCAGTCCAAACCAAGCCGTGCCATTACTGAACCAGTCTAAACCGACCTGTGCCATCACTGAACCAGTCTAAACCGACCTGTGCCATCACTGAACCAGTCTAAACCGAGCCGTGCCATTACTGAACCAGTCTAAACCAAGCCGTGCCATTACTGAACCAGTCTAAACCGAGCCGTGCCATCACTGAACCAGTCTAAACCGACCTGTGCCATCACTGAACCAGTCTAAACCGACCTGTGCCATCACTGAACCAGTCTAAACCGACCTGTGCCATCACTGAACCAGTCTAAACCGAGCCGTGCCATCACTGAACCAGTCTAAACCAAGCCGTGCCATTACTGAACCAGTCTAAACCAAGCCGTGCCATTACTGAACCAGTCTAAACCAAGCCGTGCCATTACTGAACCAGTCTAAACCAAGCCGTGCCATCACTGAACCAGTCTAAACCAAGCCGTGCCATCACTGAACCAGTCTAAACCAAGTCGTGCCATCACTGAACCAGTCCAAACCAAGCCGTGCCATCACTGAACCAGTCTAAACCGACCTGTGCCATCACTGAACCAGTCCAAACCAATCCAAGAAAATCAGCTCCATCATCTATCTGATCTAAACCACGATCAACCTCCCCACTCATCACCCCATCTCTAACCTCCCTTCTGTAAGGTCCTCAAATGCGTTCTGGCCTCAGCTCTGTGCCCGTCTCTCCTGAAACTCGCTGTCGGAATGCCTCCAGTCTGGTTTCCTCCCTTCTCACCCACAGAGAACGCCCTGGCTGAAGCTGCAAATGATGTCCTCTGCATTATCCCTCCTTGTTCTCTCTGCAGTATTTGACACCATTGACCATGCCATCTTCTTTCATCGCCTCTCCTCTGTCCAGTTTCGTGGGACTGCCCTGGCTTGGTTCCACTTCTACCCATCCAGACACAGGCACAGGCAGCATGTCTCCAGCAATGGCTTCACGTCCCTCCCTCGCACTTTCACCTCCGGAGTCACTCCAAGGATCCATCCTTTGGCTCCATATTATCTATCTGCTTTTTAAAAAAAAAATATTAATATGGGATGTGGACGTCGCTGGCAAGGCCAGCATTTATTGGCCATCCCTAGTTGCCCTTGAGAAGGTGGTGCTGAGCCGCCTTCTTGAACCGCTGCAGTCCGTGTGGTGAAGGAACTCCCACAGTGCTGTTAGGGAGGGAGTTCCAAGATTTTGACCCAGCGACGATGAATGAAGGGCCGATATACTTCCAGGTCAGGATGGTGTGTGACTTGGAGGGGAACTTGGAGGTGGTGGTGTTCCCATGCACCTGCTGCCCTTGTCCTTCTAGGTGGTGGAGGTCGCGGTCTCTACTGCTGCCTCTCTGCAATAGCTTCCATCTGCAACCAGCTCTACCTCTTCATTTCTCTTGATCCCATTTAAGCGGTTCAATAGAGTAGATACAGATAAACTATTTCCTCTGCTGGGGGAATCCCAGAACAAGGGGCATAACCTTATAATTAGAGCTAGGCCATTCAAGAATGAAATCAGGAAGCTCTTTTTCATGCAAGGGCCAATCCACCTGGGCCAGATCCCTTTTCCAATTCACTGAAATTAGCCCTCTTCCAGTAGAGTATCTTCACCGTTGATTTTTTTCCTTGACCTTTTCCATAGCTACTCTAAACCTGATGATACTGTGCTCACTGTTTCCCAAATCCTCTCCCACATGCTCCACTTGCCCCACTTCATTCCCCAGAACTCGATCCGGCGCTGGAAACACACTGATCAAGAAAGTTCTCTTGTACACATTTCAGGAATGCCTCCCGCTCTCTGCCCTTTACATGGTTACTATCCCAGTATATATTAGGATAACTCAAGTCCCCCATTATCACTGCTCCAAAGTTCCTGCATCTTTCTGCAATTTGCTTCTCTATGTCCTTCCCACTATTTGGTGGCCTATAGTCTCCACCCAGCAGCGTAATACCTCCTCTATTGTTCCTTAATTCTAACCAAATTGATTCTGTCTTTGAACCCTCAAGTACATCATTCCTTTCTAGTTCTGTAACAGCATCTTTGATCAATACTGTCACCCCGCCCCTTCCTTTTTTTCCTTCCCTATCTTTCCTGGATACCTTGTAGCAGGAATCTTAAGTGCCCAATCCTCCCCTTCTTTGAGCCAGGTCTCTGTTATTGCCAGTATATCATAGTCCCATGTGGTGAGCGAGCCTGCAGCTCACCAACCTTATTTACCACGCCACGTGCATTATTGCACATACACTCCAAACCCATCTTAGACTGTCTCGCATTTGCCCGCTGTCTGATCCCTCTTATAGGTGGATGTCCTCTAGATTGCACTCCCCCCGAGAAGTCGGTGCCCTCGTGGTGAAAGTGGAGTGGAGGTACAGATCAGCCATGATCTGATTGAAAGGCGGAACAGACTCGACGGGCTGAATGGCCTCCTCCTGTTCCTATATCATCAATTTATTCAAACCATTTGTGACATCATCGAACCAATGCTGTTATCACTGAAGTGATCCAAACTGATCCATGTCATCAACAAGCCCATCGTGCCACGAAATAACCATTTAAATGAGTCTGTTAACCAACCAGTCCAAACTAATCCATGCTATCACTGAACTAAACCAATCTAAACCATCAACAATCCAATCCAAATCAACCTAACTGCTCAGTGCCATCAGCTACACTGCCATCTAACCAAACTAAACACAGGACAAACAATCTGACCACTTTGTGGTCACTTTTACAGATTTTTTAAAAACTGAGTTGAAATTCTCAAACTGCAATAGTGGGATTTGAACTCATAGAGTCATAGAGTTACATAGCACAGAAAGAGGCCCTTCGGCCCATCGTGTCCGTGCCGGCCATCAAGCCCTATCTATTCTAATCCCATTTTCCAGCATTTGGTCCGTAGCCTTGTATGCTATGGCATTTCAAGTGCTCATCTCAATGCTTCTTGAATGTTGTGAGGGTTCCTGCCTCTACCACCCTTTCAGGCAGTGAGTTCCAGATTCCAACCACCCTCTGGGTAAAAAAGTGTTTCCTCAAATCCCCTCTAAACCTCCTGCCCCTTACCTTGAAACTATGTTCCCTGGTTATTGACCCCTCTACTAAGGGGAAAAGTTCCTTTCTATCTACCCTATCTATGCCCCTCATAGTTTTGTACACCTCAATCAGGTCCCCCCTCAGCCTTCTCTGCTCTAAGGAAAACAACCCCAGCCTGTCCAGTCTCTCTTCATAGCTGAAGTGCTCCAGCCCAGGTAACATCCTGGTGAATCTCCTTTGCACCCTCTCCAATACAATCACATCCTTCCTATAGTGTGGCGACCAGAACTGCACACAGTATTCCAGCTGTGGCCTAACTAGCGTTTTGTACAGCTCCATCATAACCTCCCTGCTCTTATATTCTATGCCTCGGCTAATGAAGGCAAGTATCCCATATGCCTTTTTAACCACCTTATCTACCTGTCCTGCTGCCTTCAGGGATCTATGTACATGCACACCAAGGTCCCTCTGATCCTTTGTCCTTCCTAGGGTCCTACCATTCATTGTGTATTGCCTTGTTAGTCCTCCCAAAATGCATCACCTCACACTTTTCAGGGTTAAATTCCATTTTCCACTGTTCTGCCCATCTGACCAACCCATTGTTAGATTCGAATTTTTGGAGCAAAACCAGACGGAGACGGAACTGAAGACAAAGTAAAAGTTTATTAGAAACTAGCCAGAAGGCCTTGTGCACAAAGGGAGAGAGGTTGGTCTCCTCAGACTCGCACCTAACTCTCAAAGGAAAACTACATACAAGCATTGATATACCTTTCGATAGGCAACACCCACCGGCTACAAAAGTGGGCGTACACATACAACCAGCGTCGCTACCATTGCTCCCTTATTGATCAGTCACTCAATGTTGGGAGCCGCCCTGAAATGTTCTGTGACATTAAACATAACACATAATTGTTATACATGGGGTCTTCATCTAGTCTCTGGGAGCGAGGTCTACTAGACTCCACCTTGTCTCTTAAACAAGGTCGTACCACGCTTATCTTTCTTTTCCCATGCGGTTGTACCTGACCAATACTTCGTTAATTCTCGAGAGAAGCTTATTATGATAAACAATGTCAGCTCCAAAGGGAGATAAGGTGTTTGAGGCCAAGAGAGAAATGGCCGAATCCCTGTACAGTTCAGTTTCCCTTATCTCTTCAGAAGGCCAACTACATATAAACACTGCTTCTGTAGCACTGATAACGACATTCTGTAATGCCTGGAAATCAGTGCTGTGGCACCAATAGTCTTGCTTCTTGTTGTAAGCAGCGATTCTTACAGTACTATTTTAAAAGGGTTAATATAATGGACAAAATAGTCCATCATGCTTTGCAACTATCTAAAGGCTATATGTACGCCTTTAATATATCTCTATAAGTGAATTAACCATCCTTTAAACATGATTTCTAATATTACCACCCTACAGCCTTGGTTAATATATATTTAAAGACTAGTGGATTCAGGTTTTGTTTCACAGGCCTAGTTTGCGATCCCACACCATCTATATCGTCCTGTAGCCTGAGGCTTCCCTCCTCGCTATTTACCACCCCACCAATTTTCGTGTCATCTGCGAACTTACTGATCATACCTCCTACATTCATATCTAAATCATTAATGTACACTACAAACAGCAAAGGACCCAGCACCGATCCCTGCGGTACACCACTGGACACAGGCTTCCAGTCACAAAAACAACCTTCGACCATCACTCTCTGCCTCCTGCCACTAAGCCAATTTTGGATCCAATGTGCCAAATTGCCCTGGATCCCATGGGCTCTTACCTTCTTGGCCAGTCTCCCATGCAGGACTTTGTCAAAAGCCTTACTGAAGTCCATGTAGAGTACATCAACTGCACTACCCTCATCCACACACCTAGTCACCCTCTCGAAAAATTCAATCAAATTGGTTAGAACATAAGAACATAAGAAGTAGGAGCAGGAGTCGGCCATACGGCCCCTCGGGTCTGCTCCGCCATTCAATAGGATCATGGCTGATCCGAACCTAGACTCACGTCCACTTCCCTGCCCGCTCCCCATAACCCTTAATTCCCTTAGACATGATCTCCCCCTGACAAAGCCATGCTGACTATCCTTGATTAATCTTTCGTTTAGGCACGCTACAGCCCTCTGGACTCAATATCGAGTTCAACAATTTTACATCATAACCTCAGCTCCAATCACATTTATATTTTATTTTTTCCACCCTTTTATTTGCCCCCCCCCACCTTTTTTTTTTCCTCCTAGAAGCTGGCAGCTGTCCTTCATTCTGCCAGTGGATTTCACACTTCTTTCAGCCTTAATCTGTCACATTAACACCACCTCTAGCCTTGCATATCTCTTAATGTCTCTTAATGTCTCTTCATCTCCCCCTTTGTTCCTTTATCCCCTCCCCCTTTTCCCAGCTTTACCCTGGCCTTAAATCTATTTGATTTCCGGCTCTTCCCAGTTCTGATGAAAGGTCATCGACCTGAAACGTTAACTCTCTTTCTCTCTCCACGGATGCTGCCTGGCCTGCTGAGTTTTTCCAGCGTTTTCTGTTGTTATTTCGGATTTCCAGCATCCGCAGTATTTTGCTATCGTATCCTTGATTAATCCCTGCCTCTCCAAGTGGAGACTAATTCTGTCCCTCAGAATTTTTTCCAATAATTTCCCTACCACTGATGTTAGGCTCACTGGCCTGTAATTCTCTGGTTTATCCCTACTACCCTTCTTGAATAATGGTACTACGTTAGCTGTCCTCCAGTCCTCTGGCATCTCCCCTGTGGAAGGAGCAAATCGATAGCTCCGAAAGCTTGTGATTTCAAATAAAACTGTTGGACTATAACCTGGTGTTGTGCGACCTCTCAATTTTGTCCACCCCAGTCCAACACCGGCATCTCCGCATCATCTCCCCTGTGGCCAGAGAGGTTCTGAAAATTTGTGTCAGAGCCCCTGCAATCTCCTTCCTTGCCTCACACAGCAGCCTGGGATACATCTCATCTGGGCCTGGGGATTTATCCACTTTTAAGCCCGCTAAAACTGCTAGTACCTCCTCCCTCTCAATATTAATTTGTTCAAGTATATCGCAATCCCCCTGCCTGATGTCTATGCCTATATCGTCCTTCTCCATAGTGAACACAGATGCAAAATATTCATTTAAAACCTCACCTACATCTTCCGGCTCTACACAAAGATTGCCACTTTGGTCCCTAATGGGCCCTACTTTTTCCCTGGTTATCCTCTTGCCCTTAATATACTTATAAAACACCTTGGGATTTTCCTTTATTTTGCCCGCCAGTATTTTTTCATGCCCCCTCTTCGCTCTCCTAATTTATTTTTTAAGTACCCCCCTGCACTTTCTATACTCCTCTAGGGCTTCCACTGTTTTTAGTCCTTTGTATTTGCCAAAAGCCTCCCTCTTTTTCCTAATCCATTCTTGTATATCATGTTCTCTGGAATACTAGTCAGTAACATAACCAGTACACCACCATACTCGTTTGTGGATTGTGTCTGTGTGTGCACATGTGTATGTCTGTGTGTGTGCACGTATTTGTGAGTGTGGTGTGTTTGTGTGTGCGCGCGTATTTGAGTGGTTGTGTGTGTGTGTGAGAGACTGATGGTTTGTTGTCTGCGGAGCACAGATTAACACTGATTAACACAGATTAACACTGATTCGAGATGCAGTCCAGGCTAGTCTCAGCCCCCTGAACGTTCTGCAGAGTGGCGGAGCAGTCTCGATGGGCTGAATGGCCTCGCCCTGTCCCTATGCACCTATTGATTCACAGATAAGCCTGAAACATCACACAGGGAGCGAGAGGCCTCTGCTCACTGCGGGACCAGCGGTGCTTCCTGATCGAAGTGATAAATCCTTGGGAACGACAGCAGAAGCCACACGTGAGATGGTGAAAGGACTAACTCCAGGGGGAGGCAGAGAGACCCGGGTAGTCCATTGTCGATCACTGGGACCCCCTCGAGCTGCTGCAGTGACATGAGGATAAGAGTGACACGGGGCAACAGTGGGGCCTCTGAGGAGGAGGATACGGAGACCATGGGGCAAAAGTGTAAAGCACACACTGGCTCCATTAGCCACGATGCGGAGATGCCGGTGTTGGACTGGGGTGGACAAAATTGAGAGGTCGCACAACACCAGGTTACAGTCAGGATGATTTAATTTAGTGGTCTGCAATTGTAAGGTACACATGCTTTGTTCTCTATCTATATATGCTTTGGCGATTCTGTATCTATTTACTTCACCTGAGGAAGGGGCAATCGATAGCTCCGAAAGCTTGTGATTTCAAATAAAACTGTTGGACTATAAACTGGTGTTGTGCGACCTCTCAATTTTGTCCATTAGCCACGGCAGACTTTGTAAATAAACATCATTGTACGACATGCTGTGTGTGGCTTTCCTCGCACTATGAGTGAGCTGTTACAAGCCAGCCTCACCGATTGGTTCAAATAGCCAGGCTTTGTGTCCGGTGTCCTGTCAGTTGCTGGACATCGCTGGCTTTTCGAAGTGTAAGCTATTCCCATCTTTCAGTTCATGGGCTGCTGCTTAACTAGCCGGCGAACTGCTGTCCTGGGTCCCCACGTCCTCACTCTGTGCGGGGAGGACGGGGGTTCAGTGACTGAGCTCTCCAGCCCCTCTCACTGAAACTCTCACCAGCAGCAGCAACGCCAGTGCTTTTAGAAAGTGTCGGCACCAATGGGGAAAGTACTTACAGTTGAAGGTAAGGCTAGGGGAGCAATTTCTGGCTACGGTTCTCTACAGATCTGTGACTTCAGTAAAAGATGTTTGGGCCCTGTCGCTTGTGTCAGCCTTGGCTCAGTGGGCAGCACTCTCGCCTCGGAGTCAGGAGGTCGTGGGTTCAAAATCCCCACTCCAGGGACTTGAGCACAAAAAGCTAGGCTGACACTCCAATACAGTGCTGAGGGAGTGCGGCACTGTCGGAGGTGCCGTCTTTCGGATGAGACGTTAAACCGAGGCCCCGCCTGCCCTCTCAGGTGGACGTAAAAGATCCCAAGGACACTATTCTAAGAAGAGCAGGGGAGTTCTCCCCGCGCCGACCCCGTGTCCTCAACTAACATCCCTAAAAACAGATTCTTGTCATTTTATCTCTTTGCTGTTTTTGAGATCTTGCTGTGCGCAGATTAACACAGATTCGAGCTGCAGTCCAGGCTCGTCTCAGCCCCCTGAACGTTCTGCCGAGTGGTGGAGCAGTCTCGATGGGCTGAATGGCCTCGCCCTGTCCCTATGCACCTGGATCATTCATGGATAAGCCTGAAACATCACACAGGGAGCGGGAGGCCTCTGCTGAGTGCGGGACCAGCGGCTCCTGATTGGGAACGGCAGCAGAAGCCACACACGAGGTGGTGAAAGGACTAACACCGGGGTAGGCAGCAGCAGCAGCAGCAGCGTTGGTTTTAAAGCACTTTGAGATGTCCTGAGATCGTGAAAAAAGCGCTGTATAAATGCAAGTTCTTTCTTTCTATGAGGTGTCTGGTGCTTGTCCACAGAACAGTCACCGCACTGCACAAGTACTTACATGTATGTGCTGCACCCTGGGACGTTTCTGGGACACCTGATACAGTACTTTAGGAATGTATCTCTTTCCCTTTAACCCTCCTCGTTCCGCTGCTGATGAAGGCACACCCTCCCCCCCCCATTCCATGATCTCCAGCTCCCTCACAGGTGGCACTGGTGATAAGAACATAAGAATTAGGAGCAGGAGTAGGCCGTACGGCCCCTCGAGCCTGCTCCACCATTTAATGAGATCATGGCTGATCTTGGGCTCAAAGCCACTTCCCCGCCCGCTCTCCATAACCCTTCACTCCCTTATCTTGCAAAAATCTGTCTATCTCCACCATACACGTATTTAATGACCCAGCCTCCACGGCTCTCTGGGGCAGAGAATTCCACAGATTTACGACCCTCAGAGAGAAGAAATTCCTCCTCATCTCAGTTCTAAAAGGGGTTGCAGGGTAAGTAGAGTTGCCAACTCTGATTGCATGTGTTCCTGGAGAGTTCCTCACATGACCAGCCGCCCCACCCAGTCAAACAGCCTTTTCATTTCATCCTTCTCCAATATTTTTAGAACGAATTAACAAACGTCATAAAAAGCATGCATTTTGTTCAATGTCCCTGTGATTTCTCTCCCGGGTGTTGCTCACAGCGGTGTCCAGGAGATTAATCTCCAATTCCTGGAGACTCCAGGCCAATCCTGGAGGGTTGGCGACTCTCGGGGTAAGGGAGCTGCCTGAGGTGCTCCCAGAGGGGCTCCACTGATTTCAGTGGGAACGGTTTGGTTTGGAGCAGCATGTTGGGACAACCCGGAGCTCGCTGAGACACAGCAGGACCTGCATACTCGGCTGGTATTGCTTTTCCTCAGCGTGAAACATGTTTGAAGCAGACACAGACGCTGGGGGAGTCTAGAACCAGGGGTCACAGTCTCAGGATAAGGGGTCGGCCATTTAGGACTGAGATAAGGAGAAATTTCTTCACTCAGAGGGTGGTGAATCTTTGGAATTCTCTACCCCAGAGGGCTGTGGAGGCTCAGTCGTTGAGAATATTCAAAACAGAGATCGATAGATTTTTGACTCTCGGGGAATCAAGGGATATGGGGATCGGGCGGGAAAGTGATGTTGAGTTTGAAGATCAGCCATGATCTTATCGAATGGCGGAGCAGGCTCGAGGGGCCGAATGGTCTACTCCTGCTCCTAATTCTTATGTTCACAGGATGGTACAGGAGATGCTACAGCCTCGTTGCCATTGGGTGGGTGGTCTGAAAATGCAGCCTAAAGTTGTTGAAGTGAGCTGTTAAAAGACAGAAGAATGTCGATGAAATCAAATGGATTCTTTCCACTTGATATCTGAGAGGTTATAACTATCAGGAAAGATTGAAGAGGCGGGGGCTCTTTTCTCTGGAAAAGAAAAGGCTGGGAGGTGACCTGATCGAGGTCTTTAAGATTTACAAAAGGGTTTGATAGGGTTGACGTAGAGAAGATGTTCCCACTTGCGGGTGAGACCAGAACCAGGGGCCATCAATATAAGATAGTCACTAATAAATCCAATAGGGAATTCAGGAGAAACTTCTTTACCCAGAGAGTGGTGAGAATGTAGAACTCGCTCCCACAGGGAGTGGTTGAGGCGAATAGTATCGATGCATTTAAGGGGAGGCTGGATAAACACATGAGGGAGAAAGGAATAGAAGGATATGCTGTTGGGGTGAGATGGAGAGGGGTGGGAGGAGGCTCGTGTGGAGCATAAACACCGGCACGGACCTGTTGGGCCGAATGGCCTGTTTCTGTGCTGTAAACTCGATGTAATATGAATCTATGTCATGCTGGAGTGTGGGCTCTGGTGGGAGGTCGGGCACCTTTGGAAGGATGGGTAAATCGATTGGAAGCAATTATTGAAATACAGCGCCACCGTGTGGTTATAGTGGGCACTGTGGTGCATGCCGTCTCCAATCACACAACACCAGGTTATAGTGCAACAGTTTTATTTGAAATCACAAGCTTTCAGAGCGCTGCTCCTTCGTCAGGTGAAGTGTCTATAACCTGGTGTTGTGCGACTTCTCACATTTGTCCACCCCAGTCCAACACATCATCTCCAATCACAACATTGCCTAGTAGCTGAAATCAGGTATCACACTATAATGAACAGCAGTGACCCACAGTTCATTTATCTATATATTGCCCTTCCCTTGAGATGGTGGTGGGCCGCCTTCTTGAACCGCTGCAGTCAACGCGGTGTTACTTGCAGCAGTTTTGCTAGGGTACTTCAGAGGGCAGTTAAGATTCAACCACATTGGTGTGGGACTGGAGTCACGTAGAGGCCCAGACCGGGTAAGGGTGGCAGGTTTCCTTCCCTAAAGGGACATTAGTGAACAACTGTGCGATCACTTTTACTGGTGCCAGCTTTTTATCTCCACCTCCGATCTCAACCCCTTCACTGTCTCTGAAAGTCGAGAATTAATTTCTGCCCAAGCAAGATTACAAGATGCTGAAAGATGATCCAGGATCGAAGAATTGGGAGATCGGAATTAAACAAACGGAGTTGGCATTAGGGAGCCTCCAGATTTCTGTGCACAATACCCTTATGTTTCAAAACATATACACTTAATTACATCAGAAATAAATAAGCACATGTTCCCATTGAATGTGGCATTAAATGCCAGGTACAAGGAATGAGAGAAGAGAAAGCGAGCGAGAGAGAGATGGACAGAGAAACAGTGAAAGGGAGAGAAACAGGGAAAGAGACAGACAGAGGCAGAGAGAAATGGAAAGAGACAGAGAGAGAGAATCAGGGAGGACAGAGGCAGAGAGACAGAGAGAATCAGAGAGACAGAAAGAGGCAGAGGGAGAATCAGAGAGAGACAGATCAGAGACAGATAGAAAGAGGCAGAGAGACAGAGAGAGAATCAGAGAGAGGCAGAGAGAGAATCAGAGAGAGGCAGAGAGAGAATCAGAGAGACAGACAGAAAGAGGCAGAGAGAGAATCAGAGAGAAGAGACAGACAGAAAGAGGCAGAGAGAGAATCAGAGAGAGGCAGAGAGAGAATCAGAGAGACAAACAGAAAGAGGCAGAGAGAGAATCAGAGAGAGGCAGAGAGAGAATCAGAGAGACAGACAGAAAGAGGCAGAGAGAGAATCAGAGAGAGGCAGAGAGAGAATCAGAGAGAGGCAGAGAGAGAATCAGAGAGACAGACAGAATCAGAGGCAGAGAGAGAGAATCAGAGAGACAGACAGAAAGAGAAAGAAACCGGGAAAGAGACAGAGAGATTATTTGCTGCTCTTAACGCTCTGTCCCATCGCTGTCCTGCAGCACCGGGTGTTCCACATCTCAGGATCTCTCCAGTGTGCTGTGCGAGTTGATCCCAGTCTGGAAGCAGTAGGGGCGGCAGCACTGAGCTTTAGTGCTCATAGTCCAGCGACGGGTGGAAGGACGAGGTGGCGAACACGGGATCGGGCATGGCTGTGATGCCTCCCACAGCTGAACAGCCAGCAGGCTCCCACTGCCTGGGCTCAGGCATGAGGAAGGGCCGAGTTGTGTGAGAACTGGGAGAGCAACTGGTGCTCAGAACTCACGCCCACAACCGATCAGCACCTCCCTGAGAGAAGGGGTGAAAACAGTTGGGGAAAATAAGATCATGGAGGTTCCTGCAGATCTGCGAATCATTTCAGCAGGGCAGGGTGTGAGCTGTGTACGGAGAGTAGAGTGAGTTCAACAGACAAGCTCTCCAGCACTAAACAGCCGCTAATGCAGGACAATCTCACTCAGAAAGGCCACAGGGGAATGGGAGGGAAAATGTCACAACGATACAGCAGAGGGCGCCCTTCTCTGTTTGATGGGACAGTGTAGAGGGAGCTTTACTCTGTATCTAACCCGTGCTGTACCTGCCCTGGGAGTGTTTGATGATGCGGAGATGCCGGTGTTGGACTGGGGTGGACAAAATTGAGAGGTCGCACAACACCAGGTTATAGTCCAACAGTTTTATTTGAAATCACAAGCTTTCGGAACTATCGCTCCTTCCTCAGGTGATGGGACAGTGTAGAGGGAGCTTTACTCTGTATCTAACCCGTGCTGTACCTGCCCTGGGAGTGTTTGATGGGACAGTGTAGAGGGAGCTTTACTCTGTATCTAAACCCGTGCTGTACCTGCCCTGGGAGTGTTTGATGGGACAGTGTAGAGGGAGCTTTACTCTGTATCTAACCCGTGCTGTACCTGGCCTGGGAGTGTTTGATGTGACAGTGTAGAGGGAGCTTTACTCTGTATCTAACCCCTGCTCTACCTGCCCTAGGAGTGTTTGATGGGACAGTGTAGAGGGAGCTTTACTCTGTATCTAACCCGTGCTGTACCTGCCCTGGGAGTGTTTGATGGGGACAGTGTAGAGGGAGCTTTACTCTGTATCTAACCCGTGCTGTACCTGCCCTGGGAGTGTTTGATGGGACAGTGTAGAGGGAGCTTTACTCTGTATCTAACCCGTGCTGTACCTGCCCTGGGAGTGTTTGATGGGACAGTGTAGAGGGAGCTTTACTCTGTATCTAACCCGTGCTGTACCTGCCCTGGGAGTGTTTGATGGGACAGTGTAGAGGGAGCTTTACTCTGTATCTAACCCGTGCTGTACCTGCCCTGGGAGTGTTTGATGGGGACAGTGTAGAGGGAGCTTTACTCTGTATCTAACCCGTGCTGTACCTGCCCTGGGAGTGTTTGATGGGACAGTGTAGAGGGAGCTTTACTCTGTATCTAACCCGTGCTGTACCTGCCCTGGGAGTGTTTGATGGGACAGTGTAGAGGGAGCTTTACTCTGTATCTAACCCGTGCTGTACCTGCCCTGGGAGTGTTTGATGGGACAGTGTAGAGGGAGCTTTACTCTGTATCTAACCCTTGCTCTACCGGCCCTAGGAGTGTTTGATGGGACAGTGCAGAGGGAGCTTTACTCTGTATCTAACCCTGTGCTGTACCTGCCCTGGGAGTGTTTGATGGGACAGTGTAGAGGGAGCTTTACTCTGTATCTAACCCTTGCTCTACCGGCCCTAGGAGTGTTTGATGGGACAGTGCAGAGGGAGCTTTACTCTGTATCTAACCCGTGCTGTACCTGCCCTGGGAGTGTTTGATGGGACAGTGTAGAGGGAGCTTTACTCTGTATCTAACCCGTGCTGTACCTGCCCTGGGAGTGTTTGATGGGACAGTATGGAGGGGTTTGGAGTTTGGAAGGATGCTGTAGTCTCCAGCTTGCCCGGTGAACTACGCGGATTTTCTCACAGAAGGTTGTGCACTTGGAGGAGAATGTGATTGGGACGACTGTCCCCAGGAGCCCCGGACTCGAGGGAGGCACTGGTAGTGGGGAGGGGGCGGGGGGAGGAAGCAGGGCATTCACCCTGTGGCCTGCAGTTAATGTGGGGTCGAGGCAGGCTGCGGATTGAGCAGAGAATAACAAGCCTGTAACAGACTGAAAGGAACCCATTGAGACGAGGAGTGGGACACAGGGCCCTATTGTGCTGTGCTGGAGACGGGTCGTGCACAGACTGGAATGTGCAGGCACATTTCCACACACATGGTTCGACCTCCTGCATGTAACCAGTGCACGAGCTGCTCTCCCCGGGCTTACTCAGTGCAGAGGCCCCAGCACCATGTCGCGTCTGCCACCACCAGCCCTTCATTCTTTCTTTACACAGCGACTTTCACAACCTCAGGACGTCCCAAAGCGTTTCACAGCCAATTCATTACTTTTAAGAACATAAGAAATAGGAGCAGGAGTCGGCCATTCGGCCCCTCGAGCCTGCTCCGCCATTCAATAAGATCATGGTTGATCTTCTACCTCAACTCCACTTTCCTGCACTATCCCCATATCCCTTGATTCCCTTAATATTTAAAAATCTATCGATCTCTGTCTTGAATATACTCAACAGCCCTCTGGGGTAGAGAATTCCAAAGATTCACCACCCTCTGAGTGAAGAAATTTCTCCTCATCTCAGTCCTAAATGGCCGACCCCTTATTCTGAGACTGTGACCCCTGGTTCTAGACTCCCCAGCCAGGGGAAACATCCTCCCTGCATCTACCCTGTCAAGCCCTGTAAGAATTTTGTATGTTTCATTGAGATCACCTCTTATTCTTCTAAACTCTGGAGAATATAGGCCTAGCCTACTCAATCTGTCCTCATAGGACAATCCCCCCCATCCCAGGAATCAGTCTGGTGAACCTTCGTTGCACTCCCTCTATGGCAAGTATATCCTTCCTTAGGTAAGGAGACCAAAACTGTACACAATGCTCCAGGTGTGGTCTACTTTGAAGTGTAGTCACTTGTAATGTAGGAAATTGCGCATAGCAAGATCCCACAAACTGATAATGACCAGATCATCTGTTTTTTGTGATGTAGGTCGAGGGATACATATTGGTGAGGACACCAGGGATAACTCCCCCTGCTCTTTTTAATAGTGCCCTGGGATCTTTTACATCCACCTGAGAGGACAGACGGGGCCTCGGTTTAACGTCACATCCGAAAGACGGCACCTCCGACAGTGCAGCGCTCCCTCAGTATTGCACTGGGAGTGTCGGCCTGGATTTGTGCTTGAGTCTCTGGAGTGGGGCTTGAACCCACGACCTGCTGATTCTGTTGTGAGAGTGCTGCCCACTGAGCCACGGCTGACACTTTATCATTGTACAATATACTCCTTGTGTGGCTTTCTTAATCTGCCTCCCTTCAAATTTTTCACACCGCCCCCCCAAGCCCCCTCACTGACTGACCTGTGCCTACCAATACTTCACTCTGGCATCCTGCAGTTCGACTTACCCATTCCCCCCCCCCCCCCCCCCCCCCCCCGCCTGACACCATCCTAGTTTGGAAGGGGTGAGTCGATAATTGCTCTGCTGGGGGGTTTTGCAGCCCCCAGCATCCACGGCCTTTTTGGGGGGAATGAGAGTTCCAGATTTCCACTACCCTTTGTGTGAAGAAGTGCTTCCTGAGGCCTCCCCTGAACAGCCTGGCTGTAATTTTAAGATTGTGCTGCCCTTGTCCTTTAATGAGTTAGTGTAGGAGAATGGCGCGATGAGGATGTGTGGGAGGAGCAAGAGTGCGTGTCCTAGAATCATAGAATGATGCAGCACAGGAGGAGGCCATTCGGAGGGACTATTTGACAGAGCTCTCCAATTAGTCTCACTCTCCCGCTCTTTCCCCCATAGCCCTACAAATTTTACCACTTCATGTATTTATCCAATTCCCTTTTGAAAGTTATTATTGAATCTGCTCCCACCGCCAGCACATTCCAGATCACAACAACTCACCGTCAACAAATGTTTCCTCATCTCGCCTCTGGTTCTTTTGTCAATCACCTTCAATCTGTGTCCCCTGGTTACCGACCCTCCTGCCACTGGAAACAGTTTCTCCTGATTTACTCCCATCAAAACCCTTCATGATTTTGAACACCTCCATTAAATCTCTCCTTTACCTTCTCTGCTCCGAGGAGAACGACCCCAGCTTCTCCAGTCTCTCCGAATAACTGAAGTCCCTCATCCCCTGGAACCGTTCCAGTAAATCTCCTCTGCACCCTCCCCAAGGCCTTGACATCCTTCCTACAGGTGAGGTGCCCAGAATTGGACACAATACTCCAGCTGGGGCCTAAACCAGTGTTTTCTAAAGATTTAGGAATAACTTCCTGGCTTTTGTACTTTTGTGCAGGATGGAGCATTCGGAGGAACAGGGGAGGAGAGTTTAGAGGAGCGATGATTAAAGTGTTGATGGAACAGAGGTCAGAGAGGGCGCAGTGCAGAGGCAGAGCAGGTCACCGATTCGAACTTTTGGTGCCAGATTCCCCTGGTCTTGCGACATGAAGACCGCCCACCCAGTGACCAGCTCAAGCCCAATGTTCCCTCTAAAGTTTCTTGTGCGCGGCCTGTTTATTTCAAGGAGCGGCAGCTTTAGATTCTCTGCGCGGCCGCTCACGCGCGGTATCTCATTCGGAACACCTTGTGCGCAGCCTGTGTGGAACCTTCCAGATTGCTGCACCGCCGTGGACGCGCTCAGCTTAACGGGAACGTTGCCCAGGCCTGCGCTCGCTGACCACCATTGGCTCCCAGTCCAGCAACGCCTCAATTTTAAAATTCTCATCCTTGTTTTCAAATCCCCCCCTCCCTATCTCTGTAACCTCCTCCACCCCCACCCTCCGAGATATCTGCGCTCCTCCAATTCTGGTCTCTTGAGCATCCCCCGATTTTAATCGCTCAACCTTTGGCGGCCGTGCCTTCAGCTGCCTGGGTCCTGAGCTCTGGAATTCCCTCCCTAAATCTCTCCGCCTCGCTACCTCTCTTTCCTCCTTTAAGACTCTCCTTAAAATCCACCTCTTTGACCAAGCTCTTGGTCACCTGCCCTAATATCTCCTCATGTGGCTCGGTGTCAAATTCTGTTTGATAATCGCTCCTGTGAAGCGCCGCGGGACATTTTACTACATTAAAGGTGCTGTATAAATACAAGTTGTTGTTGTTGTCTCCCAGTTGGCCGTTGCGAGACTGCCTGTGTTGAGCCCAGCTTACATCAGTCCCAAAGAAAGAGGCCACAACAGAATGAGCCCGGCTTCTGCCCGCTGGCTCACCAGTAAAAAACCCAACAAGCAAAGTGCTGTGAGCTCGACACAGTGACAACAGTACACACACGAGGGACCTGAGGAATCTCTCTGCTCGACCCCTCCTCACCATGTCTGTCAGCAAAGTCCGTATTTGTAAATATTCCCAAGGATCACGACCTTTAGTTTAGTGGTTTGGGAACAAGCCTTGAGAAAGGTTCAAACCTCACACAAGGTCACAATATCCTGTGTGGCTTCGGAGGGTGGGGCCCAGTACCGACTGCGCGGCCCTCTGCGCCCCTTCAATTCCCTGCATTGCCCGTACTGCATTGGCTGGCACTCCCTCCTGAGACCCAAGCGCCCTGTCCTACACAATCGTTCTCC
The DNA here is from genome assembly GCA_030390025.1 of Squalus acanthias. Lineage (NCBI taxonomy): Eukaryota > Metazoa > Chordata > Chondrichthyes > Squaliformes > Squalidae > Squalus > Squalus acanthias. The sequence goes on from CM059425.1 coordinate 261,851,393, forward strand.
TCCTCCCACCCTCACCCTGACATCATGCTGGGAGCTTCCACCAAACTCGCAGAATGAGGAACCTCTGGTACACTAACCCATCGAAGCCCCTCCCTCTGGTACACTAACCCATCGAAGCCCCTCCCTCTGGTACACTAACCCATCGAAGCCCCTCCCTCTGGTACACTAACCCATCGAAGCCCCTCCCTCTGGTACACTAACCCATCGAAGCCCCTCCCTCTGGTACACTAACCCATCGAAGCCCCTCCCTCTGGTACACTAACCCATCGAAGCCCCTCCCTCTGGTACACTAACCCATCGAAGCCCCTCCCTCCGGTACACTCACCTATCGAAGCCCCTCCCTCCGGTACACTAACTCCATCGAAGCCCCTCCCTCCGGTACACTAACCTATCGAAGCCCCTCCCTCTGGTACGCTAACCCATCAAAGCCCCTCCCTCTGGTACACTAACTCTTCCATCAAAGCCCCTCCCCCTGGTACACTAACCCATCGAAGCCCCTCCCTCTGGAACACTAACCCATCGAAGCCCCTCCCTCTGGTACACTAACCCATCGAAGCCCCTCCCTCTGGTATACTAACCCATCGAAGCCCCTCCCTCTGGTACATTAACCCATCGAAGCCCCTCCCTCTGGTACATTAACCCATCGAAGCCCCTCCCCCTGGTACACTAACCCATCGAAGCCCCTCCCTCTGGTACACTAACCCATCGAAGCCCCTCCCTCTGGTACACTAACTCTCCATCAAAGCCCCTCCCTCTGGTACCTTAACCCATCGAAGCCCCTCCCTCTGGTACATTAACCCATCGAAGCCCCTCCCTCTGGTACACTAACCCATCGAAGCCCCTCCCTCTGGTACATTAACCCATCGAAGCCCCTCCCTCTGGTACACTAACCCATCGAAGCCCCTCCCTCTGGTACACTAACCCATCGAAGCCCCTCCCTCTGGTACATTAACCCATCGAAGCCCCTCCCTCTGGTACACTAACCCATCGAAGCCCCTCCCTCTGGTACACGAACCCATCGAAGCCCCTCCCCCTGGTACACTAACCCAACCTAGCATCGAATTGTATTCTGAATAACTCCCAATTTTCCCCTCTATTACTCTGATTAACCCAAACATTTGTAACTCTGAATAAAGAAATTTGCCCTCATAACTGCCCTAAATTTACTTGTCACTAATTTCCATTTGTGGTTACTGATGTTAATTTCCTGACTTACTTTGAAGTTGTGTTCAGGGTCACCGTACCGATATACTGAACGATCGATATATATATATCTATCTTTTATGTGTTAATAGTCTTGCGTCTGCAGGCATTTCCTGCAGTGTAACACTTACTTACTGTAACACTATTTCTGTCACATTTTTTCTATCGCAGTCACTCTTGTGTCACTCGATGTGTGACGCTATATCAGTCACACAATTTTCTGTCACATTCTGCCACTGATTTTGCATTCCTGAGTGAGTCCTGCACTACTTGTTCGGGAAGGTAGGCGGTGCTCTTGTCCACTTACCTTTCTCTCCCAAGACCGTTTCCAACATCGGAGGCGTCATGACAACCGACGTCAGGAGACCACAGCCTCCAGCGAAGTTTAAAACATTTGTTTTAAATAATTTATTTATTTCTAACACGGTCGCTGCATTGATTGACCATTTGCTAGGGTCCTCACTGAATCCGGGACACTCCTGTGACAGTGACACAGTGACATTGATATATAGTAACAGAGTAACAGTAACAGAGAGCAACACAGAGTAACACAGTAACACTATAACATAGTGATATAGAAAAACAGTAATATAGTTACACATTGACTCAGCACCCAGCAACACTCCTGACTGTAGCCACCGGAGTGAAGGAGTGAGCACACCTCAGGAGGTTGGGGGAGATCTGGACAGCGAGAGAGGGAGATCTGGACAGCGAGAGAGAGAGATCTGGAGAAAGAGAGCGAGGGAGATCTGGAGAAAGAGAGAGAGAGAGCTGGAGAGAGAGAGAGATCTGGACAGAGAGAGAGAGGGAGATCTGGAGAAAGAGAGAGAGAGAGAGATCTGGAGAGAGAGAGAGAGAGAGATCTGGACACAGAGAGAGAGGGAGATCTGGAGAGAGAGAGGGAGATCTGGACAGCGAGAGAGGGAGATCTGGACAGAGAGAGAGAGGGAGATCTGGAGAGAGAGAGAGAGATCTGGACAGCGAGAGAGGGAGATCTGGGCCGAGAGAGAGGGAGATCTGGGCAGAGAGAGAGAGGGAGATCTGGACAGAGAGAGAGAGGGAGATCTGGACAGAGAGAGAGAGAGACCTGGACAGAGAGAGAGGGAGATCTGGACAGCGAGAGAGAGATCTGGACAGAGAGAGAGAGAGATCTGGACAGAGAGAGAGGGAGATCCGGACAGAGAGAGAGAGAGATCTGGACAGAGAGAGAGAGGGAGATCTGGACAGAGAGAGAGAGAGATCTGGGGGGAGAGAGAAAGGGAGATCTGGACAGAGAGAGGGAGATTTGGACAGAGAGAGAGGGAGATCTGGACAGAGAGAGAGAGGGAGATCTGGACAGAGAGAGAGAGAGAGATCTGGACACAGAGAGAGAGATCGAGAGAGATCTGGACAGAGAGAGAGAGAGATCTGGACAGAGAGAGAGAGAGATCTGGACACAGAGAGAGAGAGAGAGAGAGATCTGGACAGAGAGAGAGAGAGATCTGGACAGAGAGAGAGAGAGAGAGAGATCTGGACAGAGAGAGAGAGAGATCTGGACAGAGAGAGAGAGAGAGAGAGATCTGGACAGAGAGAGAGAGATCTGGACAGAGAGAGAGAGAGAGAGATCTGGACACAGAGAGAGAGGGAGATCTGGACAGAGAGCGAGAGAGATCTGGACAGAGAGAGGGAGGGAATTCTGGACAGAGAGAGAGAGAGATCTGGACACAGAGAGAGAGGGAGATCTGGACAGAGAGAGAGAGAGAGAGAGAGAGATCTGGACAGAGAGAGAGAGAGATCTGGACAGAGAGAGAGAGGGAGATCTGGACAGAGAGAGAGAGAGAGAGAGAGATCTGGACAGAGAGAGAGAGATCTGGACAGAGAGAGAGAGGGAGATCTGGACAGAGAGAGACTGAGAGAGAGAGAAATCTGAACAGAGAGAGAGAGAGAGATCTGGACACAGAGAGAGAGAGGGAGATTTGGATAGAGAGAGAGAGAGAAATCTGGACAGAGAGAGAGAGAGAGAGAGAGATCTGGACAGAGAGAGAGAGAGATCTGGACAGAGAGAGAGAGAGGGAGATCTGGACAGAGAGAGAGGGAGTTCTGGACAGAGAGAGAGAGAGAGATCTGGACAGAGAGAGAGGGAGATCTGGACAGAGAGAGAGAGAGAGATCTGGACAGAGAGAGAGAGAGGGAGATCTGGACAGAGAGAGAGGGAGTTCTGGACAGAGAGAGAGAGAGAGATCTGGACAGAGAGAGAGGGAGATCTGGACAGAGAGAGAGAGAGAGACCTGGACAGAGAGAGAGAGAGAGATCTGGACACAGAGAGAGAGAGGGAGATCTGGACAGACAGAGAGAGAGAGGGAGATCTGGGCAGAGAGAGAGAGGGAGATCTGGACAGAGAGAGAGAGAGAGATCTGGACAGAGAGAGAGGGAGATCTGGACAGCGAGAGAGAGAGAGAGAGATCTGGACAGAGAGAGAGATCTGGACACAGAGAGGGAGATCTGGACAGAGAGAGAGGGAGATCTGGACAGAGAGAGAGAGAGATCTGGACACAGAGAGGGAGATCTGGACAGAGAGAGAGGGAGATCTGGACAGCGAGAGAGAGAGAGATCTGGACAGAGAGAGAGGGAGATCTGGACAGAGAGAGAGAGAGATCTGGACAGAGAGAGAGGGAGATCTGGACAGAGAGAGAGAGGGAGATCTGGACAGAGAGAGAGAGAGAGATCTGGACAGAGAGAGAGGGAGATCTGGACAGAGAGAGAGAGAGATCTGGACAGAGAGAGAGAGAGATCTGGACAGAGAGAGAGAGAGATCTGGACAGAGAGAGCGAGGGAGATCTGGACAGAGAGAGGGAGATCTGGACAGAGAGAGAGGGAGATCTGGACAGAGAGAGAGGGAGTTCTGGACAGAGAGAGAGGGAGATCTGGACAGAGAGAGCAAGGGAGATCTGGACAGAGAGAGGGAGATCTGGACACAGAGAGGGAGATCTGGACAGAGAGAGAGGGAGATCTGGACAGAGAGAGCGAGGGAGATCTGGACAGAGAGAGGGAGATCTGGACAGAGAGAGAGGGAGATCTGGACAGAGAGAGAGCGATCTGGACAGAGAGAGAGGGAGATCTGGACAGAGAGAGAGAGATCTGGACAGACAGAGAGAGAATCTGGACAGAGAGAGAGAGATCTGGACAGAGAGAGAGGGAGATCTGGACAGAGAGAGAGAGATCTGGACAGAGAGAGAGAGATCTGGACAGAGAGAGAGGGAGATCTGGACAGAGAGAGAGAGAGATCTGGACAGAGAGAGAGAGATCTGGACAGAGAGAGAGAGATCTGGACAGAGAGAGAGAGAGAGATCTGGACAGAGAGAGAGAGAGAGATCTGGACAGAGAGAGAGAGAGGGAGATCTGGACAGAGAGAGAGAGAGAGAGAGATCTGGACAGAGAGAGAGAGAGAATCTGGACAGAGAGAGAGAGGAGATCTGGACAGAGAGAGAGGGATATCTGGACAGAGAGAGAGAGAGAGAGATCTGGACAGAGAGAGAGAGAGATCTGGACAGAGAGAGAGAGAGAGATCTGGACAGAGAGAGAGAGGGAGATCTGGACAGAGAGAGAGAGAGAGAGAGAGAGATCTGGACAGAGAGTGAGAGAGATCTGGACAGAGAGAGAGAGGGAGATCTGGGCAGAGAGAGAGAGATCTGGACACAGAGAGAGAGGGAGATCTGGACAGAGAGAGAGAGAGATCGAGATCTGAATAGAGAGAGAGAGAGAGATGTGGACAGACAGAGAGAGAGAGGGAGATCTGGACAGAGAGAGAGAGAGATCTGGACAGAGAGAGAGAGAGAGAGAGAGATCTGGACAGAGAGAGAGAGAGATCTGGACACAGAGAAAGAGAGAGAGAGATCTGGACAGAGAGAGAGAGATCTGGACAGAGAGAGAGAGAGAGAGATCTGGACACAGAGAGAGAGGGAGATCTGGACAGAGAGCGAGAGAGATCTGGACAGAGAGAGGGAGGGAATTCTGGACAGAGAGAGAGAGAGATCTGGACACAGAGAGAGAGGGAGATCTGGACAGAGAGAGAGAGAGAGAGAGAGAGATCTGGACAGAGAGAGAGAGAGATCTGGACAGAGAGAGAGAGGGAGATCTGGACAGAGAGAGAGAGAGAGAGAGATCTGGACAGAGAGAGAGAGATCTGGACAGAGAGAGAGAGGGAGATCTGGACAGAGAGAGACTGAGAGAGAGAGAAATCTGAACAGAGAGAGAGAGAGAGATCTGGACACAGAGAGAGAGAGAGGGAGATTTGGATAGAGAGAGAGAGAGAAATCTGGACAGAGAGAGAGAGAGAGAGAGAGATCTGGACAGAGAGAGAGAGAGATCTGGACAGAGAGAGAGGGAGTTCTGGACAGAGAGAGAGAGAGAGATCTGGACAGAGAGAGAGGGAGATCTGGACAGAGAGAGAGAGAGAGATCTGGACAGAGAGAGAGAGAGGGAGATCTGGACAGAGAGAGAGGGAGTTCTGGACAGAGAGAGAGAGAGAGATCTGGACAGAGAGAGAGGGAGATCTGGACAGAGAGAGAGAGAGAGACCTGGACAGAGAGAGAGAGAGAGATCTGGACACAGAGAGAGAGAGGGAGATCTGGACAGACAGAGAGAGAGAGGGAGATCTGGGCAGAGAGAGAGAGGGAGATCTGGACAGAGAGAGAGAGAGAGATCTGGACAGAGATGAGAGGGAGGATCTGGACAGCGAGAGAGAGAGAGAGAGATCTGGACAGAGAGAGAGAGATCTGGACACAGAGAGGGAGATCTGGACAGAGAGAGAGGGAGATCTGGACAGAGAGAGAGAGAGATCTGGACGAGAGAGAGAGAGGGAGATCTGGACAGAGAGAGAGGGAGTTCTTGGACAGAGAGAGAGAGAGAGATCTGGACAGAGAGAGAGGGAGATCTGGACAGAGAGAGAGAGAGAGATCTGGACAGAGAGAGAGAGAGGGAGATCTGGACAGAGAGAGAGGGAGATCTGGACAGAGAGAGAGAGAGAGACCTGGACAGAGAGAGAGAGAGAGATCTGGACAGAGAGAGAGAGAGGGAGATCTGGACAGACAGAGAGAGAGAGGGAGATCTGGGCAGAGAGAGAGAGGGAGATCTGGACAGAGAGAGAGAGAGAGATCTGGACAGAGAGAGAGGGAGATCTGGACAGCGAGAGAGAGAGAGAGAGATCTGGACAGAGAGAGAGAGATCTGGACACAGAAGGGGAGATCTGGACAGAGAGAGAGGGAGATCTGGACAGAGAGAGAGAGATCTGACGAGAGAGAGGGAGATCTGGACAGAGAGAGAGAGAGATCTGGACAGAGAGAGAGGGAGATCTGGACAGAGAGAGAGAGGGAGATCTGTCAGGGGAGAGAGGAGAGAGAGATCTGGACAGAGAGAGAGGGAGATCTGGACAGAGAGAGAGAGAGATCTGGACACAGAGAGGGAGATCTGACAGAGAGAGAGGAGATCTGGGACAGAGAGAGAGGGAGATCTGGACAGAGAGAGAGAGAGATCTGGACAGAGAGAGAGAGAGATCAGGACACAGAGAGGGAGATTCTGGACAGAGAGAGAGGGAGATCTGGACAGAGAGAGATGGAGATCTGGACAGAGAGAGCGAAGGGAGATCTGGACAGAGAGATGGAATCTGGACACAGAGAGGGAGATCTGGACAGAGAGAGAGGGAGGATCTGGACAGAGAGAGAGGGAGATCTGGACAGAGAGAGCGAGGAGATCTGGACAGAGAGAGGGAGATCTGGACACAGAGAGGGAGATCTGGACAGAGAGAGAGGGAGATCTGGACAGAGAGAGCGAGGGAGATCTGGACAGAGAGAGGGAGATCTGGACAGAGAGAGAGGGAGATCTGGACAGAGAGAGAGCGATCTGGACAGAGAGAGAGGGAGATCTGGACAGAGAGAGAGAGATCTGGACAGACAGAGAGAGAATCTGGACAGAGAGAGAGAGATCTGGACAGAGAGAGAGGAGATCTGGACAGAGAGAGAGAGATCTGGACAGAGAGAGAGAGATCTGGACAGAGAGAGAGGGAGATCTGGACAGAGAGAGAGAGAGATCTGGACAGAGAGAGAGAGATCTGGACAGAGAGAGAGAGATCTGGACAGAGAGAGAGAGAGAGATCTGGACAGAGAGAGAGAGAGAGATCTGGACAGAGAGAGAGAGAGGGAGATCTGGACAGAGAGAGAGAGAGAGAGAGATCTGGACAGAGAGAGAGAGAGAAATCTGGACAGAGAGAGAGAGGAGATCTGGACAGAGAGAGAGGGATATCTGGACAGAGAGAGAGAGAGAGAGATCTGGACAGAGAGAGAGAGAGATCTGGACAGAGAGAGAGAGAGAGATCTGGACAGAGAGAGAGAGGGAGATCTGGACAGAGAGAGAGAGAGAGAGAGAGAGATCTGGACAGAGAGTGAGAGAGATCTGGACAGAGAGAGAGAGGGAGATCTGGGCAGAGAGAGAGAGATCTGGACACAGAGAGAGAGGGAGATCTGGACAGAGAGAGAGAGAGAGATCGAGATCTGAACAGAGAGAGAGAGAGAGATGTGGACAGACAGAGAGAGAGAGGGAGATCTGGACAGAGAGAGAGAGAGATCTGGACAGAGAGAGAGAGAGAGAGAGAGAGATCTGGACAGAGAGAGAGAGAGATCTGGACACAGAGAAAGAGAGAGAGAGATCTGGACAGAGAGAGAGAGATCTGGACAGAGAGAGAGAGAGAGAGATCTGGACACAGAGAGAGAGGGAGATCTGGACAGAGAGCGAGAGAGATCTGGACAGAGAGGAGGGAATTCTGGACAGAGAGAGAGAGAGATCTGGACACAGAGAGAGAGGGAGATCTGGACAGAGAGAGAGAGAGAGAGAGAGAGATCTGGACAGAGAGAGAGAGAGATCTGGACAGAGAGAGAGAGGGAGATCTGGACAGAGAGAGAGAGAGAGAGAGATCTGGACAGAGAGAGAGAGATCTGGACAGAGAGAGAGAGGAGATCTGGACAGAGAGACTGAGAGAGAGAGAAATCTGAACAGAGAGAGAGAGAGAGATCTGGACACAGAGAGAGAGAGAGGGAGATTTGGATAGAGAGAGAGAGAGAAATCTGGACAGAGAGAGAGAGAGAGAGAGAGATCTGGACAGAGAGAGAGAGAGATCTGGACAGAGAGAGAGGGAGTTCTGGACAGAGAGAGAGAGAGAGATCTGGACAGAGAGAGAGGGAGATCTGGACAGAGAGAGAGAGAGAGATCTGGACAGAGAGAGAGAGAGGGAGATCTGGACAGAGAGAGAGGGGAGTTCTGGACAGAGAGAGAGAGAGAGATCTGGACAGAGAGAGAGGGAGATCTGGACAGAGAGAGAGAGAGAGACCTGGACAGAGAGAGAGAGAGAGATCTGGACACAGAGAGAGAGAGGGAGATCTGGACAGACAGAGAGAGAGAGGGAGATCTGGGCAGAGAGAGAGAGGGAGATCTGGACAGAGAGAGAGAGAGAGATCTGGACAGAGAGAGAGGGAGATCTAGACAGCGAGAGAGAGAGAGAGAGATCTGGACAGAGAGAGAGAGATCTGGACACAGAGAGGGAGATCTGGACAGAGAGAGAGGGAGATCTGGACAGAGAGAGAGAGAGATCTGGACAGAGAGAGAGGGAGATCTGGACAGAGAGAGAGAGAGATCTGGACAGAGAGAGAGGGAGATCTGGACAGAGAGAGAGAGGGAGATCTGGACAGAGAGAGAGAGAGATCTGGACAGAGAGAGAGGGAGATCTGGACAGAGAGAGAGAGAGATCTGGACAGAGAGAGGGAGATCTGGACAGAGAGAGAGGGAGATCTGGACAGAGAGAGAGGGAGATCTGGACAGAGAGAGAGAGAGATCTGGACAGAGAGAGAGAGAGATCTGGACACAGAGAGGGAGATCTGGACAGAGAGAGAGGGAGATCTGGACAGAGAGAGATGGAGATCTGGACAGAGAGAGCGAGGGAGATCTGGACAGAGAGAGGGAGATCTGGACACAGAGAGGGAGATCTGGACAGAGAGAGAGGGAGATCTGGACAGAGAGAGAGGGAGATCTGGACAGAGAGAGCGAGGGAGATCTGGACAGAGAGAAGGAGATCTGGACAGAGAGAGAGGGAGATCTGGACAGAGAGAGAGCGATCTGGACAGAGAGAGCGAGGGAGATCTGGACAGAGAGAGGGAGATCTGGACAGAGAGAGAGGAGATCTGGACAGAGAGAGAGCGATCTGGACAGAGAGAGAGGGAGATCTGGACAGAGAGAGAGAGATCTGGACAGACAGAGAGAGATCTGGACAGAGAGAGAGAGATCTGGACAGAGAGAGAGGGAGATCTGGACAGAGAGAGAGAGATCTGGACAGAGAGAGAGAGATCTGGACAGAGAGAGAGGGAGATCTGGACAGAGAGAGAGAGAGATCTGGACAGAGAGAGAGAGATCTGGACAGAGAGAGAGAGATCTGGACAGAGAGAGAGAGAGAGATCTGGACAGAGAGAGAGAGAGAGATCTGGACAGAGAGAGAGAGAGGGAGATCTGGACAGAGAGAGAGAGAGAGAGAGATCTGGACAGAGAGAGAGAGAGAAATCTGGACAGAGAGAGAGAGGAGATCTGGACAGAGAGAGAGGGATATCTGGACAGAGAGAGAGAGAGAGAGATCTGGACAGAGAGAGAGAGAGATCTGGACAGAGAGAGAGAGAGAGATCTGGACAGAGAGAGAGAGGGAGATCTGGACAGAGAGAGAGAGAGAGAGAGAGATCTGGACAGAGAGTGAGAGAGATCTGGACAGAGAGAGAGAGGGAGATCTGGGCAGAGAGAGAGAGATCTGGACACAGAGAGAGAGGGAGATCTGGACAGAGAGAGAGAGAGAGATCGAGATCTGAACAGAGAGAGAGAGAGAGATGTGGACAGACAGAGAGAGAGAGGGAGATCTGGACAGAGAGAGAGAGAGATCTGGACAGAGAGAGAGAGAGAGAGAGAGAGATCTGGACAGAGAGAGAGAGAGATCTGGACACAGAGAAAGAGAGAGAGAGATCTGGACAGAGAGAGAGAGATCTGGACAGAGAGAGAGAGAGAGAGATCTGGACACAGAGAGAGAGGGAGATCTGGACAGAGAGCGAGAGAGATCTGGACAGAGAGAGGGAGGGAATTCTGGACAGAGAGAGAGAGAGATCTGGACACAGAGAGAGAGGGAGATCTGGACAGAGAGAGAGAGAGAGAGAGAGATCTGGACAGAGAGAGAGAGAGATCTGGACAGAGAGAGGAGAGGGAGATCTGGACAGAGAGAGAGAGAGAGAGAGATCTGGACAGAGAGAGAGAGATCTGGACAAGAGAGAGAGGAGATCTGGACAGAGAGAGACTGAGAGAGAGAGAATCTGAACAGAGAGAGAGAGAGAGATCTGACACAGAGAGAGAGAGAGGGAGATTTGGATAGAGAGAGAGAGAGAAATCTGGACAGAGAGAGAGAGAGAGAGAGAGATCTGACAGAGAGAGAGAGAGATCTGGACAGAGAGAGAGGGAGTTCTGGACAGAGAGAGAGAGAGAGATCTGGACAGAGAGAGAGGGAGATCTGGACAGAGAGAGAGAGAGAGATCTGGACAGAGAGAGAGAGAGGGAGATCTGGACAGAGAGAGAGGAGATCTGGACAGAGAGAGAGAGGAGAGATCTGGACAGAGAGAGAGGGAGATCTGGACAGAGAGAGAGAGAGACCTGGACAGAGAGAGAGAGAGAGATCTGGACACAGAGAGAGAGAGGGAGATCTGGACAGACAGAGAGAGAGAGGGAGATCTGGCAGAGAGAGAGAGGGAGATCTGGACAGAGAGAGAGAGAGAGATCTGGACAGAGAGAGAGGGAGATCTGGACAGCGAGAGAGAGAGAGAGAGATCTGGACAGAGAGAGAGAGATCTGGACACAGAGAGGGAGATCTGGACAGAGAGAGAGGGAGATCTGGACAGAGAGAGAGAGAGATCTGGACAGAGAGAGAGAGAGGGAGATCTGGACAGAGAGAGAGGGAGTTCTGGACAGAGAGAGAGAGAGAGATCTGGACAGAGAGAGAGGGAGATCTGGACAGAGAGAGAGAGAGAGATCTGGACAGAGAGAGAGAGAGGGAGATCTGGACAGAGAGAGAGGGAGTTCTGGACAGAGAGAGAGAGAGAGATCTGGACAGAGAGAGAGGGAGATCTGGACAGAGAGAGAGAGAGAGACCTGGACAGAGAGAGAGAGAGAGATCTGGACACAGAGAGAGAGAGGGAGATCTGGACAGACAGAGAGAGAGAGGGAGATCTGGGCAGAGAGAGAGAGGGAGATCTGGACAGAGAGAGAGAGAGAGAGATCTGGACAGAGAGAGAGGGAGATCTGGACAGCGAGAGAGAGAGAGAGAGATCTGGACAGAGAGAGAGAGATCTGGACACAGAGAGGGAGATCTGGACAGAGAGAGAGGGAGATCTGGACAGAGAGAGAGAGAGATCTGGACACAGAGAGGGAGATCTGGACAGAGAGAGAGGGAGATCTGGACAGCGAGAGAGAGAGAGATCTGGACAGAGAGAGAGGGAGATCTGGACAGAGAGAGAGAGAGATCTGGACAGAGAGAGAGGGAGATCTGGACAGAGAGAGAGAGGGAGATCTGGACAGAGAGAGAGAGAGAGATCTGGACAGAGAGAGAGGGAGATCTGGACAGAGAGAGAGAGAGATCTGGACAGAGAGAGAGAGAGATCTGGACAGAGAGAGAGAGAGAGATCTGGACAGAGAGAGCGAGGGAGATCTGGACAGAGAGAGGGAGATCTGGACAGAGAGAGAGGGAGATCTGGACAGAGAGAGAGGGAGATCTGGACAGAGAGAGAGGGAGATCTGGACAGAGAGAGCGAGGAGAGATCTGGACAGAGAGAGATTGACAAGAGAGAGATCTGGACAGAGAGAGAGGGAGATCTGGACAGAGAGAGAGGGAGATCTGGACAGAGAGAGCGAGGGAGATCTGGACAGAGAGAGGGAGATCTGGACAGAGAGAGAGGGAGATCTGGACAGAGAGAGAGCGATCTGGACAGAGAGAGAGGGAGATCTGGACAGAGAGAGAGAGATCTGGACAGACAGAGAGAGAATCTGGACAGAGAGAGAGAGATCTGGACAGAGAGAGAGGGAGATCTGGACAGAGAGAGAGAGATCTGGACAGAGAGAGAGAGATCTGGACAGAGAGAGAGGGAGATCTGGACAGAGAGAGAGAGAGATCTGGACAGAGAGAGAGAGATCTGGACAGAGAGAGAGAGATCTGGACAGAGAGAGAGAGAGATCTGGACAGAGAGAGAGAGAGAGATCTGGACAGAGAGAGAGAGAGGGAGATCTGGACAGAGAGAGAGAGAGAGAGAGAGATCTGGACAGAGAGAGAGAGAGAAATCTGGACACAGAGAGAGAGGAGATCTGGACAGAGAGAGAGGGATATCTGGACAGAGAGAGGGAGAGAGAGATCTGGACAGAGAGAGAGAGAGATCTGGACAGAGAGAGAGAGAGAGATCTGGACAGAGAGAGAGAGGGAGATCTGGACAGAGAGAGAGAGAGAGAGAGAGAGATCTGGACAGAGAGAGAGAGAGATCTGGACAGAGAGAGAGAGGGAGATCTGGGCAGAGAGAGAGAGATCTGGACACAGAGAGAGAGGGAGATCTGGACAGAGAGAGAGAGAGAGATCGAGATCTGAACAGAGAGAGAGAGAGAGATGCTGGACAGACAGAGAGAGAGAGGGAGATCTGGACAGAGAGAGAGAGAGATCTGGACAGAGAGGAGAGAGAGAGAGATCTGGACAGAGAGAGAGAGAGATCTGGACACAGAGAAAGAGAGAGAGAGATCTGGACAGAGAGAGAGAGATCTGGACAGAGAGAGAGAGAGAGAGATCTGGACACAGAGAGAGAGGGAGATCTGGACAGAGAGCGAGAGAGATCTGGACAGAGAGAGGGAGGGAATTCTGGACAGAGAGAGAGAGAGATCTGGACACAGAGAGAGAGGGAGATCTGGACAGAGAGAGAGAGAGAGAGAGAGATCTGGACAGAGAGAGAGAGAGATCTGGACAGAGAGAGAGAGGGAGATCTGGACAGAGAGAGAGAGAGAGAGAGATCTGGACAGAGAGAGAGAGATCTGGACAGAGAGAGAGAGGGAGATCTGGACAGAGAGAGACTGAGAGAGAGAGAAATCTGAACAGAGAGAGAGAGAGAGATCTGGACACAGAGAGAGAGAGAGGGAGATTTGGATAGAGAGAGAGAGAGAAATCTGGACAGAGAGAGAGAGAGAGAGAGAGATCTGGACAGAGAGAGAGAGAGATCTGGACAGAGAGAGAGGGAGATCTGGACAGAGAGAGAGAGAGATCTGGACAGAGAGAGAGAGGAGATCTGGACAGAGAGAGAGAGGAGATCTGGACAGAGAGAGAGAGAGATCTGGACAGAGAGAGAGAGGAGATCTGGACAGGAGAGAGAGAGAGAGAGAGATCTGGACAGAGAGAGAGAGATCTGGAACAGAGAGAGAGAGAGAGAGATCTGGACAGAGAGAGAGAGAGAGATCTGGACACAGAGAGAGAGGGAGATCTGGACAGAGAGAGAGAGAGAGGGAGATCTGGACAGAGAGAGAGAGAGAGATCTGGACAGGAGAGAGAGAGAGAGAATCTGGACAAGAGAGAGAGGGAGATCTGGACACGAAGGAGAGAGAGATCTGACAGAGAGAGAGGAGATCTGGACAGAGAAAGAGAGAGAGATCTGGACAGAGAGAGAGAGATCTGACAGAGAGAGGGAGATCTGGACAGAGAGGAGAGAGAGAGATCTGGACAGAGAGAGAGAGAGATCTGGACAGAGAGAGAGGAGATCTGGACAGAGAGAGAGGGAGATCTGGACAGAGAGAGAGGGAGGATCTGGACAGAGAGAGAGAGGGAGATCTGGACAGAGAGAGAGAGAGAGAGAGATCTGGACAGAGAGAGAGGAGATCTGGGACAGAGAGAGAGAGAACTGGACAGAGAGACGAGACGAGAGAGAGAGAGATCTGGACAGAGAGAGAGGGAGATCTGGACAGAGAGAGAGAGAGAGAGATTGGACAGAGAGAGAGAGAGATCTGGACACAGAGAGGGAGATCTGGACAGAGAGAGAGGAGATCTGGACAGAGAGAGAGGGAGATCAGGACAGAGAGAGCGAGGGAGATCTGGACAGAGAGAGGGAGACTGACCAGAGAGAATCTGGACAGAGAGAGAGTGGAGATCTGACAGAGAGAGAGGGAGATCTGGACAAGAGAGAGAGGGAGATCTGGACAGAGAGAGGAGAGGATCTGGACAGAGAGAGAGGGAATCTGGACAGAGAGAGAGCGATCTGGACAGAGAGAGAGAGGGAGATCTGGACAGAGAGAGAGGAGATCTGGACAGAGAGAGAGAGAGATCTGGACAGAGAGAGAGGGAGATCTGGACAGAGAGAGAGGAGATCTGGACAGAGAAGAGAGGAGATCTGGACAGAGAGGAGAGAGAGAGATCTGGACATAGAGAGAGAGGGAGATCTGGACAGAGAGAGAGAGAGTCTGGACAGAGAGAGAGAGGGAGATCTGGACACAGAGAGAGAGGTGAGATCTGGAGACAGAGGAGAGAGGGAGATCTGGACAGAGGAGAGAGAGGGAGATCTGGACAAGTGAGAGAGAGGAGATATGGACAGAGAGAGAGGGAGATTCTGGACAGCGAGAGAGAGAGAGAGAGATCTGGACAGAGAGAGAGAGATCTGGTCAGAGAGAGAGGGAGATCTGGACAGAGATAGAGGAGAGTCTGGACAGAGAGAGGAGAGATCAGGACAAAGAGAGAGAGGGAGATCTGGACAGAGAGAGAGGAGTTCTGGACAGAGAGAGAGAGAGAGATTCTGGACAGAGTGAGAGGTAGATCTGGAACAGAGAGAGAGAGAGATCTGGACAGAGAAGAGGAGAGGAGATTCTGACAGATAGAGAGAGGGAGTTCTGGACAGAGAGAGAGAGAGAGATCTGGACAGAGAGAGAGGGAGAGAAATTCTAGGACAGAGGAGAGAGGAGATCGGACAGAGGAGAGCGGATATCTGGATCAGAGAGAGAGAGAGAGATCTGGACACAGAGAGAGAGAGGGAGATCTGGACAGACAGAGAGAGAGAGGGAGAATCTGGGACAGAGAGAGAGAGGGAGATCTGGACAGAGAGAGAGAGAGAGAGAGAGAGATCTGGACAGAGAGTGAGAGAGATCTGGACAGAGAGAGAGAGGGAGATCTGGGCAGAGAGAGAGAGATCTGGACACAGAGAGAGAGGGAGATCTGGACAGAGAGAGAGAGAGAGATCGAGATCTGAACAGAGAGAGAGAGAGAGATGTGGACAGACAGAGAGAGAGAGGGAGATCTGGACAGAGAGAGAGAGGGAAATCTGGACACACAGAGAGAGAGAGATCTGGACAGAGAGAGAGAGAGAGATCTGGACAGAGAGAGAGAGAGAGAGAGAGATCTGGACAGAGAGAGAGAGGGAGATCTGGACAGAGAGAAAGGGAGATCTGGACAAAGAGAGAGAGAGATCTGGACAGAGAGAGAGAGGGAGATCTGGACAGAGAGATCGAGATCTGGACAGAGAGAGAGAGGGAGATCTGGACAGAGAGAGAGAGAGAGAGATCTGGACAGAGAGAGAGAGGGAGATCTGGACAGAGAGAGAGAGAGAGAGATCTGGACAGAGAGAGAGAGGGAGATCTGGACAGTGAGAAAGGGAGATCTGGACATCGAGAGAGAGAGATCTGGACAGCGAGAGAGGGATATCTGGACAGAGAGAGAGGGAGATCTGGACAGACAGAGAGAGAGAGGGAGATCTGGACAGAGAGAGAGGGAGATCTGGACAGAGAGAGAGAGAGAGATCTGGACAGAGAGAGAGGGAGATCTGGACAGAGAGAGAGAGAGATCTGGACAGAGAGAGAGAGATCTGGTCAGACAGAGAGAGGGAGATCTGGACAGAGAGAGAGTGGGAGATCTGGACAGAGAGAGAGAGAGATCTGGACAGAGAGAGAGGGAGATCTGGACAGAGAGAGAGAGAGACCTTGGCAGAGAGAGAGAGAGATCTGGACAGACAGAGAGAGAGAATCTGGACAGAGAGAGAGAGATCTGGACAGAGAGAGAGGAAGATCTGGATAGAGAGAGAGAGAGATCTGGACAGAGAGAGAGAGGGAGATCTGGACAGAGAGAGAGAGAGCGAGAGATCTGGACAGAGAGAGAGAGAGAGATCTGGACAGAGAGAGAGGGAGATCTGGACACAGAGAGAGAGGAGATCTGGACAGAGAGAGAGAGAGAGAGAGATATGGACAGAGAGAGAGAGAGAGAGATCTGGACAGAGAGAGAGGGAGATCTGGACACAGAGAGAGAGGAGATCTGGACAGAGAGAGCGAGAGAGAGATCTGGACAGAGAGAGAGAGAGAGAGATCTGGACAGAGAGAGAGGGAGATCTGGACAGAGAGAGAGAGGAGATCTGGACAGAGAGAGAGGGAGATCTGGACAGAGAGAGAGAGAGAGAGAGATCTGGACAGAGAGAGAGAGAGATCTGGACATAGAGAGAGGGAGATCTGGACACAGAGAGAGAGGGAGATCTGGACAGAGAGAGAGAGAGAGGAGATCTGGACAGAGAGAGAGAGAGATCTGGACAGAGAGAGAGAGGGAGATCTGGACAGAGAGAGAGAGAGAGAGATCTGGACAGAGAGAGAGAGAGAGATCTGGACACAGAGAGAGGGAGATCTGGACACAGAGAGAGAGGAGATCTGGACAGAGAGAGAGAGAGATCTGGACAGAGAGAGAGAGGGAGATCTGGACAGAGAGAGAGAGAGAGAAAGAGATCTGGACAGAGAGAGAGAGATCTGGACAGAGAGAGAGAGAGAGAGAGAGAGAGATCTGGACAGAGAGAGAGAGAGATCTGGACACAGAGAGAGAGAGGGAGATCTGGACAGAGAGAGAGAGAGAGAGATCTGGACAGAGAGAGAGAGAGAGATCTGGACACAGAGAGAGAGGGAGATCTGGACACAGAGAGAGAGAAGGAGATCTGGACAGAGAGAGAGAGGGAGATCTGGACAGAGAGAGAGAGGGAGATCTGGACAGAGAGAGAGAGAGAGATCTGGACAGAGAGAGAGAGAGAGAGAGAGATCTGGACAGAGACAGAGAGGGAGATCTGGACAAAGAGAGAGAGAGATCTGGACAGAGAGAGAGAGGGAGATCTGGACAGAGAGAGAGAGAGAGAGAGAGATCTGGACAGAGAGAGAGAGAGATCTGACAGAGAGAGAGAGGAGATCTGGACAGGAGAGAGAGGGAGATCTGGACAGAGAGAGAGGGAGATCTGGACAGAGAGAGAGAGAGAGTCTGGACAGAGAGAGAGAGAGATCTGGACAGAGAGAGAGAGGAGATCTGGACAGGAGAGAGAGAGAGAGATCTGGACAGAGAGGAGAGAGAGATCTGGACAGAGAGAGAGAGGGAGATCTGGACAGGAGAGAGAGAGATTCTGGACCAGAGAGAGAGGGAGATCTGCACAGAGAGAGAGAGGGAGATCTGGACAGAGAGAGAGAGGGAGATTGGACAGAGAGAGAGAGAGAGATCTGGACAGAGAGAGAGAGGGAGATCTGGAGCAAGAGAGAGAGAGAGATCTGGACAGAGAGAGAGAGAGAGATCTGGACAGCGAGAGAGAGAGGAGATCGGACAGAGAGAGAGAGAGAGATCTGGACAGCGAGAGAGAGAGAGATCTGGACAGAGAGAGAGGGAGATCTGGACAGAGAGAGAGAGAGATCTGGACAGAGAGAGAGGGAGATCTGGACAGAGAGAGAGAGGAGATCTGGACAGAGAGAGAGAGAGAGATCTGGACGGAGAGAGAGGGAGATCTGGACAGAGAGAGAGAGAGATCTGGACACAGAGAGAGAGAGATCTGGACAGAGAGAGGGAGATCTGGACAGAGAGAGAGGGAGATCTGGACAGAGAGAGAGAGAGATCTGGACAGAGAGAGAGAGAGATCTGGACAGAGAGAGAGAGAGATCTGGACAGAGAGAGAGGGAGATCTGGACAGAGAGAGAGGGAGATCTGGACAGAGAGAGAGAGGGAGATCTGGACAGAGAGAGAGAGAGATCTGGACAGAGAGAGAGAGAGATCTGGACAGAGAGAGAGAGAGATCTGGACAGAGAGAGAGAGAGATCTGGACAGAGAGAGAGAGAGATCTGGACAGAGAGAGAGAGAGATCTGGACAGAGAGAGAGAGATCTGGACAGAGAGAGAGAGAGATCTGGACACAGAGAGGGAGATCTGGACAGAGAGAGCGAGGGAGATCTGGACAGAGAGAGAGGAGATCTGGACACGAGAGAGGGAGATCTGGACAGAGAGAGAGGGAGATCTGGACAGAGAGAGAGGGAGATCTGGACAGAGAGAGCGAGGGAGATCTGGACAGAGAGAGAGGAGATCTGGACAGAGAGAGAGGGAGATCTGGACAGAGAGAGAGCGATCTGGACAGAGAGAGAGGGAGATCTGGACAGAGAGAGAGAGATCTGGACAGACAGAGAGAGAATCTGGACAGAGAGAGAGAGAATCTGGACAGAGAGAGAGGGAGATCTGGACAGAGAGAGAGAGATCTGGACAGAGAGAGAGAGATCTGGACAGAGAGAGAGGGAGATCTGGACAGAGAGAGAGAGAGAATCTGGACAGACAGAGAGAGAGATCTGGACAGAGAGAGAGAGATCTGGACAGAGAGAGAGAGATCTGGACAAGAGAGAGAGGGAGATCTGGACAGAGAGAGAGAGAGGGAGATCTGGACAGAGAGAGAGAGAGAGATCTGGACACAGAGAGGAGAGGGAGATCTGGACACAGAGAGAGAGGAGATGCTGGACAGAGAGAGAGGGAGATCTGGACAGAGAGAGGGAGAGAGGAGATCTGGACAGAGAGAGAGAAGAGATCTGGACAGAGAGAGAGAGAGATCTGGACAGAGAGAGAGAGGGGAGATCTGGACAGAGAAGAGAGAGAGAGCTGTACACAGAGAGGGAGATCTGGACAGAGAGAGAGAGAGATCTGGACAGAGAGAGAGGAGGGAGATCTGGGACAGAGGAGAGAGGGAGATCTGGACAGCAGAGAGAGAGAGAGATCTGGACGAGAGAGAGAGAGGAGATCTGGACAGAGAGAGAGTGAGATTCTGGACTGAGAGAGAGAGAGAACTGACAGAGAGAGAGAGAGATCTGGACCAGAGAGAGAGAGGGAATCTGGACAGAGAGAGAGAGAGATCTGGACAGAGAGAGAGAGAGAGATCTGGACAGAGAGAGAGAGAGAGAGAGAGATCTGGACAGAGAGAGAGAGGGAGATCTGGACAGAGAGAAAGGGAGATCTGGACAAAGAGAGAGAGAGATCTGGACAGAGAGAGAGAGGGAGATCTGGACAGAGAGAGAGAGATCTGGACAGAGAGAGAGAGGGAGATCTGGACAGAGAGAGAGAGAGAGATCTGGACAGAGAGAGAGAGGGAGATCTGGACAGAGAGAAAGGGAGATCTAGACAAAGAGAGAGAGAGATCTGGACAGCGAGAGAGGGATATCTGGACAGAGAGAGAGGGAGATCTGGACAGACAGAGAGAGAGAGGGAGATCTGGACAGAGAGAGAGGGAGATCTGGACAGAGATAGAGAGAGATCTGGACAGAGAGAGAGGGAGATCTGGACAGAGAGAGAGAGAGATCTGGACAGAGAGAGAGAGAGATCTGGTCAGACAGAGAGAGGGAGATCTGGACAGAGAGAGAGTGGGAGATCTGGACAGAGAGAGAGAGAGATCTGGACAGAGAGAGAGGGAGATCTGGACAGAGAGAGAGAGAGACCTGGACAGAGAGAGAGAGAGATCTGGACAGACAGAGAGAGGGAATCTGGACAGAGAGAGAGAGATCTGGACAGAGAGAGAGGAAGATCTGGACAGAGAGAGAGAGAGATCTGGACAGAGAGAGAGAGGGGATCTGGACAGAGAGAGAGAGAGCGAGAGATCTGGACAGAGAGAGAGAGAGAGAGAGATCTGGACACAGAGAGAGGGAGATTTGGACACAGAGAGAGAGGAGATCTGGACAGAGAGAGAGAGAGAGAGAGAGAGATCTGGACAGAGAGAGAGAGAGAGATCTGGACAGAGAGAGAGGGAGATCTGGACACAGAGAGAGAGGAGATCTGGACAGAGAGAGCGAGAGAGAGATCTGGACAGAGAGAGAGAGAGAGAGATCTGGACAGAGAGAGAGGGAGATCTGGACAGAGAGAGAGAGAGAGAGAGAGAGATCTGGACAGAGAGAGAGAGAGAGAGATCTGGACACAGAGAGAGGGAGATCTGGACACACAGAGAGAGGAGATCTGGACAGAGAGAGAGAGAGATCAGGACAGAGAGAGAGAGGGAGATCTGGACAGAGAGAGAGAGAGAGAGATCTGGACAGAGAGAGAGAGAGATCTGGACACAGAGAGAGGGAGATCTGGACAGAGAGAGAGAGGAGATCTGGACAGTGAGAGAGAGGAGATCTGGACAGAGAGAGAGAGAGATCTGGACAGAGAGAGAGAGGGAGATCTGGACACAGAGAGAGAGGAGATCTGGACAGAGAGAGAGAGAGATCTGGACAGAGAGAGAGAGGGAGATCTGGACAGAGAGAGAGAGAGAGAAAGAGATCTGGACAGAGAGAGAGAGATCTGGACACAGAGAGAGAGAGAGAGAGATCTGGACAGAGAGAGAGAGAGAGAGAGATCTGGACAGAGAGAGAGAGATCTGGACACAGAGAGAGAGAGGGAGATCTGGACAGAGAGAGAGAGAGAGATCTGGACAGAGAGAGAGAGAGAGATCTGGACACAGAGAGAGAGGGAGATCTGGACACAGAGAGAGAGAAGGAGATCTGGACAGAGAGAGAGGGAGATCTGGACAGAGAGAGAGAGGGAGATCTGGACAGAGAGAGAGAGATGGAGATCTGGACAGAGAGAGAGAGAGAGAGATCTGGACAGAGAGAGAGAGAGAGAGAGATCTGGACAGAGAGAGAGAGGGAGATCTGGACAAAGAGAGAGAGAGATCTGGACAGAGAGAGAGAGGGAGATCTGGACAGAGAGAGAGAGAGAGATCTGGACAGCGAGAGAGGGAGATCTGGACAGAGAGAGAGAGATCTGGACAGAGAGAGAGAGGGAGATCTGGTCAGAGAGAGAGGGAGATCTGGACAGAGAGAGAGAGGGAGAGCTGGACAGAGAGAGGGAGATCTGGACAGAGAGAGAGAGAGAGATCTGGACAGAGAGAGAGGGAGAGAGATCTGGACAGAGAGAGAGGGAGATCTGGACAGAGAGAGAGGGAGATCTGGAGAGAGAGAGAGAGGGAGATCTGGACAGAGAGAGAGAGGGAGAACTGGACAGAGAGAGAGAGAGAGGTCTGGACAGAGAGAGAGAGAGAGATTCGGAGAGAGAGAGAGAGGGAGATTTGGACAGAGAGAGAGAGGGAGATTTGGACAGAGAGAGAGAGAGAGATCTGGAGAGAGAGAGAGAGAGGGAGATCTGGACAGAGAGAGAGGGAGATCTGGACAGAGAGAGAGAGGGAGATCTGGACAGAGAGAGAGGGAGATCTGGACAGAGAGAGAGAGAGATCTGGACAGGGAGAGGGAGGGGGAACATTTGGATAGGGAGGGGATCTCCGGTCTGCAGAGGAGAGGTGAGATTTGGTTCGAGGACAGACACAGTCTCCCTGAATTGGGACCTTTATGCAGAAGCACTCTGACCTCCGCAACTGATGAGATATTGCAGCCCGCAGTACCGCCGGCCAATACTCGGTGTGGGGAGGGGGAGGGGTGAGGGCTGTTACTAACTCGTGTGTCGGGGGGAGGTGTCCTGTTGCGGGCTAAGGTTCTGGGGCCCAGGTGCCTGGAGTTGCCTTTCTTGCACCAGAGGTGCCTGGTCCTGATGAGTGGGAGGGAGCGCAGTGTGTCAGGCACCTGGGCCCGTGTCGGCCCCTCGCCTCCCGCAGATACTTGGCCTTGGGCTGATCGACCTTGGGAGGGGTGCGGAAGGTTTACTCCGTCGGGTTCCATCTCTGCAGAGTGTAATTCTCTACTGCCTGCTGAAGTTAGGCCCTAGCTCTGGAATTCCCTGCCTAAACCTCTCTGCCTCTCTACCTCTCTTTCCTGGTTTAAAACGCGCCTTAAAAACTACCTCTTTGACCAAGCTTTTGGTCACCTGCCCAAACTTCTCCTTATGTGGCTCGGTTTCATATTCTGTCTGATAATCGCTGCTGTGAAGCGCCGCGGGATGGTTTACCACGTTGGAGGTGATACATAAATACAAGCTGTTGCTGAAGGGTGAGGGGAAATCCACTCAATATTGATGTGTTGGGAGGAGAGGGGGGAAAGGGGGGCAGTGAATGAGAACCTCAGACTGCCCTGCCTCTCCCAGGATGTGAGGGAGACCGGCTGGCGATGAACTCCTCCCAAACCTTGGCTCAGTGGGGCGCGCTCTCGCCTCTGAGTCAGCTGGTCGTGGGTTCAAGGCCCCCTCCAGAGACTTGAGCACGTAATCCTGGCCGACACTCCCAGTGCAGTACTGAGGAAGTGCTGCACTGTCGGAGGTGCCGTCTTTTGGATGAGACGTTAAACCAAGGCCCCCTCTCAGGTGGATGTAAAAGATCCCACGGCCACTATTTCGAAGAAGAGCAGGGGAGTTCTCCCCAGTGTCCTGGGGCCAATATTTATCCCTCAACCAACATCACTAAAACAGATGATCTGGTCATTGCTGTTTGTGGGAGCTTGCTGTGCGCAAATTGGCTGCTGCGTTTCCTACATTACAACAGTGACTCCACTTCAGAAAGTACTTCATTGTCTGTAAAGTGCTTTGGGACGTCCTGAGGTGGTGAAAGGTGCTGTAGAAATGCCAGTTCTCTCTTTTCTTTTTCCTCTCTCCCACTTGTATGCCAGATGTCATTAAGAGCCTGACAGAGGAAATCTGCAGTTAATGTGATTCACAGGAGGTGGTTTACCCTGGGCCACGCCCCCTTCCCTTTAATTTGCATTTAAAGGCAGTGCGCGCCACCCGACCGATTATTCTTTGCAAAAGTTGCGTTACCTTAATAAAGTGCGGCCGCTCCTGACACCTGCCCTTCCTGAACTCCTCCATTCCCTCGTGCTGTGGTCCCTCGCGAAACCTTCCTGGTTTTTTTTTATATCTGTTGCGCAATTTAAAATGCAGAGAATTGCTACACTTCAAAAGTACTTCATTGGTTGGAAAGCGCGTTGGGATGTCCTGAGGTGGTGAAATGCCGTTATATAAATGCAAATTCGTACTTTCTTTACAAAGAGCTTCAAGGAAGCTGACAGGAATTTGACGTTCGTTTAGAGGCTCAATTTGTTTGAAAACAATGACAATTATAAACGATGCAGGGTTAGATATTTAGTGTGGGAGTACTAATTGCAACCTCTTCCCTGCCCTTTGGCCTTTCCAAGATTGTCATAAATAATGATTTTTTTTTTAAAGCAACACCGCTCGCTCAATGAAATGGCTTTAATTTTACTGGAGAATACACCTCAGACAGACTAGACGTTGCATCCTATATCTGCTCGGGGTGGATTCACCAGCAAACTTCAAAACCGTTTCATCGAGTGGGCGATGTTGCTTTAAATGTTCGTCCCGCTGTGCTAAAGTTAGCTCCGAAGGCTACATCTGGGCTTCCCTTACATCAGCACAGGATTAAACTTCACTTATCTCCTTAGCAGTCGGATCTCTCTCTCGTCCTGAAGGAGCAACGGCCCTCGACGAGAGAGAGAGACAGAGAGAGAGAGAGAGAGGCAGAGAGAGAGAGAGGAGGAGCGACAGGTCCAAAGCTTTCAGGGTGAACCATTGAATCTTTGGTCTTTTTTTGGAGTTTCGGTCCCCTCCTCCCTCACCATTTTTCCTGGGGGACGGAGTCTGCAGGAGTCAGTTGTTTGCCCAGTGGGATCTCTGTCTTGTAAACTGCTGTCTGCCTTGGTCTACAGGAGTTCCAGATCCTCTCCCCCTTGACCTACTGCCTGGAGATCCTGCCTTTGGGCAAAGCCGGGCTTTTTCTTCAGCCACCCCCCTTCTCCTCCGGTGGCTCCTTGTCCCGTCCGTCTCGCGTCAACGGGGAACCTGCCCGCTCCGGAATTCCTGTCTCTCTCCGGATGGGTGTCGGGGGGCGATCGGGGCATCTGGCCCCCCTCCTGCTCTTGGCCATCTTCTCCGCTCAGGCCGCGAGCTTCAAGCGGGAGAGGACTGCGCTCCGCAGACCAGGTAAGACCAGGCCTGTACTCCTGGATGGGTTTGATTCCAGAGACTGTGCGTAGAGGATGGATGAAGCCCACCCTGGACTGCCAGCCTTTCCTTCTAGGAGAGGGAGGAGGACTCCTGGCAATCCTGCCCCTCGGGGTTAGAGGGTGGCCGGGGAGGGGACCTTGGGATGGGGTCCCCAGGCTCAGGCATGAAGGAAGCCCACCCTAGTGGACTAGCCGAGGGCAGCCACACCCCAGTAAGGAGAAAGGACCGACCAGAAAGGTGCGGGTGGGGGGGGTGGAGGGGGAAATGCCCCCTCTGGTTCCTGCACCGATGATCCACGTCACGCCTGAGGCGTGCAACCACAGTCTTTGCCCCTCGAGTGACTGAAAGTGAGGGGAACTCCCCCCTTCCCCCCGCCATGGCCACACAGCTGCTCGACCGTGCAGTGCATCACACCTTCACAGAGATTGGGCCGGGGCATCCTACAGTGATGTCGTTTGCGTTTCAGTGACGGCAAACACTTTCCACGGTGAAATCTGGTCGGTCCTGCGCCCACCGTGAAAAACGCCAGCCCCGATTTAGCCAGCCCTCCCGCGCCCCCCCTCCCCCCCGCCCCGCGCCAGACGGGAATGTGGTGTGCGGAGAGGGTTAAACTCGCGCTAGTGCATTACTCCGCCTCCTTCAGGCGCACTCCCGCCCTGCACCATTATGACAGGCCGTGATTTGGACAGTGCCGCCTCAGGCAGGCGAGAGCCTCGTGGGGATCCTTCAGATCCCAACCACATTTTTTGGGGTGCGATTGAGGGAGGGAGTTAGTAATTGTGGAAAAGTTTAGATTATAAATTCTTCTATTGGAACTTTGGGAAGGTGCAGATTCTGCTCACTGCCCTGGTACACTGGCAGCTCCTGGGGGACGGAGCTGATCGGCCAGGGGGGGACAGAGCTGATCGGCCAGGGGGGGAAGGAGCTGATCGGCCAGGGGGGGACAGAGCTGATCGGCCAGGGGGGGACAGAGCTGATCGGCCATGGGGGGACAGAGCTGATCGGCCATGGGGAGACAGAGCTGATCGGCCAGGGGGGGATGAAGCTGATCGGCCAGGGGGGGACGGAGCTGATCGGCCATGGGGAGACAGAGCTGATCGGCCAGGGGGGGACGGAGCTGATCGGCCATGGGGGGACAGAGCTGATTGGCCAGGGGGGACAGAGCTGATCGGCCATGGGGAGACAGAGCTGATCGGCCATGGGGGGACGGAGCTGATCGGTCATGGGGGGACGGAGCTGATCGGTCATGGGGGGACGGAGCTGATCGGCCCTGGGGGTCTTGTGTGGGACGGTGCAGGTGCTGCTCACTCTCCTGGTTCACTGACACAGCTCCTGTTTCATTGGGCAGAAGCAGATGAAAATGTTCCCCCAAACCCCTTCCTCCGGTGGCAGAATGTGTGCCTGTGGTTTGTAAACATGCTGACAGCCTGCTGGTCGCTGAACAGGAAGTTTACAAACAGGATTTAGTGGGAATTAGCTGCTGCAATTGGTTAGAACTCACTGCCCTTTAACCTGTGGGACCTGTGGTTAAATCCAGAACCGCCTGCTCGAATCAAAGTCTCTGTACTGTCTCTCTCTCTCTCTCTCTATCTCTGTCTCTCTCTCTCTCTCTCTGTCTCTCTCTCTCTTTCTATCTCTACCTCTGTCTCGCTCTCTGACTCTCTCTGTCTGTCACTGTCTCTCTCTCTCTCTCTCTCTCTGTCTTGCTCTCTGTCTCGCTCTCTCTGTCTCTCTCTGTCTCGCTCTCTGTCTCTCGCTCTCTCTCTCTCTCTCTCTCTGTCTCTCTCTCTGTCTCTCTGTCACTGCCTCTCTCTCTGTCTCTCTCTCTCTCTCTCTGTCTCTATGTCTCTCTCTCTCTCTCTCTCTCACTCTCTCTCTCGCTCTCTGTCTCTGCCTCTGTCTCTGTCTCTCTATGTCTCTCTTTCTCTGTCTCGCTCTCTCTCTGTCTCTCGCTGTTCCTCTCTCTGTGTCTCTCTTCCTCTCTCTCTGTGTCTCTCTTCCTCTGTCTCTTTCTCTTTCTCTCTCTGTCTCTCTCTGTCTCTCTCTCTGTCTCTCGCTCTCTCTCTCTCTCTCTCTGTCTCTCTCTGTCTCTCTCTGTCACTGCCTCTCTCTCTCTGTCTCTCTCTCTCTCTCTCTGTCTCTTTGTCTCTCTCTCTCTCTCTCTCACTCTCTCTCTCGCTCTCTGTCTCTGCCTCTGTCTCTGTCTCTTTCTGTCTCTCTTTCTCTGTCTCTCTCTCTCTCTGTCTCTCTCTGTTCCTCTCTCTGTGTCTCTCTTCCTCTCTCTCTGTGTCTCTCTTCCTCTGTCTCTTTCTCTTTCTCTCTCTGTCTCTCTCTGCCTTTGTTTATCTGTCTCTCTGTTTCTTTCTATCTCTTCTCTTTCTGTCACAGCTTCTGTCCCTCTATTTTTTCTCTGTCTCTCTCTCTCTCTCTGTCACTGTTTCTCTATCAGTCTCTCTCTGCCTCACTCTTTCGCTCTCCATCTTTTCAGTATCAGCTGTGGCTGAGTTGGTAGCGCACTCACCTCTGAGTCAGAAGGTTGTAGATTCACGTCCCACTCCAGAGACTTGAGCACATAAAGCTGGGCTGACACTCCAGTGCAGTGTTGCTGTCCTTTGGAGGAGATGTTAAACCGAGGCCCTGTCTGCTCTCTCAGGTGGACGTAAAAGATCCCATGGCACTATTTCGAAGAAGAGCAGGGGAGTTCTCCCCGGTGTCCTGGGCCAATATTTATCCCTCAACCTACATACCAAAAACAGATTATCTGGTCATTATCACATTACTGTTTGTGGGAGCTTGCTGTGCGCATATTGGCTGCCGCGTTTCCCACTTTACAACAGTGAGTACACTTCAAAATTACTTGATTAGCTGTAAAGTGCTTTGAGAGGTCTGGCGGTTGTGAAAGGCGCTATATAAATGCAAGTCTTTCTTTCTGTCACTACATTTATTCTCTCTCTTCTGACTGTGTCGCTGTCTGTTTTTCTGCTTCTCGCTCTCTTTTTCTTTCTCCTTTTCTCTCTCTTTCTCTACCTCTTCCCTCACTCCCTCGCTCTCGCTCTCGCTCTCAGCAGTGAGGGATCTCCTCAATGTGGCCCCACAACACAAAGCTGCCCCAGATTAAGCACCAACCGCTCAGCGAGTTCCTGGGGGCTGGGGGCTGGGGGATTCGCATTGATTCAGCAGGGGTTATTTTTCGGTTCAGGTTCAGGTACAGTACTTCATTTTTAAGGAGGTGGGAGGAACAGAACCAAAGAACATGCAGGTTGCAGACGGCATTCAGTTCTCAAAGGTATGGGGCTGACCGGCGATGGGGGATTGAAGCTGACTGGTGCTGTACCTGTACAATAGCAAAATACTGCGGATGCTGGAAATCTGAAATAACAACAGAAAATGCTGGAAACACTCAGCAGGTCAGGCAGCATCCGTGGAGAGAGAAACAGAGTCAACGTTTCAGGTCTGGGACCCTTCATCAGAACTGGAAAAAGCTGGAGCTGTAACAGATATTAAGCAGGTGCAGAGGCAGGGAGGGGCGGGGGGAGGTGGGGAGGAAGGAACTGAAGGAATATTCTGTGCTAGGGTAGGAGGCAGGAAAGATGAAATGTTGCAAATGGGAATGGCAAAATCATACAGCATGAAAAATGGGGGCAGAGGTTATAGTCTGAAATTGTTGAACGTGATGTTGAGTCCAGAAGGCTGTAAAGTGCCTAATCGAAAGATGAGGTGCTGTTCCTCGAGCTTACATTGAGCTTCATTGGAACAGTGTAAGAGGCCGAGGACGGAGAGGTCAGAGTGGGAGTGGAGCGGAGAATTAAAGTGACAAGTGACCGGAAGCTCGGGGTCACCCTTATGGACTGAATGGAGGTGTTCCGCAAAGCGGTCACCCAATCTGCGTTTGGTCTCCCCAATGTAGAGGAGACCACATCGTGAGCAGCGAATACAGTATACTAAATTGCAAGAAGTACAAGTAAATCGCTGTTTCACCTGGAAGGGGTGTTTGGGGCCCTGGACAGTGGGAAGGGAGGAGGTAAAAGGGCAGGTGTTGCATCTCCTGCGCTTGCACGGGAAGGTGCCGGGCGAAGGGGAAGGGGTGTTAGGGGTGATAGAGGAGTGGACCAGGGTGTCGTGGAGGGAGCTGTCCCTTCGGAATGCTGAAAGGGGAGGGGAGGGGAAGATGCGTTTGGTGGTGGGATCATGCTGGAGGTGGTGGAAATGGCAGAGGATGATCCGTTGAATGTGGAGGCTGGTGGGGTGAAAGGTGAGGACAAGGGGAACCCTATCGTGGTTCTGGGAGGGAGGGGCAGGGGTGAGGGCAGAAGTGAGGGAAATGGAATGGACACGGTCAAGGGCCGTGTCGACCACTGCAGAGGGGAATCCTCGGTTGACGAAAAAGGAAGACATGTCGGAAGCACTGGTATGGAAGGTGGCATCGTCAGAGCAGATGCGGCGGAGACGGAGAAACTGGGAGAATGGAATAGAGTCCTTACAGGAGGCGGGGTGGGAGGAAGTGTAGTCCAGGTAGCTGTGGGAGTCAGTGGGCTTGTAGTGAATGTTAGTCAATAACCTATCCCCAGAAATGGAGACAGAGAAGTCAAGGAAGGGAAGGGAAGAGTCAGAGATGGACCATGTGAAGGTGAGGGAAGGGTGGAAATTGGAAGTAAAGTGAATGAAATTTTCTAGTTCAGGGCGAGAGCAGGAAACAGCACCGATACAGTCATCAATGTACCGGAAAAAGAGGTGAGGGAGGGGACCCGAGTAGGACTGGAACAAAGAGTGTTCCACATATCCCACGAAAAGGCAGGCATAGCTAGGACCCATGCGGGTTCCCATAGCAACACCTTTGATTTGGAGGAAATGGGTAGAGTCAAAGGAGAAGTTGTTCAATGTGAGAACAAGTTCAGCCAGGCGGAGGAGGGTGGTGGTGGATGGGGACTGGTTGGGCCTCTGTTCAAGGAAGAAGCGGAGCGCCCTCAGGCCATCCTGGTGGGGGATGGAGGTGTAGAGGGATTGTACGTCCATAGTGAAAAGGAGGCGGTTGGGGCCGGGAAACTGGAAACTGTTAAAATGGCGGAGGGCGTCGGAAGAGTCGCGGATGTAGGAAGGTGGGAAGAGACTGGACAAGGGGAGAAAAAATAGAGTCGAGATAGGAAGAGATAAGTTCCGTGGGGCAAGAACAGGCTGAAATGATGGGTCTACCAGGGCAGTCCTGTTTGTGGATCTTGGGAAGGAGGTAGAAGCGGGCTGTGCGGGGTTGGGGAACTATGAGGTTGAAGGCCATGGAGGGAAGATCTCCAGAGGAGATGAGGTCAGTGACAGTCTTGGAAATGATTTCTTGATGTTCGGTGGTGGGGTCATGGTCCAGGCAGAGGTAGGAGGAGGTGTCAGAGAGTTGGCGTTCAGCCTCCGCACGGTAGAGGTCGGTTCACCAAACAACAGCACCACCCTTGTCAGCAAGTTTAATGACAATGTTGGAGTTGGATCTGAGAGAATGGAGTGCTGCAAGTTCAGAGGGAGGTAGGTTGGAGTGAGAGAGGGAGCAGAGAAATTGAGATGGCCGATGTAACGCCGGCAGTTCGCAATGAAAAGATCTAGAGAGGGTAAGAGGCCAGAGGGAGGGGTCCAGGTAGAACGAGAATTCTGAAAGCGGGAGAGAAGGGTCAGCCGTGCAGGGGGAAGACTCCTGGCCAAAGAAGTGGGCACGGAGACGAAGGCGACGGAAAAAGAGCTCAGCATCGTGCCGAGCTCAAAATTCATTGAGGTGGGGGCGTAAGGGGATGAAGCTCAGGCCTTTGCTGAGGACTGATCGTTCGGGGTCAGAGAGGGGAAGGTCAGAGGGGATAGTGAAAACACGGCAGGGGGTGAGATTGGAAGAAGCGATGGGGTCAGAGAAAAGTGAAGGGGAAGAAGGTTCCTGGGAGTGTTTGATGGGACAGTGTCGAGGGAGCTTTACTCCTGTATCTAACCCCGTGCTGTACCTGCCCTGGGAGTGTTTGATGGGACAGTGTAGAGGGAGCTTTACTCTGTATCTAACCCGTGCTGTACCTGCCCTGGGAGTGTTTGATGGGACAGTGTAGAGGGAGCTTTACTCTGTATCTAACCCCATGCTGTATCTGCCCTGGGAGTGTTTGATGGGACAGTGTAGAGGGAGCTTTACTCTGTAACTATCCCGTGCTTTACCTGCCCTGGGAGTGTTTGATGGGACAGTGTAGAGGGAGCTTTACTCTGTATCTAACCCGTGCTGTACCTGCCCTGGGAGTGTTTGATGGGACAGTGTAGAGGGAGCTTTACTCTGTATCTAACCCGTGCTGTACCTGCCTGGGAGAGTTTGATGGGACAGTGTAGAGGGAGCTTTACTCTGTATCTAACCCGTGCTGTACCTGCCCTGGGAGTGTTTGATGGGACAGTGTAGAGGGAGCTTTACTCTGTATCTAACCCGTGCTGTACCTGCCCTGGGAGTGTTTGATGGGACAGTGTAGAGGGAGCTTTACTCTGTATCTAACCCGTGCTGTACCTGCCCTGGGAGTGTTTGATGGGACAGTGTAGAGGGAGCTTTACTCTGTACCTAACCCGTGCTGTACCTGCCCTGGGAGTGTTTGATGGGACAGTATGGAGGGAGCTTTACTCTGTATCTAACCCATGCTGTACCTGCCCTGGGTGTGTTTGATGGGACAGTATAGAGGGAGCTTTACTCTGTGTCTAACCCATGCTGTACCTGCCCTGGGTGTGTTTGATGGGACAGTGTAGAGGGAGCTTTACTCTGTATCTAACCCGTGCTGTACCTGCCCTGGGAGTGTTTGATGGGACAGTGTAGAGGGAAGAAAGAAATAACTTGCCATTTCTACAGCGCCTTTCACAACCTCAGGACGTCCCAAAGTGCTTTACAGCCAATGAAGTACTTTGGAGGTGTAGTCACTGTTGTAATGTAGGGTCATTTTGACTGTCAGCCGTGGCTCAGTGGGCAGCACTCTCGCCTCTGAGTCAGAATGTTTGTGGGTTCATGGTCCCACTCCAGAGTCAAAAATCTGGGCTGACACTCCCAGTGCAGTACTGAGGGAGTGCAGCACTGTCGGAGGTGCCGTCTCTCGGATGAGACGTTAAACCTAGGCTCCGTCTGCTCTCTCAGGTGGATGTAAAAGATCCCATGGCGCTGTTTTGAAGAAGAGTAGGGGAGTTATCCTCGGTGTCCTGGGCCAATATTTATCCCTCAATCCACATCACAAAAACAGATTATCTGGTCATTGTTACATTGCTGTTTGTGGGAGCTTGCTGTGCGCAAATTAACGGCTGCATTTCCCACATTACAACAGTGACTACACTTCAAAAAGTACTTCATTGGCGCTTTAGGGCATCCTGAGGTGGTGAAAGGCGCTATAGAAATGCAAGTCTCTCTTTGTTTTATTTATATTTTCAGTTTTCTTTTAGTTTCTGCCCCTCAATGACCAGACCCAACAAGCGGATTTATGTCCCCAGCGTCTCCGATTAAAACAAAGGCAGCGAAACTTGTGCGGCCAGCAAGTGCTCACCATCCAATGGAACAAGAATTTCATTCCCCCCCCCCCAACATTGGCCCCCCCTCCGCTGCCCAAGGTTGAGCAGGTTGGGCCTACACTCATTGGAGTTTAGAAGAATGAGAGGGGATCTTATTGAAACGTATAAGATTCTGAGGGGGCTTGACAGGGTAGATGCAGAGAGGATGTTTCCCCTCGTGGGGGAATCTAGAACTAGAGGGGCACAGTTTCAGAATAAGGGGGCACCCATTTAAAATGAAGATGAGGAGGAATTTCTTCTCTCAGAGGGTCATGAATCTTTGGAATTCTCTACCCAAGAGAGCGGTGGAGGCTGGGTCATTGAATATACTTAAGGTGGAGAGAGACAGATTTTTGAACGATAAGGGAGTGAAGGGTTATGGGGAGCGGGCAGGAAGTGGAGTTGAGGCCAAGATCAGATCAGCCATGATCTCATTGAATGCCGGAGCAGGCTCGAGGGGCCGAATGACCGACTCCTGCTCCTACGTCTTATGTTCTTATGTCCCCAAAGGCACTCCCAGTGAACCATGTGCTACGTTCCACTGAAGTATTTAAGTGTGCCTTCCCCTTCCATTATGGTGTGCGGTCAACTCCTTTGTGGGGCAGGCAGGGATCCTGATGTCACGGCACTGGGACCCTTGTGGAACCACCTCTGGCTGGGTGCTACGTAATCGTGTGGTGAATGGAACCGCAATTAGCCACAGGTGGTTCGCGTATGGGACCACACTGTGATAGAGGAATGATCATGAGTTTGATATCTTGCATCCTTGTTCTTACCAAACATCTTCTCTGAGACAGACCGGCCGAGCCCCCCGCAGGACCTGCAGCTGGAAGCCCTGAACTGTACGGCCTTCCGAGTCCGATGGAGGGTGCCCCGTCGCCACAGCGGCATCACCAGATACACGGTAAAGGAAACGGCATTTCTAGATCGGGGAATCCTGGTCCAGGTGGAACGGGTTGTGAAATGGGTCGGGGTAATAAGAGGGAATCTCAATAATTGATGTCATTCCATTATTGTTTTTCCACCAAGGAAGCTCTTCTGGTCATTGAAGTGGCCCCTGGCAGGAGATTGAGAGCCCCTGGTCACAGTCATGTCCATGGCTGGAGATGGAGGCCAATGGTCATTGACTTGGCCCCAGGGTGGAGATGGGGGTTCCACTGGTCATTGTCCTGGCCCCTGGCTGGAGAAGGAGGGTGATCTGAAGTTTGCCCATCTCCTGGCTGGAGACAGAAGGTGCCCTGGTCACCGCTCTGGCCTCTAGCTGGAGAAGGAGGGTCTTCTGGTCATTGTCCTTTCTGCTGGGTGGAGAAGGACGGTCCACTGGTCATTGACTTGGCCCCAGGGTGGAGATGGGGGGTCCCACTGGTCATTGTTCTGGCCTCTGGCTGGAGGAGGAAGATCTTCTCATCATTGTCCTGGCCTCTGGCTGGAGAAGGAGGGTCCCTCGGTCACCGCTCTGGCCTCTGGCTGGAGAAGGAGGGTCCCTTGGTCATTGTCCTGGCCTCTGACTGGAGAAGGAAGATCTTCTGGTCATTGTCCTTTCTGCTGGGTGGAAAAGGAGGACCCCCAGGTCATTTCCCTGGGCTCTGGGTGGAGAAGGAGGGTCCCTCGGTCACCGCTCTGGCCTCTGGCTGGAGAAGGAAGATCTTCTGGTCATTGTCCTGGCCTCTGGGTGGAGAAGGAGGGTCCCCTGGTCATTGCCCTCTGTGAGGAAAGGTTGGAAGATTGCAATCTCCTGACAGGAGTGGGGTCCCATAAGGGAAGGGGGTTTGGAAAAGTGGAAACTTTTACGAAGAATATTTGAAACCAAACTGACCGATTTACACTCCTCTTAAACTGTGTCTGTGATTCCAATTGGTCAGATACAGTACGCAGAGATGAAGAGTAACAAGCCTGTACTGCCCAAGATAGCTGGAGATCTGCTGCTCAGCCTGGACCATCACAGCAGGGTTAGTACCTGGGTTTGTAAGGGGATTGTTGGATACATTTACCAATAAGAGTTGGTCCATAGAATGAAAAAGGCAATGTGAGTTCATTATCCTTTGTAGTCATGTAATAATTGTCAATAGTTGGCCATGTAATTGTGATTATGGAAGTCCTGAGAATGAGCAATCAGAGTGCTTTCCCCCGCGCTTAAAGGGATGACATTTCATTGTACTTGCCCCAACAGCAAAGTTCCCCCTTTAAGCCCTGCGTTTTGTTGGTTACAACATCCCTTCGCACCGTCTAACCCTATCAAATCCTTCAATCATCTTAAACACCTCAATTAGATCACCCCTTAATCTTCTATACAAGCCTAGTCTGTGCAACCTGGCCTCATAATTTAACCCTTGTAGCCCCGGTATCATTCTGGTGAATCTGTGCTGTGCCCCCTCCAAGGCCAATCTATCCTTCCTGAGGTGCGGTGCCCAGAACTGGACGCAGTGCTCCAGATGGGGTCTGACCAGAGGTTTACACAACTGTAGCATCACTTCCTCCCCTTTGTATTCTAGCCCCCGTGAGATAAAGCCTTTTAAAATTATTTTTTGTACCTTTCCACTCGCTTTTAGTGATTTCCCTCTAAAGCTCCCTCTATTAAGAACATAAGAACATAAGAAATAGGAGCAGGAGTTGGCCATTTGGCCCTTCGAGCCTGCTCCACCATTCAGTAAGATCATGGCTGATCTTCTGCCTCATCTCCACTTTCCTGCACTATCCCCATATCCCTTGATTCCCCGAGTGCCCAAAAATCTATCGCTCTCTGTCTTGAATATATTCAACGACTGAGCCTCCACAGCCCTCTGGGGTAGAGAATTCCAAAGATTCACCACCCTCTGAGTGAAGAAATTTCTCCTCATCTCAGTCCTAAATGGCCGACCCCTTATTCTGAGGCTGTGACCCCTGGTTCTAGACTCCCCAGCCAGGGGAAACATCCTCCCTGCATCTACCCTGTCAAGCCCTGTAAGAATTTTATATGTTTCAATGAGATCACCTCTCATTCTTCTAAACTCTAGAGAATATAGGCCTAGTCTACTCAGTCTCTCCTCATAGGACAATCCCCCCATCCCAGGAACCAGTCTGGTGAACCTTTGTTGCACTCCCTCTATGGCAAGTATATCCTTCCTTAGGTAAGGAGACCAAAACTGTACACAATACTCCAGGTGTGGTCTCACCAGGGCCCTATCTAATTGCAGTAAGACGTCTTTACTCTTATACTCAAATCCTCTTGTAATAAAGGCCAACATACCATTTGCTTTCCTAATTGCTTGCTGTTCCCTAACAATCTGTCTCAGCCCCAATCTCCGAGCAGCGGCCCTGACTGCCCCAGTATGACATGTCCCAACTCCCATTGTGGCCTCAGCTGGGAGCAGTTTTGTGCTCTGGGTCCATGAACTGGATAAATGAGAGGAGCGAGGGAGAAGCAGTGACTCCATGGGGAGTCCATGGCTTTCCACAGCTAAATCCCCACAGGGCTAGTTCTGTAGGAAGCTGGGCTGTTGAGTGTTGGCTAAGATTATAATTTATATTTCTGTTTTGCAGGACCAGATGAAAATTCCACAACCATATGTAAGTCTGTAAATGATATTTTTTACCCTTTCCATTGCATTTTAGCTTCCATGGTCCATGGTAATATTCTTTTGTTACCTCCAGACTCGACTATTCCAACGCTCTCCTGGCCGGCCTCCCATCTTCCATTCTCCATAAACTTCAGCTCATCCAAAACTCGGCTGCCCGTATCCTAACTCGCACCGAGTCCCGTTCACCCATCACCCCCTGTGCTCGCTGACCTACACTGGGTCCCGGTCCGGCAACACCTTGAATTTAAAATTCTCATCCTCGCGTTCAACTCCCTCCATGGTCTCTCGCCCCCATCCTGTCTCTGTAACCCCTTCCAGCCCTTCAACCCTCCAAGATCCCTGTGTTCCTCTAATTCTGGCCTCTTGTCCATCCCGATTTCCATCACTCCACTATTGGCGGCCGTGCCTTCAGCATCTAGGCCCTAAGCTCTGGAATTCCCTCCCCAATCCTCTACATCTCTCTCTCCCCTCCTTTAAGACGCTCCTTAGAACCTACCTCACCTGTCCTAATATTTCCTTATGTGGCTCAGTGTAATATTTTGTCTGATAATCGCTCCTGTGAAGCACCTTGGGGCATTTTACTACATTAAAGGCGCTGTATAAATCCAAGCTGCTGCTGTTGTTGTGACCCTGGGATTTGAACCTTTCACCTTGGTGGACTAGTTGCTTTGGATCCCGTTTGACAATTTCTTCAACTCGGCCACTTTCCAATGTGATCAATCTCTTATTCATGGTTAACAGGAATGGCAGCTTGGCTCAGTTGGTAACCCTCTCGCTCTGAGGCAGAAGGTCATGGGTTCAAGCCCCACTCCAGGATTTGGGCACAGTTGATGTTGGCTGACACTCTGGTGGAGTGCTGCATTGCCGGAGGTGCCGGCTTTTGTGCGAGTCTTTAAATCAAGGCTCCGTCTGTCTGTTTTAAAAAAAAAAACAGTTTTCGGTATATGGGCGTCATTGGCAAGGCCGGCATTTATTGCCCATCCCTAATTGCCCTTGAGAAGGTGGTGGTGGGTCTTCTTCTTGAACCGTTGCAATCCGTGTAGTGAAGGTACTCCCACAGTGCTATTAGGGAGGGAGTTCCAGGATTTTGACCCAGCGACAATGAAGGATCGGCCGATATATCTCCAGTTGGGGATGGTGTGTGACTTGGAGGGGAACTTGGAGGTGGTGGTGTTCCCCATGCGCCTGCTGCCCTTGTCCTTCTAGATGGAAGAGGTCGCGGGTTTGGGAGGTGCTGCCGAAGAAGCCTTGGTGAGTTGCTGCAGTGCATCTTGTAGATGGTACACACTGCAGCCACGGTGCGCCGGTGGTGGAGGGAGTGAATGTTTAAGGTGGTGGATGGGGTGCCAATCAAGCGGGCTGCTTTGTCCTGGATGAAGTCGAGCTTCTTGAGTGTTGTTGGAGCTGCACTCATCCAGGCAAGTGGAGAGTATTCCATCACACTCCTGACTTGTGCCTTGTAGATGGTGGAAAGGCTTTGGGGAGTCAGAAGGTGAGACACTCGCCGCAGAATACCCAGCCTCTGACCTGCTCTTGTTGCCACAGTATTTATGTGGCTGGTCCAGTTAAGTTTCTGGTCAATGGTAACCCCCAGGATGTTGATGGTGGGGGATTCGGCGATGGTAATGCCGTTGAATGTCAAGGGGAGGTGGTTAGACTCTCGCTTGTTGGAGATAGTCATTGCCTGGCACTTCTGTGGCGCAAATGTTATCTGCCACTTATCAGCCCAAGCCTGAACGTCGTCCAGGTCTTGTTGCATGTGGGCATGGACTGCTTCATTATCTAAGGAGTTGTGAGTGGTGCCGAACACTGTGCAGTCATCAGCGAACATCCCCATTTCTGACCTTATGTTGGAGGGAAGGTCATTGATGACGCAGCTGAAGATAGTTGGGCCTAGGACACTGCCCTGAGGAACTCCTGCAGCGATGTCCTGGGGCTGTGATGATTGACCTTCAACCACCACAACCATCTTCCTTTGTGTTAGGTATGACTCCAGCCAGTGGAGAGTTTTCCCCCCCGATTCCCATTGACTTCAGTTTTATTCGGGCTTCTTGATGCCACACTCAGTCAAATGCTGCCTTGATGTCAAGGGCAGTCACTCTCACCTCTGTTGTAATGTAGGAAACGCAGCAGCCACTTTGCACACATCAAGCTCCCAAAAACAGCAATGTGATAATGACCAGATAATCTGTTTAGTGATGTTGGTTGCAGGATAAATATTGGCCAGGACATCAGGGAGAACTCCGCTGCTCTTCTTCAAAATATTGCTGTGGGATCTTCTACATCCACCTGGGAGGGGAGACGGGGCCTCGGTTTAATGTCTCATCCGAAAGACGGCACCTCCGACAGTGCAGCACTCCCTCAGCACTGCACTGGCGTGCTAGATTAGATTTTTGTGCTCAAGTCTTTGGAGTGGGACTAGAACCCACAACAACAACAACTTGTATTTATATAGCGCCTTTCACAGAATCATAGAATCATAGAAAGTTCCAGCACGGAAGGAGGCCATTTCGGCCCATCATGTCCGCGCCGGCCAACAAAGAACTATCCAGCCTAATCCCACTTTCCAGCTCTTGGTCCGTAGCCCTGCAGGTTAGAGCATCCCAAGTGCACATCCAAGTACTTTTTAAATGTGGTTAGGGTTCCTGCCTCTACCACCCTTTCAGGCAGTGAGTTCCAGATGCCCACAACCCTCTGGGTGAAGAAATTTCCCCTCAAATCCCCTCTAAACCTTCCCCCAATTACTTTAAATCTGTGCCCCCTGGTTTTTGACCCCTCTGCTAAGGGAAATAGGTCCTCTGTATTTACTTTATCTATGCCCCTCATAATTTTATACACCTCAATATGGTCTCCCCTCAGCCTCCTCTGTTCCAAGGAAAACAGACCCAGTCTATCCAGTCTCTCCTCATAGCTAAGATTCTCTACTCCCGGCAACCTCCTTGTAAATCTCCTCTGTACCCTCTCTCGTGCAATCACATCTTTCCTGTAATGTGGTGACCAGAACTGCACGCAGAACTCTATCTGAGGCCTAACTAGTGTTTTATACAGTTGAAGCATAACCCCCCTGCTCTTGTATTCTATTGAGAGGTCGCACACCAGGTTATAGTCCAACAGTTTTATTTGAAATCACAAGCTTTCGGAGCTATCGATCGCCCCTTCCTCAGGTGAAGTAGTAAAGAAATACAGACTCGACAAAGCATATATAGATAGAGAACAATGCATGTGTACCTTACAATTGCAGACAACTAAATTAAATCATCCTGACTATCTGCCGAGGTGTGATAAAGTTAATCAGGTCAGCCAGGAAGGTACCACATCAAAGACATAGCAAGATACAACTGAGACAATGAGGTGGAGTCGCAGGGGGTCTAACGTGTCAAAAGCTGCCGTCTGTATGTAAAACGATAAGCTGTAAAAAAATTTTACTTTTTTACTGGGAAAATTTTTACTTTTTTACTGGGAATCACATCTGTGAACAAGCCAACGACTTATAAAGGCAAGCATTCCGTATGCCTTCTTAACCACCTTATCTACCTGGCCTGCTACCTTCAGGGATCTGTGGACATGCACTCCAAGGTCCCTTTGTTCCTCTACACTCCTCAGTGTCCTACCATTTAATGTGTATTCCCTTTCCTTGTTTGCCCTCCCCAAATGCATTACCTCACACTTCTCCGGATTGAATTCCATTTGCCACTGTTCTGCCCACCTGACCAATTTATTGATATCTTCCTGCAGTCTACAGCTTCCTTCTTCAGTATCAACCACACAGACAATTTTAGTATCATCTGCAAACTTCTTAATCATACCCCCTATATTCAATTCAAGTCAAGATCATTGATATATACCACAAAAAGGAAGGGACTAGTACTGAGCCCTGTGGAACCCCACTGGAAACAGCCTTCCAGTCACAAAAACACCCATCAACCATTACCCTCTGCTTCCTGTCTCCGAGCCAGTTTTGAATCCAACTTTACACTTTGCCCTGGATCCGATGGGCTTTTAACTTCGTGACCAGTCTGCCATGTGGAACCTTATCAAAAGCCTTGCTAAAGTCCATATACACTACATCAAATACACTACCCTCATCTACCCTCCTTGTTACCTCCTCAAAAAATTCAATCAAGTTTGTCAGACAAGACCTTCCCTTAACAAATCCATGCTGACTATCCTTGATTAATCCGTGTCTTTCTAAATGAAGATTTATCCTGTCCTTCAGAATTCTTTCCAATAATTTTCCCACCACCGAGGTTAGGCTGACTGACCTGTAATTATTCGGTCTCTCCTTTTCTCCCTTTTTAAACAAGGGTAGCACATTAGCAGTCCTCCAGTCCTCCGGCACCACACCTGAAGCCAGAGAGGAATGAAAAATGATGGTCAGGGTCTCTGTTATTTCCTCTTTTTCTTCGCTTAACAGCCTGGGATACATTTAATC
The DNA here is from genome assembly GCA_030390025.1 of Squalus acanthias. Lineage (NCBI taxonomy): Eukaryota > Metazoa > Chordata > Chondrichthyes > Squaliformes > Squalidae > Squalus > Squalus acanthias. Next base: position 261,891,347 of record CM059425.1, read on the forward strand.
CGAGCCTGGGGATTTATCCAATTTTAAAGCTGCTAAAACCTTTAACGTAGTAAAACGTCCAAAGGCGCTTCACTGTAGTATTAAAAAACAAAATTTGACACCGAGCCACAGAAGAAGAAATTAGGGCAGATGACCAAAAGCTTAGAGGTAGGTTTTAAGGAGCGTCTTAAAAGAGGAAAGAGAATTGAAGAGGCGGAGAGGTTTAGGGAGGGAATTCCAGAGCTTAGGGCCTAGGCAGCTGAAGGCACGGCCACCAATGGTGGAGGGATTAAAATCAGGGATGCTCAAGAGGGCAGAATTAGAGGAGCGCAGATATCTCGGGGGGCTTGTGGGGCTGAAGAGATGACAGAGAGAGGGAGGGGCGAGGCCATGGAGCGATTTGAAAACAAGGATGATAATTTTGAAAATCGAGGCATTGCTTAACTGGGAGCCAATGTAGGTCAGCAAGCACAGTGGTGATGGGTGAACAGGACTTGGTGCGAGTTAGGACACGGGCAGCTGAGTTTTGGATGACCTCAAGTTTACGTAGGGTAGAATGTGGGAGGCCAGCCAGGAATGCATTGGAATAGTCAAGTCTAGAGGTAACAAAGGCAGCTTTCAGACTCAGAGGCGAGAGTGCTACCCACTGAGCAATGGCTGACACCTTACGTGGATAAAGATCCTTCTTCATATTGTCTAACCCATTATAGCCAAATATAATTAAACTTCTCTTCACCAGAGGTGCATTGACTAAACATGGAGTTGCTGACGGAATCTGTTTTGTCCAGGTGTTGTGCAGTGTGTGGTGTCCAGCTGTTTTGCAGTGTGTGGTGTCCAGCTGTTGTGCAGTGTGTGGTGTCCAGCTGTTGTGCAGTGTGTGGTGCCCAGGTGTTGTGCAGTGTGTGGTGTCCAGGTGTTGTGCAGTGTGTGGTGTCCAGCTGTTGTGCAGTGTGTGGTGTCCAGGTGTTGTGCAGTGTGTGGTGCCCAGGTGTTTTGCAGTGTGTGGTGTCCAGGTGTTGTGCAGTGTGTGGTGTCCAGGTGTTGTGCAGTGTGTGGTGTCCAGGTGTTTTGCAGTGTGTGGTGTCCAGGTGTTGTGCAGTGTGTGATGTCCAGGTGTTGTGCAGTGTGTGGTGCCCAGGTGTTTTGCAGTGTGTGGTGTCCAGGTGTGTGCAGTGTGTGGTGTCCAGCTGTTGTGCAGTGTGTGGTGCCCAGGTGTTTTGCAGTGTGTGGTGTCCAGGTGTTTTGCAGTGTGTGGTGTCCAGCTGTTGTGCAGTGTGTGGTGTCCAGCTGTTATGCAGTGTGTGGTGTCCAGGTGTTGTGCAGTGTGTGGTGTCCAGGTGTTGTGCAGTGTGTGGTGTCCAGCTGTTTTGCAGTGTGTGGTGTCCAGGTGTTGTGCAGTGTGTGGTGTCCAGGTGTTTTGCAGTGTGTGGTGTCCAGGTCTTTTGCAGTCTGTGATGTCTAGCTGTTTTGCAGTGTGTGGTGTCCAGGTGTTGTGCAGTGTGTGGTGTCCAGGTGTTTTGCAGTGTGTGGTGCCCAGGTGTTGTGCAGTGTGTGGTGTCCAGGTGTTGTGCAGTGTGTGGTGTCCAGCTGTTGTGCAGTGTGTGGTGTCCAGGTGTTGTGCAGTCTGTGATGTCGAGCTGTTGTGCAGTGTGCGGTGTCCAGGTGTTGTGTGCAGTGTGTGGTGTCCAGGTATTGTGCAGTGTGTGGTGTCCAGGTGTTTTGTAGTGTGTGGTGTCCAGGTGTTGTGCAGTGTGTGGTGTCCAGGTGTTGTGCAGTGTGTGGTGTCCAGGTGTTGTGCAGTGTGTGGTGTCCAGGTGTTGTGTGCAGTGTGTGGTGTCCAGGTGTTGTGCAGTGTGTGGTGTCCAGGTGTTTTGCAGTGTGTGGTGTCCAGGTGTTTTGCAGTGTGTGATGCCCAGGTGTTGTGCAGTGTGTGGTGTCCAGCTGTTGTGCAGTGTGTGGTGTCCAGCTGTTTTGCAGTGTGTGGTGCCCAGGTGTTTTGCAGTGTGTGGTGTCCAGCTGTTTTGCAGTGTGTGGTGTCCAGGTGTTGTGTGCAGTGTGTGGTGTCCAGGTGTTGTGCAGTGTGTGGTGTCCAGGTGTTTTGCAGTGTGTGGTGTCCAGGTGTTTTGCAGTGTGTGATGCCCAGGTGTTGTGCAGTGTGTGGTGTCCAGCTGTTGTGCAGTGTGTGGTGTCCAGCTGTTGTGCAGTGTGTGGTGTCCAGGTGTTTTGCAGTGTGTGGTGTCCAGCTGTTTTGCAGTGTGTGGTGTCCAGGTGTTGTGTGCAGTGTGTGATGTCCAGGTGTTGTGCAGTGTGTGGTGTCCAGGTGTTGTGCAGTGTGTGGTGCCCAGGTGTTGTGCAGTGTGTGATGTCCAGGTGTTGTGCAGTCTGTGATGTCCAGCTGTTGTGCAGTGTGTGATGCCCAGGTGTTGTGCAGTGTGTGGTGTCCAGGTGTTGTGCAGTGTGTGGTGTGCAGGTGTTGTGCAGTGTGTGGTGTCCAGGTGTTGTGCAGTGTGTGGTGTCCAGGTGTTTTGCAGTGTGTGGTGTCCAGCTGTTGTGCAGTGTGTGATGCCCAGGTGTTGTGCAGTGTGTGGTGTCCAGCTGTTGTGCAGTGTGTGGTGTCCAGGTGTTGTGCAGTGTGTGGTGCCCAGGTGTTGTGCAGTGTGTGGTGTCCAGGTGTTTTGCAGTGTGTGGTGTCCAGCTGTTGTGCAGTGTGTGGTGTCCAGCTGTTGTGCAGTGTGTGGTGTCCAGGTGTTTTGCAGTGTGTGGTGTCCAGGTGTTGTGCAGTGTGTGGTGCCCAGGTGTTGTGCAGTGTGTGGTGTCCAGGTGTTTTGCAGTGTGTGGTGTCCAGCTGTTGTGCAGTGTGTGGTGTCCAGCTGTTGTGCAGTGTGTGGTGTCCAGCTGTTTTGCAGTGTGTGGTGCCCAGGTGTTGTGCAGTGTGTGGTGTCCAGGTGTTTTGCAGTGTGTGGTGTCCAGCTGTTGTGCAGTGTGTGGTGTCCAGCTGTCGTGCAGTGTGTGGTGTCCAGCTGTTTTGCAGTGTGTGGTGTCCAGGTGTTTTGCAGTGTGTGGTGTCCAGGTGTTTTGCAGTGTGTGGTGTCCAGGTGTTTTGCAGTGTGTGGTGTCCAGCTGTTTTGCAGTGTGTGGTGTCCAGGTGTTTTGCAGTGTGTGGTGTCCAGGTGTTTTGCAGTGTGTGGTGTCCAGGTGTTTTGCAGTGTGTGGTGTCCAGGTGTTTTGCAGTGTGTGGTGTCCAGCTGTTGTGCAGTGTGTGATGTCCAGGTGTTGTGCAGTGTGTGGTGTCCAGGTGTTGTGCAGTGTGTGGTGTCCAGGTGTTGTGCAGTGTGTGGTGCCCAGGTGTTGTGCAGTGTGTGATGTCCAGGTGTTGTGCAGTCTGTGATGTTCAGCTGTTGTGCAGTGTGTGATGCCCAGGTGTTGTGCAGTGTGTGGTGTCCAGGTGTTGTGCAGTGTGTGGTGCCCAGGTGTTGTGCAGTGTGTGGTGTCCAGGTGTTTTGCAGTGTGTGATGTCCAGGTGTTGTGCAGTCTGTGATGTCCAGCTGTTGTGCAGTGTGTGATGCCCAGGTGTTGTGCAGTGTGTGGTGCCCAGGTGTTGTGCAGTGTGTGGTGTCCAGGGGTTTTGCAGTGTGTGATGTCCAGGTGTTGTGCAGTCTGTGATGTCCAGCTGTTGTGCAGTGTGTGATGTCCAGGTGTTGTGCAGTGTGTGGTGTCCAGGTGTTTTGCAGTGTGTGATGTCCAGGTGTTGTGCAGTCTGTGATGTCCAGCTGTTGTGCAGTGTGTGATGCCCAGGTGTTGTGCAGTGTGTGGTGCCCAGGTGTTGTGCAGTGTGTGGTGTCCAGGTGTTTTGCAGTCTGTGATGTCCAGCTGTTGTGCAGTCTGTGATGTCCAGCTGTTGTGCAGTGTGTGGTGTCCAGCTGTTGTGCAGTGTGTGGTGTCCAGCTGTTTTGCAGTGTGTGGTGCCCAGGTGTTGTGCAGTGTGTGGTGTCCAGGTGTTTTGCAGTGTGTGGTGTCCAGCTGTTGTGCAGTGTGTGGTGTCCAGCTGTCGTGCAGTGTGTGGTGTCCAGCTGTTTTGCAGTGTGTGGTGTCCAGGTGTTTTGCAGTGTGTGGTGTCCAGGTGTTTTGCAGTGTGTGGTGTCCAGGTGTTTTGCAGTGTGTGGTGTCCAGCTGTTTTGCAGTGTGTGGTGTCCAGGTGTTTTGCAGTGTGTGGTGTCCAGGTGTTTTGCAGTGTGTGGTGTCCAGGTGTTTTGCAGTGTGTGGTGTCCAGGTGTTTTGCAGTGTGTGGTGTCCAGCTGTTGTGCAGTGTGTGATGTCCAGGTGTTGTGCAGTGTGTGGTGTCCAGGTGTTGTGCAGTGTGTGGTGTCCAGGTGTTGTGCAGTGTGTGGTGCCCAGGTGTTGTGCAGTGTGTGATGTCCAGGTGTTGTGCAGTCTGTGATGTTCAGCTGTTGTGCAGTGTGTGATGCCCAGGTGTTGTGCAGTGTGTGGTGTCCAGGTGTTGTGCAGTGTGTGGTGCCCAGGTGTTGTGCAGTGTGTGGTGTCCAAGTGTTTTGCAGTGTGTGATGTCCAGGTGTTGTGCAGTCTGTGATGTCCAGCTGTTGTGCAGTGTGTGATGCCCAGGTGTTGTGCAGTGTGTGGTGCCCAGGTGTTGTGCAGTGTGTGGTGTCCAGGGGTTTTGCAGTGTGTGATGTCCAGGTGTTGTGCAGTCTGTGATGTCCAGCTGTTGTGCAGTGTGTGATGTCCAGGTGTTGTGCAGTGTGTGGTGTCCAGGTGTTTTGCAGTGTGTGATGTCCAGGTGTTGTGCAGTCTGTGATGTCCAGCTGTTGTGCAGTGTGTGATGCCCAGGTGTTGTGCAGTGTGTGGTGCCCAGGTGTTGTGCAGTGTGTGGTGTCCAGGTGTTTTGCAGTCTGTGATGTCCAGCTGTTGTGCAGTCTGTGATGTCCAGCTGTTGTGCAGTGTGTGGTGTCCAGGTGTTGTGCAGTGTGTGGTGTCCAGCTGTTTTGCAGTGTGTGGTGTCCAGGTGTTGTGCAGTGTGTGGTGTCCAGGTGTTTTGCAGTGTGTGGTGTCCAGGTGTTTTGCAGTCTGTGATGTCCAGGTGTTTTGCAGTGTGTGGTGTCCAGGTGTTTTGCAGTGTGTGGTGTCCAGGTGTTTTGCAGTGTGTGGTGTCCAGCTGTTGTGCAGTGTGTGATGTCCAGGTGTTGTGCAGTGTGTGGTGTCCAGGTGTTGTGCAGTGTGTGGTGCCCAGGTGTTGTGCAGTGTGAGATGTCCAGGTGTTGTGCAGTCTGTGATGTCCAGCTGTTGTGCAGTGTGTGATGCCCAGGTGTTGTGCAGTGTGTGGTGTCCAGGTGTTGTGCAGTGTGTGGTGCCCAGGTGTTGTGCAGTGTGTGGTGTCCAGGTGTTTTGCAGTGTGTGATGTCCAGGTGTTGTGCAGTCTGTGATGTCCAGCTGTTGTGCAGTGTGTGATGCCCAGGTGTTGTGCAGTGTGTGGTGCCCAGGTGTTGTGCAGTGTGTGGTGTCCAGGTGTTTTGCAGTGTGTGATGTCCAGGTGTTGTGCAGTCTGTGATGTCCAGCTGTTGTGCAGTGTGTGATGTCCAGGTGTTGTGCAGTGTGTGGTGTCCAGGTGTTTTGCAGTGTGTGATGTCCAGGTGTTGTGCAGTTTGTGATGTCCAGCTGTTGTGCAGTGTGTGATGCCCAGGTGTTGTGCAGTGTGTGGTGCCCAGGTGTTGTGCAGTGTGTGGTGTCCAGGTGTTTTGAAGTCTTTGATGTCCAGCTGTTGTGCAGTCTGTGATGTCCAGCTGTTGTGCAGTGTGTGGTGTCCAGGTGTTTTGCAGTGTGTGCTGTCCAGGTGTTTTGCAGTGTGTGGTGTCCAGGTGTTTTGCAGCGTGTGGTGTCCAGCTGTTTTGCAGTGTGTGGTGTCCAGGTGTTTTGCAGTGTGTGGTGTCCAGGTGTTTTGCAGTGTGTGGTGTCCAGGTGTTTTGCAGTGTGTGGTGTCCAGGTGTTTTGCAGTGTGTGGTGTCCAGCTGTTGTGCAGTGTGTGATGTCCAGGTGTTGTGCAGTGTGTGGTGTCCAGGTGTGTGCAGTGTGTGGTGTCCAGGTGTTGTGCAGTGTGTGGTGCCCAGGTGTTGTGCAGTGTGTGATGTCCAGGTGTTGTGCAGTCTGTGATGTCCAGCTGTTGTGCAGTGTGTGATGCCCAGGTGTTGTGCAGTGTGTGGTGTCCAGGTGTTGTGCAGTGTGTGGTGCCCAGGTGTTGTGCAGTGTGTGGTGTCCAGGTGTTTTGCAGTGTGTGATGTCCAGGTGTTGTGCAGTCTGTGATGTCCAGCTGTTGTGCAGTGTGTGATGCCCAGGTGTTGTGCAGTGTGTGGTGCCCAGGTGTTGTGCAGTGTGTGGTGTCCAGGTGTTTTGCAGTGTGTGATGTCCAGGTGTTGTGCAGTCTGTGATGTCCAGCTGTTGTGCAGTGTGTGATGTCCAGGTGTTGTGCAGTGTGTGGTGTCCAGCTGTTTTGCAGTGATTGATGTCCAGGTGTTGTGCAGTCTTTGATGTCCAGCTGTTGTGCAGTGTGTGGTGTCCAGGTGTTGTGCAGTGTGTGGTGCCCAGGTGTTGTGCAGTGTGTGGTGTCCAGGTGTTTTGCAGTCTGTGATGTCCAGCTGTTGTGCAGTCTGTGATGTCCAGCTGTTGTGCAGTGTGTGATGTCCAGGTGTTTTGCAGTGTGTGGTGTCCAGGTGTTGTGCAGTGTGTGGTGTCCAGGTGTTTTGCAGTGTGTGGTGTCCAGCTGTTTTGCAGTGTGTGGTGTCCAGGTGTTTTGCAGTGTGTGGTGTCCAGGTGTTTTGCAGTGTGTGGTGTCCAGGTGTTTTGCAGTGTGTGGTGTCCAGGTGTTTTGCAGTGTGTGGTGTCCAGCTGTTGTGCAGTGTGTGATGTCCAGGTGTTGTGCAGTGTGTGGTGTCCAGGTGAGGTGCAGTGTGTGGTGTCCAGGTGTTGTGCAGTGTGTGGTGCCCAGGTGTTGTGCAGTGTGTGATGTCCAGGTGTTGTGCAGTCTGTGATGTCCAGCTGTTGTGCAGTGTGTGATGCCCAGGTGTTGTGCAGTGTGTGGTGTCCAGGTGTTGTGCAGTGTGTGGTGCCCAGGTGTTGTGCAGTGTGTGGTGTCCAGGTGTTTTGCAGTGTGTGATGTCCAGGTGTTGTGCAGTCTGTGATGTCCAGCTGTTGTGCAGTGTGTGATGTCCAGGTGTTGTGCAGTGTGTGGTGTCCAGGTGTTTTGCAGTGTGTGATGTCCAGGTGTTGTGCAGTCTGTGATGTCCAGCTGTTGTGCAGTGTGTGATGCCCAGGTGTTGTGCAGTGTGTGGTGCCCAGGTGTTGTGCAGTGTGTGGTGTCCAGGTGTTTTGCAGTCTGTGATGTCCAGCTGTTGTGCAGTCTGTGATGTCCAGCTGTTGTGCAGTGTGTGATGTCCAGGTGTTTTGCAGTGTGTGGTGTCCAGGTGTTGTGCAGTGTGTGGTGTCCAGGTGTTGTGCAGTGTGTGGTTTCCAGGTGTTGTGCAGTGTGTGGTGTCCAGGTGTTGTGCAGTGTGTGGTGTCCAGGTGTTTTGCAGTGTGTGGTGTCCAGGTGTTTTGCAGTGTGTGGTGCCCAGGTGTTTTGCAGTGTGTGATGTCCAGGTGTTGTGCAGTGTGTGGTGTCCAGCTGTTGTGCAGTGTGTGGTGCCCAGGTGTTTTGCAGTGTGTGGTGCCCAGGTGTTTTGCAGTGTGTGATGTCCAGGTGTTGTGCAGTGTGTGGTGTCCAGGTGTTGTGTGCAGTGTGTGGTGTCCAGGTGTTGTGTGCAGTGTGTGGTGTCCAGGTGTTGTGTGCACTGTGTGGTGTCCAGGTGTTTTGCAGTGTGTGGTGTCCAGGTGTTTTGCAGTGTGTGGTGCCCAGGTGTTTTGCAGTGTGTGATGTCCAGGTTTTGTGCAGTGTGTGGTGTGCAGGTGTTGTGCAGTGTGTGGTGCCCAGGTGTTTTGCAGTGTGTTATGTCCAGGTGTTGTGCAGTGTGTGGTGTCCAGGTGTTGTGCAGTGTGTGGTGTCCAGGTGTTGTGCAGTGTGTGGTGTCCAGGTGTTGTGCAGTGTGTGGTGTCCAGCTGTTGTGCAGTGTGTGGTGTCCAGGTGTTGTGCAGTGTGTGGTGTCCAGGTGTTTTGCAGTGTGTGGTGTCCAGGTGTTTTGCAGTGTGTGGTGTCCAGGTGTTTTGCAGTGTGTGGTGTCCAGGTGTTGTGCAGTGTGTGGTGTCCAGGTGTTGTGCAGTGTGTGGTGTCCAGGTGTTGTGCAGTGTGTGGTGCCCAGGTGTTGTGCAGTGTGTGATGTCCAGGTGTTGTGCAGTGTGTGGTGTCCAGGTGTTGTGCAGTGTGTGGTGTCCAGGTGTTGTGCAGTGTGTGGTGTCCAGGTGTTGTGCAGTGTGTGGTGTCCAGGTGTTGTGCAGTGTGTGATGTCCAGGTGTTGTGCAGTGTGTGGTGTCCAGGTGTTGTGCAGTGTGTGGTGTCCAGGTGTTGTGCAGTGTGTGGTGTCCAGGTGTTGTGCAGTGTGTGGTGTCCAGGTGTTGTGCAGTGTGTGGTGTCCAGGTGTTGTGCAGTGTGTGGTGTCCAGGTGTTGTGCAGTGTGTGGTGTCCAGGTGTTGTGCAGTGTGTGGTGTCCAGGTGTTGTGCAGTGTGTGGTGTCCAGGTGTTGTGCAGTGTGTGGTGTCCAGGTGTTGTGCAGTGTGTGGTGTCCAGGTGTTGTGCAGTGTGTGGTGTCCAGGTGTTGTGCAGTGTGTGGTGTCCAGGTGTTGTGCAGTGTGTGGTGTCCAGGTGTTGTGCAGTGTGTGATGTCCAGGTGTTGTGCAGTGTGTGGTGTCCAGGTGTTGTGCAGTGTGTGGTGTCCAGGTGTCAAATTAAAGTTCTTGTATTTCTCTGCACAGGAGATGGTAGTCGGGAGCCTGAAGCCAGGGACCAGGTACCGCGTGTCAGTGAGAGGGCATGGCGTGGCGGGGGAGGGGAGGCCGAGCCCCCCCAAGGATGTGACCACTGTGTCTCAAGGTAGGAGTCCCCACCTAGTATTCACAGCACCGAAAGAGACCTTTTCACCCAATAGGCTCAGTTGGCAGCACCCTCACCTCTGAGTCAGAAGGTTGTGGTTTCAGGTCCCACTCCAGATACTTGAGCACAATATCCAGGCTGACGCTTCAGTGCAGTGCTGAGGGAGTGCTGCACTGTCTGAGGTGCCGTCTTTTGGATGCGATGTTAAACCGAGGCCCCGTCTGCCCTCTCAGGTGGACGTAAAAGTTCCCATGGCACTATTTGGCAGAAGAGCAGGGGAGTTCTCCTCGGTGTCCTGGGACAATATTGATCCCTCAACCAACATCACTGAAACAGATGATCTGGCCATTATCACATTGCTGTTTGTGGGAGCTTGCTGTGCGCAAATTGGCTGCCACGTTTCCCACATTACAACAGTGACTACACTTCAAAAAGTACTTCATTGGCTGTAAAGCGCTTTGGGACGTCCTGAGATCATGAAAGGCGCTACAGAAATGCAAGACTTTCTTTTTCTTTCCAAAACCCACAACAACAAACACAAATTTCCCCATCGCCTGTTCTTCGGTTGGAGCACCTGGCGGAGCGTTTGAAGCTCCTGCTCCGGCGCCGCTGTCCTGAAATGGCAAACAGGCACCGGTTGGGCCGGCGCTCCGGCTGCCTGCTGATTGGTTGGCCCGGATGGAAGGTTGCCATGACAACAGTGACGGGGGGGTGGCGGGGGGGGGGGAAAGGTAAGTCATTCCCCATCGTTTACGGGACTGCTAATCGCCCTGTTACTGCCGGGCAGGAGGTCCCAGAATCTACCCCTCTGAATTATTAGCTGCCACCGGCCAATCCAGTCAGTGCAGCATGAACCTTGTTTTTCAACTTGAATGGAACAAATTGAGTTGGATCAATTGGCGCCCTGATGGCTCTGTTGACAATCACGCAGCCTCGGTGGAGCTTTCTGGGGCGTTTTATTGAATTAAAGCTTACGGAGTGAGTATTGACACACTGCGTCAGCCAATGAGTTGGAGGCGGGGAGGGGCGGGACATATGGCCTGACTTACAGTCATCTACTTTACAGCAAACAGAGTCTACTTTACAGCAAACAGAATCTATTTTACAGCAAACAGAGTCTATTTTACAGCAAACAGACTCTATTTTACAGCAAACAGAGTCTATTTTACAGCAAACAGAGTCTATTTTACAGCAAACAGAGTCTATTTTACAGCAAACAGAATCTATTTTACAGCAAACAGAGTCTATTTTACAGCAAACAGAATCTATTTTACAGCAAACAGAGTCTATTTTACAGCAAATAGAGTCTATTTTACAGCAAACAGAGTCTATTTTACAGCAAACAGAGTCTATTTTACAGCAAACAGAATCTATTTTACAGCAAACAGAGTCTATTTTACAGCAAACAGAGTCTATTTTACAGCAAACAGAATCTATTTTACAGCAAACAGAGTCTATTTTACAGCAAACAGAGTCTATTTTACAGCAAATTGAGTCTATTTTACAGCAAACAGAATCTATTTTACAGCAAACAGAATCTATTTTACAGCAAACAGAGTCTATTTTACAGCAAACAGAGTCTATTTTACAGCAAACAGAGTCTATTTTACAGCAAACAGAATCTATTTTACAGCAAACAGAATCTATTTTACTGTAAAGTGAGTCTATGTAAACAGAGTCATTGTGAACTACAGCAAACAGAACTCATGACCGACACTACAGCAACGTCTCCTGATAAAAGCAGGCTGATTTCTCTAGCTAGTTGCAGTGCGTGGAGGATAGTTACATAATACAAATGATGTGCGTAAAATCAATCCCAGTCACTGACAGCAGTGTGGTCTCCAGGGGAGATTGACGGGGGAATTACCCAATCATTCTCCAGTCTGGCCGGGACTTGTGCCACTCTATGCAGCCTAAAGTTTACTGTTGAAATGGATATGAAAGGATTGTATTAGCACTGGAAGCCCTTTCGTACTTCAATGGACCTGTTGGCTTTAATTGCAACAGTTGAAGGGATTTTTTGCCAATTAAACCAGTGCAGTTGGCAGAATTTGCTGGCCTCTCTCTGGTTTGGTGATGAATGGTCTGCCCGTCTATATTTTCACAGCTCGGTGCTTACCCCCAGACGCCCCGTCTAGACCCGAGGCCGCGGCCGTGTCCGACTCGGAGGTGGCGTTGTCATGGAAACCAGGGGCGAGGGCAGGGAGTTCGTCGCTGCTGTACTACATGGTGGAATATACCCGGTGAGTGTTGGTCAGAGACCGGAGTTGTAGTGTGCGTGGGGAGCTGGCAATCTAACGCGACGGTTGTTTGTACTGAGGGATCATAGGAACAGGAGGAGTCCATTCAGCCCCTCGATCCTGTTCCGCCATTCCAATTAGATCACGGCCGATCTGTATCTTAGCTCCATCTACCCGCCTTGGTTCCGTAACCCTTGCCCAACAAAAATATATCAATCTCGGTTTTGACATTTTCAATTGACCCTCAGCCTCAACGGCTTTTTGGGGGGAGTGTTCCAGATTTCCACTCCCCTTTATGCAAAGAAGTGCTTCCTGACATCACCCCTGAACGGCCTGACTCTAATTTTAAGATTGTGCTCCCCTTGTTCTATGTTGGTTAACAAGCAATCAAACCTTCAGTTCTCGAGAATGCTTCTCCTGCAGCTCATTATCTGACCCTCGGTGCTGTAAATCGGTGACTTTAATGGGGCGGCTTGCGCACAGGGGGAAGGTTTATTCAGGCACCGACTGACTGCAATTGGAGCCCTTTTAAATCTGCCCTGATTAGGGGAGGATGCACTGAAAGAGGCCATTGTGTGTTCCTGGCCAGGACAGTCCAATTAACAGGCTCCGAGAGTTTTTCACACAAAGCGATACTGCCCTCTGGTCAGACAGGAGCGAGCAGGCAGACACCACTCACTGTTTATAGAGGCTCCCCTTTCACCTCCCCCCCTCCTGCAGCCTCTTCCTGTCCCCTACAAGAGGGAATAAACAGAATTCCTCACGGCCTAAAGGAAATGCGTTTTTTTTAAAGCAATATCCCTGCTGCCACATGCAGGATATCCCAGCATTGTTTGCCCAGGGTCGGCCGACCCTGAACTAGCATCGTTCCCAAGGATAAACCTCCTCAGCATTCTTCTCCAAAAAACCTGCAGGCCCCAGGCTCCCCGGTAACCCACGGTTACTCACTGGCTCCCTCACAAGGGCCGAGGCTCTGTGCAAGGCCTTGCTGGAGTCCCGGACTCCAGAACTCTGCTGCGAGCCGCCCATGCGGGGCCGCGTGACCCGATACCCGGGATCGGCCGCCCCGAATTCAAAGGTGCCGCCCAAGAATGACCACCAGGCTAGCGAAGGGGGCAGGCTCTCTGGGTCACCCCAGCCTAGGCCCCAACGTCCCAGGTTAGGGAAGGGGGGGGGGCGAGGGAAATCCGGCCAGGCTTCACCTGTCTGTTGGAACCCTGCGGACATTGGACAAGGTTGGGGGGCCGGACTCGGTTGTGATGCTTTCCACAGTTGAACAGCTGGCCAATAAATACAGGCCATGAGGGGCCCCAGGTTCCGCTCTTGCTCTGTGCTGTGTCAGTCGGGTAGGAATACTGTGACTGGACAGGTCCATTAGATACACACAAGGGAGTTCAGTTACTGACTGGACCACCAGGATTGTTCGGTAAGCGAGGAGGGGGAGCAGGGGGTCTATTGATTTGTTTTTGCAGTTCTAATGATCTCACGATGGGGGGAGGGGCAGAGGGTGACGATACCCCCCTCACTGCTGAATTAGGCAGTGCCACACTGGCCCAGGACTCGAAGCTGTTACCCAGGGATGGGGGAAAGGGGAGGGAGGAGGAGAGGAGGGGAGGAGGGGAAGGAGGAGGAGGAGGAGAGCATGGGCGGGGGGAGGAGGAGGAGAATAGGGGGAGGAGGTGAGGTGGAGGAAGGGAGGAGGGGAAGGAGGAGGAGGAGAGGAGGGAAGGTGAGGGGGAGGAGGTGAGAGGAGATGGGGAAGGAGGTGGAGAAGGAAAACACGGGCGGGGGGAGGAGGAGGAGAGGGGGAGGAGGGAGGAGGAGGGGAAGGAGGTGGAGGGTGGGGAGTACGGGTGGGGGGGAGGATGAGAGGGGGAGGAGGGTGGGGAGTACGGGTGGGGGGAGGAGGGAGGAGGGTGGGGAGTACGGGTGGGGGGGAGGAGGGAGGAGGGTGGGGAGTACGGGTGGGGGGGAGGAGGGAGGAGGGTGGGGCGTACGGGTGGGGGGGGAGGAGGGAGGAGGGTGGGGAGTACGGGTGGGGGGGAGGAGGGAGGAGGGTGGGGCGTACGGGTGGGGGGGAGGAGGGAGGAGGGTGGGGCGTACGGGTGGGGGGGAGGAGGGAGGAGGGTGGGGCGTACGGGTGGGGGGGAGGAGGGAGGAGGGTGGGGCGTACGGGTGGGGGGGGAGGAGGGAGGAGGGTGGGGAGTACGGGTGGGGGGGAGGAGGGTGGGGAGTACGGGTGGGGGGGAGGAGGGAGGAGGGTGGGGCGTACGGGTGGGGGGGAGGAGGGAGGAGGGTGGGGCATACGGGTGGGGGGGAGGAGGGAGGAGGGTGGGGAGTACGGGTGGGGGGGGAGGAGGGAGGATGGTGGGGAGTACGGGTGGGGGGGAGGAGGGAGGAGGGTGGGGAGTACGGGTGGGGGGGGAGGAGGGAGGATGGTGGGGAGTACGGGTGGGGGGGAAGGAGGGAGGAGGGTGGGGGGGAGGAGGGAGGAGGGTGGGGCGTACGGGTGGGGGGGAGGAGGGAGGAGGGTGGGGCGTACGGGTGGGGGGGAGGAGGGAGGAGGGTGGGGCGTACGGGTGGGGGGGAGGAGGGAGGAGGGTGGGGCGTACGGGTGGGGGGGGAGGAGGGAGGAGGGTGGGGAGTACGGGTGGGGGGGAGGAGGGTGGGGAGTACGGGTGGGGGGGAGGAGGGAGGAGGGTGGGGCGTACGGGTGGGGGGGAGGAGGGAGGAGGGTGGGGCATACGGGTGGGGGGGAGGAGGGAGGAGGGTGGGGAGTACGGGTGGGGGGGGAGGAGGGAGGATGGTGGGGAGTACGGGTGGGGGGGAGGAGGGAGGAGGGTGGGGAGTACGGGTGGGGGGGGAGGAGGGAGGATGGTGGGGAGTACGGGTGGGGGGGAGGAGGGAGGAGGGTGGGGAGTACGGGTGGGGGGGGAGGAGGGAGGATGGTGGGGAGTACGGGTGGGGGGGGAGGAGGGAGGAGGGTGGGGAGTACGGTTTAATTGCCGCGTTTGGGAACATCTCCCTGACAGTGAGGTGTTGAGCAGCAGTGAAGGGGTTAACAGAGGGTTTGAAGATGTGCGATGGTGGGGTTGGGGAGGAGGTTGGAGCTGATCTGGGATTTTCCCTCCCCTCTGCCTGATCTGCCATATGCAGCGCAGGGATGGAGTGGCCGGAAGGATGGTCTCTGATTGCCTTCTCCTGGGAGAGTTTTTCTCCTTGATTACTTGCACATGGGATATTCTGAGCAGAGAGCTCCACAGCGTCTCCCAGTCCACCGGCCTTCCACTCCCAGCTCCTCCTCCTTCTCCTGCTCTTCCTCACAATCATCAAAACATTTCATTCCCTCTCCCCATCCGCGCCCCCCCCCCCCCCCCCCCGCCCCCCCACACTGATGGGGCATCGGGGACCCTCCGATACCTTCCCCATATGCCCATTCCTCCACGAGTCAGCTTAAGACAGTGAGCGCTGATTCGCTGGGCTAATCCACCATGTGGGGCATCACAGCCCAACACGATCTTGCCTCCTCTTACATATATATGCTCTCTGACTATATATGCTGTGCCCATATGTATTTCTTCACTTCACCTGACGAAGGAGCAGCGCTCCGAAAGCTTGTGATTTCAAATAAAGCTGTTGGACTATAACCTGGTGTTGTGCGACTTCTCATTTTTGTCCACCCCAGTCCAACACCGGCATCTCCGCATCATCCTCTTATAGGAACATCGGAGCAGGAGTGGGCCATTCAGCCCCTCGAGCCTGCTCCGCCATTCAATGAGATCATGGCTGATCTGCCACCTAACTCCCTAGACCCGCCTTTGGCCCATATCCCTTAATACCTTTGGTTAACAAAAATCTATCAATCTCAGACTTAAAATTAACAATTGACCCAGCATCAATTGCCGTTTGCGGAAGAAAGTTCCAATCTTCTACCACCCTTTGTGTGTAGAAGTGTTTCCTAACTTCACTCCCGAAAGGTCTGGCTCTAATTTTTAGACTATGTCCCCTAGTCCTGGAATCCCCAACCAGCGGAAATAGTTTCTCTCTATCTACCCTATCTGTTCCCCTTAATATCCTGAAAACTTTGATCAGATCACCCCTTAACCTTCTAAATTCCAGGGAATACAACCCTAGTTTGTGTCATCTCTCCTCGTAATTTAACCCTTGGCATCATTCTCTGATTGGCAGAGTTAGCGTCGGCAACTCTGATTGGACCGTTTCATCACATGACCTCCCGCCACCCACGCTCCAATCACCGGTCGCCCGGCTCGTCAATCAGTCAATAATGGCAGCTTCAATACCCACAATCCTCTGTGGTCCAGAAACCCCTCTATCCATCGCCAGTCCTGGAGGGTAGAAAATGTCCCAGAGATTTTTTTTTTCATCCGCACTGCTCGCCGGAGTGTCCGGGCGATGAATCCTTAATTCCGGGAGACTCCAGGACAATCCGGAAAGCTTGGCAACCCTAGGCAAAGTCCGCTGGAGCCCTGGGACCCCCCCCACCCCGGGGCCAGTAGTGACTCCCCCCATCTACTGTCCTGACTCGGATTAGCCAACCTTCTGCTACGACGCAGGCTGTTGCTTTTATGTTTGGCCTGCTGCTAACAGGTATCGAGACCCGTGTTCACTTTAAGCTGCGTGGCCGGGCAGCGCTCCAGGGGTCCCACGCAGACTTTCGAATGGGCCTCGCAGCCCGTTCTAGGGGCCGAGTGGCCAAGAAAAATTACAGGGAACATTAACCGAGACCCATCGCATGAGGCGGGCCTCCTAAGGTCCTGACTGTGTGCACCTTCCCCTAGATTATGGGGAGGAAAGGTCTGTGACCAGAACGTCAAGTCCTGATTTGAGGATGCAGAGATGCAGCAGCAGAATCTATCTGAACAATAGGACGCGCGAGGAAGGTTTAGAAAAGAAAAAAGAAAGAACTTGCATTTATATAGCGCCTTTCACGACCACCGGACATCCCAAAGTGCTTTACAGCCAATGAAGTACTTAGTAACGGAGGAAACACGGCAGCCAATTTGCGCACAGCAAGCTCCCACAAACAGCAGTGTGATAATGACCAGATAATCGGTTGTAGTGATGTTGACTGAGGGATAAACATTGGCCCCAGGACACCGGGGAGAACTCCCCTGCTCTTCTTCGAAATAGTGTCCTTGGGATCTTTTACATCCACCTGAGAGAGCAGACGGGGCCTCGGTTTAACATCTCATCCGAAAGACGGCACCTCCGACAGTGCAGCACTCCCTCAGCACTGCACTGGGAGTGTCGGCCTGGATTTCTGTGCTCAAGTCTCTGGAGTGGGGCTTGAACACAGAACCTTCCGACTCAGCGGAGGAATGCCACCGGACATAGAAACATAGACATAGAAGATAGGAGCAGGAGTAGGCCATTCGGCCCCTCGAGCCTGCTCCGCCATTCGATGAGATCATGGCTGATCATCCAAACTCAGTACCCTGTACCTGCCTTCTCCCCATATCCCTTGATACCTTTAGCTTTAAGAAATATATCTAACTCATTCTTGAATATATTTAATGACTTGGCCTCAACTACCTTCTGTGGTAGAGAATTCCACAAGTTCACCACTCTCTGGGTGAAGAAATTCTTCCTAATTTCTGTCCTAAATGGCTTACCCCTTATCCTTAGATTATGACCCCTAGTTCTGGACTCTCCGACCATCGGGAACATTCTTCCTGCATCTAGTTTGTCCAGACCTGTCAGAATTTTATATGTTTCGATGAGATCCCCTCTCATTCTTCTATACTCCAGCGAGTATAAGCCCAATCGACCCAATCTCTCCTCATATGTCATTCCTGCCATCCCAGGTATCAGCCTTGTGAATCTTCGCTGAACTCCTTCCATGGCAAGAACATCCTTCCTCAGATAAGGCGACCAAAACTGCACACAGTACTCAAGGTGTGGTCTCACCAAGGCCCTGTACAACTGCAGCAGGACATCCCTGTTCCTATACTCAAACCCTTTCGATATGAAGGCCAACATACCATTTGCCTTCTTCACCGCCTGCTGCACCTGCATGCTTACCTTCAGCGACTGGTGCACAAGGACACCCAGGTCTCGTTGCACTTCCCCTTCTCCCAATCTATTGCCATTCAGATAATAGTCTGCCTTTCTGTTTTTGACACCAAAGTGGATAACCTCGCATTTATCCACGTTAGATTGCATCTGCCACGCTTCTGCCCACTCACCCAACCTGTCCAAATCATCCTGGAGTTTCTCGGTATCCTCCTTGCAGCACACACGCCCACCCAGCTTTGTGTCGTCTGCAAACTTGGAGATATTACATTTAGTTCCCTTATCTAGATCATTAATGTATATTATGAATAGTTGGGGTCCAAGGACCGATCCCTGCGGTACCCCACTAGTCACAGCACGGAGACACGGGAATTGAGAGGATTGTGACTCTGGCTGGTGTGACCTCCATGGGTCTCTGCATGTGGTAAACATAGCCTTGGGCCCACGCAAGGGATTCTCTCTGTCTACTACTCTCTCGTCTCCAGTGTATGCAGTCTGGGGACAAGGAGGAGGGGGGATCTATCAGCTTATTAACACACTGCTTAACTGTTTAATTCTTTCTACCATCTGTGTGTCATTTTCTTCCAATAAATTGAACTCATTGGGCCGTTAAACGATGCTGACAGATTGGTGTCAGTGGTGCTGGTCACAAATGATCGTCTTTTCCCGCTGCCCTTTCCCTCTCCCCTCCCCCCACCACACATGGAGCTATTTAGACTGTTCCGCCTTTTGTTTGTTCTCTTTGTCCAATTTTTAATGTCAAACATGAATTGAGCAATGTGAAGATAATTACAGGCTGGAGGCTCTTTCGAACGTTTTAATGGAATTAAAGAGTAGGCCATAGATTGGAGCACTGAGCTGAGTAAATCTGCTTTTCTCTCTCACTTGCTCTCTCACAATCACCCCCTCCATTCTTTCTTCCCTTTCTTTTCCTTCTTCTTTCTCTCTGTCTCTCTCTTTTCTCTCCATTTCTCTCGATCTTCATTTCTCTGTCTTTTTCCCTAGTTTTCTCTCCTATTGCTTTCTCTGTCTCTCTCTCTCTCTCTTCCATCGTTACTTCTTTCTCTCTCCTTTCTCTCTCTCTCTTTTATCCCTCGAGCTCTCTCCATCCTCATATCTCCCAAGGTAGCTGATTTCAATCAGATATTTAAGCGTTGGAAGGAAGCAGGAGGTTAAGTAGAAGTCATAAGACAACTGGATGTTGAACTCTGTTTTGTAACCAACTTCCAGCTGCCAAGATCAGTGGAGTAGGTCAATGATAGAGGAGAGTATATAGGGGCTGTGGGAGGAGATTAAATGGGTGGGTAGAGTCTATGATAGGGGAGAGTGTACATGGGCTGTGGGAGGAGATTAAATGGGTGGGTAGAGTCCATGATAGGGGAGAGTGTACATGGGCTGTGGGAGGAGATTAAATGGGTGGGTAGAGTCTATGATAGGGGAGAGTGTACATGGGCTGTGGGAGGAGATTAAATGGGTGGGTAGAGTCTATGATAGGGGAGAGTGTACATGGGCTGTGGGAGGAGATTAAATGGGTGGGTAGAGTCCATGATAGGGGAGAATGTACATGGACTGTGGGAGGAGATTAAATGGGTGGGTAGAGTCCATGATAGGGGAGAGTGTACATGGGCTGTGGGAGGAGATTTAATGGATGGGTAGAGTCCATGATAGGGGAGAGTGTACATGGGCTGTGGGAGGAGATTAAATGGGTTGGTAGAGTCCATGATAGGGGAGAGTGTACATGGGCTGTGGGAGGAGATTAAATGGATGGGTAGAGTCCATGATAGGGGAGAGTGTACATGGGCTGTGGGAGGAGCCAGTTTGATGGGCTGAATGGCCTTTCTTGTTCTTATGGAGCTGGGATATTCTAGGATTGGGGAGGGGCGGGGGTGTAGTTGGCCCCGAGAGGGGGTGGAATGCTTTGCCCTGCAAGTTTCTCTCGTAATACTTGAACTGCTATTCTTGAGCAGTTATAAAATATAAGAGGACCATTGTGCATTCTTCATGGTCTGCTCGAAAGCTTCGAGGACTACGGTGGTTAAAAGAGGCCGCCTGTTTTTGTGATTCACCCCGGCCCTCCAAAGGAGACGTCCTTCAGCAGAATCTATTACCGTCGGAGAGCTGTTGGCAGGCAACCTTCAGAATCGCAAACCGCCGGCCCTACAGGAAGTGAGAGACTGCAGCGCGTGACATTCCCAACACTGACCCTTTGTGTTTATGCTAAAATAAAAAATAAAAATACAGCTATGAACTTGGAGCGGAAATAATCAGTGAGGCTGTTGCCCAGTTTAGTTAATCAAGGAGCTTTGTCGCACCGACCTCTCCAAATTCAGAACTTCGTCCCTCCCTCCATCTCCCCTCCCTCCATCTCCCCTCCCTCCATCTCCCCTCCCTCCATCTCCCCTCCCTCCATCTCTCCTCCCTCCATCTCCCCTCCCTCCATCTCCCCTCCCTCCATCTCCCCTCCCTCCATCTCCCCTCCCTCCATCTCCCCTCCCTCCATCTCCCCTCCCTCCATCTCCCCTCCCTCCATCTCCCCTCCCTCCATCTCTCCTCCCTCCATTTCTCCTCCCTCCATCTCCCCTCCTTCCATCTCCCCTCCCACTATCTCTCCTCCCTCCATCTCCCATCCCTCTACCTCTCCTCCCTCCATCTCCCCTCCCTCCATCTCCCCTCCCACTATCTCTCCTCCCTCCATCTCCCATCCCTCTACCTCTCCTCCCTCCATCTCCCCTCCCTCCATCTCCCCTCCCACTATCTCTCCTCCCTCCATCTCCCATCCCTCTACCTCTCCTTCCTCCAGCTCCCCTCCCTCCATCTCCCCTCCCTTCATCTCCCCATCTTCCATCTCCCATCCCTCCAGCTCCCATCCCTCTACCTCTCCTCCCTCCATCTCCCCTCCCTCCATCTCCCCTCATTCTATCGATCCTCCCTCCATCTCCCCTCCCTTGATGTCCCCTCACTCCATCACATCTACGTCCATCTCCCCTCATCCCATCTCCCCTTATCCCATCTTCACTCCCTCCATCTCCCCTCCTCTGACAGTCCAAGTCCTTTTATAACTGAATTTTGATGTCACCTCAACAGTACTCTTTAATTTACTCACCTTCTCTCCTACTCTTTTCAATCTTGCTCTTGCCCTGGGCTGTGAATCTTGGTCCTCCTATTTGTGTTTCTCAATAGAAAAGTTCTGGGCCTGTCACTGCTCTGAGGGATTCTCTCTCTCACCTCCCCGTGGAACCAGGCAAGTTAACAGCACAGAAGGGGGCCTTTCAGCCGGCTCTTTGCTGGAGCAATTCGAACCTAATTCAACTCTCCTGCTCTCTCCCCATAGGCTCACCTCGTCCTCGGCTGTCCATATTTATCCCAATTTCCTTTAAAAGATGCAACATTCAGTGACACAACCATTCCCTGTTACAAAGCATCCCATGCGACAACAACCCTCTATATTGTAACATTCCATTTCCCTGCCCCCAACACTCCGCCCACACTTTTCTGAGTTTGAAATGGTCCAATCCCCCTCAGTACCAGGGTAATGTAGTGTGTTGGCCATGTTACTGACATAGTAATCCAGAGTCCTGGACTAATAATCCGTAGAATGTGAGTTCACATCCCACCACGGCAGTTTGTGAATTTCAATTCATTTTTTTAAAAGTCTGGAAATAATATTAAGGCTGTGGATCAGTAAAAATGAAACTGTCGGATTGCCATTAAAACCCGACTGGTTTACTAAATGTTCTTTGAGAAAGACTTGCATTTATACAGCGTCTTTCATGACCTCAGGACGTCCCAAAGTGCTTTACAGCCAATGAAGTACTTTTTGAAGTGTAGTCACTGTTGCAATGTAGGAAAACATTACAGGGAAGGAAACCTGCCGTCCTTCCCTGGTCTGGGCTTATACGTGACTCCAGTCCCACACCATCATGGTTGACTCTTACAGTGTCAGACGTGGCTCAGTGGGCAGCACCCTCACCTCTGAGTCCGAAGGTTGTGGGTTCAAGTCCCACAATCTCTGGATTACTATGTCAGTAACAAGAGACTTGAGCACAAAATCCAGGCTGACACTCCAGTGCAGTGCTAGAGGGAGTGCCGCACTGTCGGCGGTGCTGTCGTTCAGCGATGATGTTAAACTGAGGCCCTGTTTGTCCTTTCAGGTAGATGTAAAAGATCCCATGGCACTCTTCCGAAGAAGCACAGGGCTGTTATCCCTGGTGTCCTGGCCAATATTTATCCCTGAATCAACATCACTAAAAACAGATTGTCTGGTCATTATCACATTGCTGTTTGTGGGAGCTTGCTTATGCGCAAATTACCTTCCTTCCTCCCTCCCTCTGAAGTGGGCCTAGCAAGCCTCTCAGCTGTAACAAACCTGCTACCAGTGGTTCAAGATGAAGGCCCACCACCACCTTCTCAGGGCAACTCGGGATGGGCAATAAATGCCGGGCCTTGCCAGCGACGCCCACATCCCCAGAATGAATTTTTTAAAAAGCCCCCCTCTCCATCCCATCCACCCAGGCCCCTCACCCACATTGTTTTCCTGTTTCTGACAGCTCTACATTCCCACCCTCCTGTTATCTGGGCTTTTCCTTACAAGCGCAGTATAAATCTTATAAACTCTATTAATCTTTTAATCCCTGGATTTCGGCTGTGTGTTTTTTTCTGTGATTGGCCCGTAATTTGCTGTCAAAGTAACGGCGAGGCTAACGGCGCGCGGTGTTATTTATGCGCAAAATGCCCCGGCCACCTCGGGCGAGGGGCAGACGCGCGGTTAAACGGGGAAAAGCGAAAGTCACTGTCGGAGATGCCCCGCGCCAACGTTGGCCTCAGGAACGCGGCACCGCGCAGTCTGGCTCACCATTCAAATGCCTTGAGCAGCGTGACGTTCCGGTATTTGTGCGGTCGATACGAACTAAACTGGCCGCAGAAAGTTAGGGCCTGAACTGGCGCAAGGAGCCTATTTTGGAGACTTTTGAGGTCCGAGCAGATTTAATTAATTAATCCCGGTTTAGCTGTCAGGGATTCGTTTAGCGACGTGGTAATTGTGAATTACAACCAGTCAACCTCTCTGGCACTGAACATTAACTATTACAAGTGTGGAGGCTCATTAGGTTTTAATTGTTGGAGATTTCTTTTTTTTTAAATGTATAATTATTTTATTTTTTAACTTTCTTTCTGTGTCTCTTTTTATCCCCCCCAATCCAGTCTTTCTTTCCCTCTCTTTATTTTTCTTTCTGTACCTGATTTGACATTGAATTCACCCATTCTGATTTGCTGCGCTGTTCATTTCACCATCCTTCAATCTGATTGGTTGAGGAGGTACACAGTTGCTTGTCCTGTTCACTCAGCTGCCCTGTAGGGGGCGCCGTGCTGTTTCCATCGCCCACTTCTAGCAACTTGCAGCGCAAAATATCGTCAACTTTAAACGGGCAAGAGCAGTCCGACTAACGGCGGGCGCCATTCATTGGCCTGTCACAGCAGATTCTGGGCTAATGACCTCTAACGCTGAGAGGTTGTTTCCCCCTGGCTGGAGAGTCTAGAACTAGGGGGGTCACAGTCTCAGAATAAGGGGTCGGCCATTTAGGACTGAGATGAGGAGGAATTTCTTCACTCAGAGGGCGGTGAATCTTTGGAATTCTCTACCCCAGAGGGCTGTGGATGCTGAGTCATTGAGTATATTCAAGGCTGATATCGATAGATTTTTGGACTCTAGGAGAATCAAGGGATATGGGGATCGGGCGGGAAAGTGGAGTTGAGGTAGAAGATCAGCCATGATCTTATTGAATGGTGGAGCAGGCTTGAGGGGCCGAATGGTCTTCTCCTGCTCCTAATTCTTATGTTCTTATTGTTTGAACCTCGCTCCAGACAGTCCCGACGAGTGGCGACCGGAGCTCTGGCTCTGAGTTCTGGGTTGACATCCAATGGGATTCTCACGTCCGGTGGGTGTGGGTAACCCCCCCACCCCCGCCACCCTAATCTAATAGGTTGTGGAGCCCATAAAACCCTCCCACCATATCGGACTAACCTATACTGGTATAAAAGTGATTGCAGCCATGGAAGGAGTGTTCACCTCGTGGCCTTTCAGACTGTTAATCAGCCTGGCGAATCCTTCCACTACCGCACACTGCTCTCCAAGGGGAAGCGTGTGAAGATGCGAAAAAGAAAGAAAGAAACTCTTGCATTTCTATAGCGCCTTTCACGAGCACTGGACGTCCCAAAGTGCTTTACAGCCAATGAAGTACTTTTTGAAGTGTAGACACTGTTGTAATGTAGGAAACAAGGTAGCTAATTTGCGCACAGCAAGCTCCCACAAACAGCGATGTGATAATGACCAGATAATCTGTTTTAGTGATGTTGATTCAGGGATAAATATTGGCCCAGGACACCGGGGATAACTCGCCTGCTCTTCTTCAAAATAGTGCTTTTACATCCACCTGAGAGAGCAGACAGGGCTTCGGTTTAACAGCTCATCCGAAAGACGGCACCTCCGACAGTGCAACACTCCCTCAGTACTGCACTGGGAGTGTCGGCCTGGATTACGGGCTCAAGTCTCTGGAGTGGGACTTGAACCCACAACCTTCTGACTCAGAGATGAGTCAGAGAAGACAATGATAACACCCCCTGTCATCAGCCCATGAATCCTTCCACTCCCTCACACTGCTCTCCCCTCTCATTGACTTACCCAACGTGGATTCTTCCACTGGGTTTGACCTCATCCAATGAAGACATCCTCATTCTAAATCGCATCTCTGACTTGACTCTTCTGCATTTTCAACATGTCCATCTCTGACCCAAATCTCCTCACCATCACCTCCAGAACCTGCTCAAGCACCGTCACACGGAGACACTGGGCAGGGTGGGACAGGTGGGATTTAATACAATGTAATGCTGTGCGGTGTTAAGAGGCGCCGCCCATTGTTCATTAAATGGGGTTTGCCACATACAAAACACACGGATAAACCTGTGAAACAGTGAGAGGCAAACCGAACGACTGTTCCATATCTGCTTGATATTCAGAGAATCTGGGATTAGGAGTCAGCAAAGAACAATGGCATCTGCATCCCGCATCACGGAATAGAGTAGCCGGGGGATATTTCATCAGAAAAAACTGCCAAACACAAACCACAACGCATTTCCACCATCTGCTTTAGAAACTGGACACTTAAACTATCTGCACTTCTTTCTAGCAGGGAACAGTCAATTCACCAGCTGCTTATTCCTGCCCAACTCCATCCTTGACCCCTCCGTAACCACTCTCTAACCCTTCCCTCACCCACTCTATTACCACTCTCTAACCCTTCCCTCACCCACTCTATTACCACTCTCTAACCCTTCCCTCACCCACTCTATTACCACTCTCTAACCCTTCCCTCACCCACTCTATTACCACTCTCTAACCCTTCCCTCACCCACTCTATTACCGCTCTCTAACCCTTCCCTCACCCACTCTATTACCACTCTCTAACCCTTCCCTCACCCACTCTATTACCACTCTCTAACCCTTCCCTCACCCACTCTATTACCACTCTCTAACCCTTCCCTCACCCACTCTATTACCACTCTCTAACCCTTCCCTCACCCACTCTATTACCGCTCTCCCCTTCCCTCACCCACTCTATTCCCACTCTCTAACCCTTCCCTCACCCACTCTATTACCACTCTCTGACCCTTCCCTCACCCACTCTATTACAACTTTCCCCTTCCCTCACCCACTCTATTACCACTCTCTGACCCTTCCCTCACCCACTCTATTACCACTCTCTAACCCTTCCCTCACCCACTCTATTACCGCTCTCCCCTTCCCTCACCCACTCTATTCCCACTCTCTAACCCTTCCCTCACCCACTCTATTACCACTCTCTGACCCTTCCCTCACCCACTCTATTACAACTTTCCCCTTCCCTCACCCACTCTATTACCACTCTCTAACCCATGTACAGTCAACCTTATAGTGCACTCTACCCACCCATTTAAAACTCCAGCTCCTTACAGCTCTGCTATTCCACCCTGGCCTGCATGTTTACCACACTCAGCGTCTCTCCCCCTGCCCCAGGTCCCTCAGTATTGGAACCCTAGTCTCCCCAGGAGTATTTGATAATCCCTATTTAATTCACCCTCCAGTCCCATGCCCAACCTTTGGTTTATCCAGCTCCCTTTTGAAGGGGTTAATCCAGTTGGAATCTCTGTCACTCTCTGGGAGTCCATTGGCACATAACCGGCTGTCAGTGGAATTTTGTCTCTTTAATATTTGACTAATTTTAAAGTTGTGCGCTCGTCCCCTTTGATGTGCGAGACTCTAACTTACAGTGGACGTGGTGCTATTTATTTTCTGACTTGTTTCCCTCCCTAGGTCTGAACTTAATGGCAGCTGGACACTGATAGGGGAGCGAATCCAATCGGAATCCATGGTGATCAAGGGGCTGGAGGCGAACACACGGTACCAGTTTGTGGTGCAGGCTGTCAACGCTCATGGCCCGAGCTTGCACAGCGACCCCAGCAACGCTGTCAAGACGCTCGGTGAGTTCCAACACTTCACCTTTAAATAAGGGGCGGAACGAACCCTCGGACTGGCCGGGAGCTGTAGGTGAAAAGGGGGGAATATAAATCTAGAGCCCGGTCTCAAGAACAGGCTGCGGACTTGAGTTTGGGCCTCGCAGGCCTCTAGCGCCTCCTGGTGGCCAGTTACAGGAGCCATTGGCGCCAGCTACAGCACAGGCCTTGCGACCTTTGCCCTGTAGGTTACAACAAAAAAAATTGAGTTTCAAAGTATAAAAAGAAGAAACTAACTTAAACACAACGTAAAACAGCCAGAAATAATAGTACAAGTTGGGGTAATAGTACCCTAAGTGCATGCTGGGATACCCAAATGGCCTCCCTGTTGACGCTGCACGAGGCCGCGAAAAAGGATTGCCGTGAAAGAGCTACTCCGACATGTTTACATTTATTTTTCAAATGGCTAAAAGTTCTAGAGCTTTTAGACGCAACCGTTCAGAAAGAAGGGACACCTTGCGGCCCGGGTAACTCTGTGGCTCAGTGGGTAGCGCACTTGCCTCTGAGTCAGAAGGCTGACACTGCAGTGCTGAGGGAGGTGTCAGAGGTGCTGTCTTTTGGAAGAGACGTTAAACTGACGTCTGCCCTCTCAGGTGGACACTATTTCGAAGAAGAGCAGGGGAGTTCTCCCCAGTGTCCTGGGGCCAATATTTATCCCTCAATCCACAGCACTAAGACAGATGATCTGGTCATTACCACATTGCTGTTTGTGGGAGCTTGCTGTGCGCAAATTGGCTGCCGCGTTTCCCACATTACAACAGTGACCACACTCCAAAAAGTACTTAATTGGCTTTTAAAAGAGCTTTGGGACGTCCAGTGGTCGTGAAAGGCGCTGTAGAAATGCAAGTCTTTCTTTCTTTCTTTCTTTTAACTCATCGACCGAGGGTGAGAGGAAATTGGAGAAGGAGCCTTGCGCCCGGGCCGTCTCTGGCGCCTCCTCGTGGCCATTCGGCTCGGCTCCTTTTCCAATTCCTTTCACTTGGGCCAAACCCGCGGAGACTGTGAGACGTCTTCGGTTGGCTAGTTTAGTTTCCAGGTGTCCAGTGGGACGTCTCCCGACGGACGGGAGTGGCCCAACCCATGGGGGTGGCGGGGCTTCGGGCTGGTTGCAGGGGGGGGGCCGCACTACCTCTTTGTGGCTTCTCCTCCGTCTGTCTTGTCTGTGCTCCCTCCTCCTGTCCTGCGATGTCTCAGTAGGAATTGTAACAAAACTCATACCTTTGCCTCAGCC
This sequence comes from Squalus acanthias, assembly GCA_030390025.1. Classification (NCBI taxonomy): domain Eukaryota; kingdom Metazoa; phylum Chordata; class Chondrichthyes; order Squaliformes; family Squalidae; genus Squalus; species Squalus acanthias. Next base: position 261,918,402 of record CM059425.1, read on the forward strand.
GCGTCCTCGGAACGCGGGCATTGCTCGAGGCAAAATGACCGAGGTCCATCTAGATCACCGTCTACCATCCTGGTAGTCGCATGATACAACAGTCATGGAGTTGTTGACCAATCACAGCCATCAATCTCTATCAATGAGTCTACAACAGACCCAGACATGAGGCGAGGAAACCCCCAGAGGTGAAGAGCTTTGGGAACCAGAGGTCCAAAGTCGCCTGTTCCACCCGAGCATTCTACACTCACCCCACGTCACGTCTCAAATTACTCCCATACTTTATCCCAAAAGGTTATTTTCTGAAAGAAATCTGTCTAAATTGTATTTGAATGAATCAATACTAACCGCTTCCACCGTCTCCCGAGGGAGCCTGTTTCATGGATTGGCCACTCACTCACTGAAATAATGGCCCGTATTTTCCGATCGGAGACTTCCTGTGTGCGGAGGCCTCTGATCTGGAAAAAATCTACGCCCTTACCTGAGGGCTCCCGAGGTCCGGACATTTCCGCTCCTGGGCCTCTCCGCGACGAAATGCGCAGGGCCCAGGTATCCCAGGGGCGCCTGCGGTTCGCAAGTATTAGATACAGGTAGACCTTGCGATACAGGTAGACCTTGCGATACAGGTAGACCTTGTGATACAGGTAGACCTTGTGATACGGGTAGACCTTGTGATACGGGTAGATCTTGTGATACGGGTAGACCTTGCGATACAGGTAGACCTTGTGATACAGGTAGACCTTGTGATACGGGTAGACCTTGTGATACGGGTAGATCTTGCGATACAGGTAGACCTTGTGATACGGGTAGACCTTGTGATACGGGTAGATCTTGTGATACGGGTAGACCTTGCGATACAGGTAGACCTTGTGATACGGGTAGACCTTGTGATACGGGTAGACCTTGTGATACGGGTAGATCTTGTGATACGGGTAGACCTTGTGATACGGGTAGACCTTGTGATACAGGTAGACCTTGTGATATGGGTAGACCTTGTGATACGGGTAGACCTTGCGATACAGGTAGACCTTGTGATACAGGTAGACCTTGTGATACAGGTAGACCTTGTGATACGGGTAGACCTTGTGATACGGGTAGATCTTGTGATACAGGTAGACCTTGTGATACAGGTAGACCTTGTGATACGGGTAGACCTTGCGATACAGGTAGACCTTGTGATACGGGTAGACCTTGCGATACAGGTAGACCTTGTGATACGGGTAGATCTTGTGATACAGGTAGACCTTGCGATACAGGTAGACCTTGCGATACGGGTAGACCTTGTGATACAGGTAGACCTTGTGATACAGGTAGACCTTGCGATACGGGTAGACCTTGAGATACGGGTAGACCTTGTGATACAGGTAGACCTTGTGATACAGGTAGACCTTGCGATACGGGTAGACCTTGTGATACGGGTAGACCTTGCGATACAGGTAGACCTTGCGATACAGGTAGACCTTGTGATACAGGTAGACCTTGTGATACAGGTAGACCTTGCGCTACAGGTAGACCTGTCAAATGTATGAATGGAAATCACTCCAAAAACACATCAAAACATTAAATACATTTAAAAAAAATCAAGTTTTTAAAATTAGTTAAAATTACATTAAATTAAATATTTTAAACAAAAATTTTATTTTTTGAAAAAGAAATTAAAGTTTTTTACGGGGCTAAAAATAAACTTACCTTTTTTAAAAGTATTTTTTAAATTACAAACGAGTGAAATTTTTTTTTTAACTTTTTTAAAATTCTTATGCTGGTAAAAGCAGTCCTTACGCACGCTTTTACCAGGTGCAAGATTTTTAAGGGATTTCAGCGGGCGGAGGTTGTACAGAAAGCGGAACTCTCCACCCGCAGAGGACCTTCTCCAGGGCAGGCGTGCGATCTGTCAAGATCGGAAATGCCGGTTTTCAGCGCATACGCTTTGCACGCCTGAAACCGGCATTTGCGAGGTCCCTATAGGTGTCTACACAGCTCGTTCACACCCGTGGGGGTCGGAAAATACGGGCCAACGTTTCCTTGGGATCTGTCTGTGAATCCGTGCAACAATCCTCTATTAGTGAAAGAGATGCTGGGGTTTGTCCCCCAGTGTGTGTGTGTCACTGGGGTTTGTCCCCCAGTGTGTGTGTGTCACTGGGGTTTGTCCCCCAGTGTGTGTGTGTCACTGGGGTTTGTCCCCCAGTGTGTGTGTGTGTCACTGGGCGTAGCATCGCTCCTTTCTCGTTTTCCGCTCCTGCCGCACATGAGGTCCAGTGAGGGACACCAGCGAGTACGGCCGTGGGCCGTGGGGACCTCTCCGACATCACGCCCTTCCTGCCGACGGTAGTGGCCTAGCAGACCCTGGAGGTCGTTTGTCAAAGAATTACGCACCAACACTTCGTCCCAGCACTGGAGTGAGTTGAACAATTCCTTCAGTGAGGACAAAGAGAAAACTTGCATTTATATAGCGCCTTTCACGGCCTCCGAGCGTCCCAAAGTTCTTCACAGCCAACGCTGTACTTTTGAAGTGTAGACACTGTTGGGAACGTAGGGAAATGCGGCAGCCAATTTGCGCACAGGCTTTAAAAAAATTTATTCCTGGGATGTTGGCGTCGCTGGCAAGGCCAGCATTTATTGCCCATCCCTAATTGCCCCTTGAGCAGGTGGTGGTGAGCCGCCTTCTTGAACCGCTGCAGTCCGTGTGGCGAAGGTACTCCCACAGTGCTGTTAGGGAGGGAGTTCCAGGATTTTGACCCAGCGACGATGAAGGGACGGTCGATATATTTCCAAGTCAGGACGGTGTGTGACTTGGAGGGGAACTTGGCAGGTGGTGGTGTTCCCATGCGCCTGCTGCTCTTGTCCTTCTAGGTGGTAGAGGTCACGGGTTTGGGAGGTGCTGTCGAAGAAGCCTTGGCGAGTTGCTGCAGTGCATCTTGTAGATGGTACACACTGCAGCCACGGTACGCCAGTGGTGGAGGGAGTGAATGTTTAAGGTATCAACCATTGGATAATGGTAGGCTTCATATCCAGCCGGTTGGATCATGCCTTTATCGAATGTGTACTGGCGCCAGGGGAAAGGAAGTGAGGGAAGGTGCGTGGGAGATGGGTGGAGGGGAGGGGAGGCCCCATTGACTGTCGACGTTCCCATGACCAATATTAGGATAGCAATTGCTAAAGTAGAAGGTCCACCACCAACTTCTGAGGACAACGAGGGGCGGCCAATCAATGTGGCCTCACCAGCGACCCAACTATTCAATGAAAGTAGGATGTTTTGGAAGTGGAAGAAAGTCAATAACACAAAATATTAGGTGAAGTTTTGAAATATCGGAACCTCAGTTTCCATCCAGGCCCTGGGATCAGGCCCAGCGTGGAGCCGAGCAGCTTGAACTCTAATCCTGTGAAGTTAATTGGGTAATAAAAGAGATTTAGAAAACAGCAGGGTGCAAGCCCAGCATCTGTGCCGTGGACAGGCCTGGACTGAATCTCCGAGACTTGCTGATATTTTAGTCAGGGCAGCTTAACCCTTGCTGCACCGAGGCTCAATTTGAGAGGAGTGGGGGGGGGCGGGGTGGTTGTGGTGGGGCACGTCACAGGAGCCAGGCAAGCGCCAGAAATATTCAATCAATGCCTACCGACTGTGATCATAGAATCATAGAAATTTACGGCACAGAAGGAGGCCATTCGGCCCATCGTGTCCATGCCGGCCGACAAAGAGCTATCCAGCCTAATCCCACTTTCCAGCTCTTGGTCCGTAGCCTTGTAGGTTACGGCACTTCAAGTACTTTTTAAATGTGATGAAGGTCTCTGCCTCGGCCACCCTTTCAGGCAGTGAGTTCCAGACCCCCACCACCCTCTGGGAATCGAGAACTCACGGTTCGACCTATCGGGAGCCCGATCTGGTCTCTGATAGGGAGGAACCTCAGCAAATTGCTGAATCATTCTCAAACCAGCACGGAGAGTGAGATCCCATTTCTCAGCCCCCCTGGCCCCCCACCACCGGCCCAACTCCTCCAGTCTGAGTCTGAAGGTCATGGGTTCAAGTCCCGCTCCAGAAACTTGAGCACATAAACCAGGCTGACACTCCCAGTGCAGTGCTGAGGGAGTGCTGCACTGTCGGAGGCTGCCGTCTTTCGGATGAGACGTTAAACCGAGGTCCCGTCTGCCATCTCAGGTGGACGTAAAAGATCCCATGGCACTATTTTGAAGAGGAGCAGGGGAGGTCTCCCCGGTGACCTGGCCAGAATTTATCCCGCAACAAACACACATGATCTGGTCATTAACGCATTGTCTGTTTGTGGGAGCTTGCTGTGCGCTAATTGGCTGCCACGTTTCCTAAATTACAACAGTGACCACACTTCAAAAGTACTTCATTGGCTGTAAAGCGCTTTGGAACACCCTGAGGTTGTGAAAGGCGCTATAGAAATGCAAGTTCTTTCTTTATATAGTGCAGGACAGCCCCAGATTGATCTCAGACCTGTGCTAAGTTGCCCTCAGCAGGTCGGGGGGGGGGGGGGCGAGGGGAGGTGTGGGGGGGTGTTAGATTTACAACTCGTCTCAGTATCCCTTTTGCAGGGTGGGGGGTAATCAGCCCACTCCACGATTATCAACATCGTCATGAGCTCCAGAGGCCAGTGAACTATTCCGGTGTGAGGAGGTGCAGGTCCCTCTGGAAACATAGAACATAGAAACATAGAAAAATAGGAGCAGGAGTCGGCCATTCGGCCCTTCGAGCCTGCTCCGCCATTCAATATGATCATGGCTGATCCTCTATCTCAATACCATATTCCCACTCTCTCCCCATACCCCTTGATGCCTTTTGTGTCTAGCAATCTATCTATCTCCTTCTTAAATATATTCAGTGACTTGGCCTCCACAGCCTTCTGTGGTAGAGAATTCCACAGGTTCACCACCCTCTGAGTGAAGAAATTTCTCCTCATCTCAGTCCTAAATGTCCGACCCCGTATCCTGAGACTGTGACCCCTCGTTCTAGACCCCCCAGCCAGGGGAAACATCCTCCCTGCATCCAGTCTGTCTAGCCCTGTCAGAATTTTATACGCTTCAATGAGATCCCCTCTCATTCTTCTAAACTCTAGTGAATACAGGCCTAGTCGAGCCAATCTCTCCTCATACGACAGTCCTGCCATCCCAAGAATCAGTCTGGTGAACCTTCGCTCACTCCCTCTATGGCAAGTATATCCTTTCTTAGGTAAGGAGACCAAAACTGCACACAGTACTCCAGGTGTGATCTCACCAAGGCCCTGTACAACTGTAGTAAGACATCCTTGCTCCTGTACTCAAATTCTCTTGCAATGAAGGCCAACATACCATTTGCCTTCCTAACTGCTTGCTGCACCTGCATGTTTGCTTTCAGTGACTGGTGTACAAGGACACCTAGGTCCCTTTGTACATCAACATTTCCCAATCTATCACCATTTAAATAATACTCTGCCTTTCTGTTTTTCCTACCGAAGTGGATAACTTCACATTTATCCACGTTATACTGCATCTGCCATGTATTTGCCCACTCACTCAACTTGTCTAAATCGCCTTGAAGCCTCTTTGCATCCTCCTCACAACTCACAATCCCACCTAGTTTCGTGTCGTCAGCAAACTTGGAAATATTACATTTGGTTCCCTCATCCAAATCATTGATATATATTGTGAATAGCTGGGGCCCAAGCACTGATCCCTGTGGTACCCCACTAGTCACCGCCTGCCACCCCGGAAAAGATCCATTTATTCCTACTCTCTGTTTACTGTCGGTTAACCAATTTTCAATCCATGCCAGTATATTACCCCCAATCCCACGTGCTTTAATTTTGCACACTAACCTCTTATGTGGGACTTTATCAAAGGCCTTCTGAAAATCCAAATACACCACATCCACTGGTTCTCCCTTATCTATTCTACCAGTTACATCCTCAAAAAACTCCAGTAGGTTTGTCAAACATGATTTTCCTTTCATAAATCCATGTTGACTTTGTTTAATCCCGTTGATATTTTCTAAGTGTCCTGTTATCACATCCTTTATAATAGACTCTAGCATTTTCCCTACTACTGATGTTAGGCTATAGTCTGTAGTTCCCTGTTTTTCTCTCCCTCCTTTTTTAAATAGTGGGGTTACATTTACCACCCTCCAATCTGGGAGAGTGGGGGTGAGGTTCCTAGAGAGCAAATAATAAAAATGACAACAGAGAAGGTCATAGACTTAGGTAGCAGTGGGGAAATTAAAAACCAGAGTGTGTCAGGAAGGAGCAGAAGGTATGGAGTAAAAGGTAAAGTAATAAAAAGGGCAAAAGCAGGAACTAAGTGTCACAAAAAATATTTGAAAGTTCTCTATCTGAATGCACGTAGCATTCATAACAAAATAGACGAGTTAATGGCACAAATAACTACATATGGGTATGATCTTGTGGCCATTACAGAAACATGGCTGCAGGGTGACAATGCCTGGGAATTAAACATTCCAGGTTATTTAACGATCAGGAAGGACAGGCAGGAAGGAAGGGGAGGTGAGGTGGCTATGTTAATAAAGGAAGGAATCACTGTAATACAGAGAAATGATATTGGGTCAAAAGATCAGGATAATGAAACAGTTTGGGTGGAGATAAGGAATAATAAGGGGAAAAAAACTCTAGTGGGCGTACTCTATAGGCCTCCGAACAGTTGCAACTCTGTTGGACGGAGTATCAATCAGGAAATAGTTGAGGCTTGTAATAAGGGAACATCTATAATTATGGGGGATTTTAACTATCATATTAATTGGACAAATCAAATTGGGCAGGGCTGCCTTGAGGATGAGTTCATTGAGTGTATTAGGGATGGGTTTCTTGAGCAGTATGTAACTGAACCGACCAGGGGGCAAGCAACCTTAGATCTGGTCCTGTGTAACGAGACAGGATTAATTAAAAATGTCCTAGTAAAGGATCCCCTTGGAATGAGTGACCATAACATGGTTGAATTCCATATTCAATTAGAGGGTGAGAAGGTTGGATCTCAAACAAGCGTGCTAAGCTTAAATAAAGGAGACTATGAAGGTATGTGAGCGGAATTGAGTAGAGTGGATTGGGAAAATAGATTAAAGGGTAAGATGATACATGATCAGTGGTGTACATTTAAGGAGTTATTTTACAACTTCCAAAAAATATATATTCCACTGAGAAGAAAAGGGTGTAAAAGAAAAGACAGTCATCCATGGCTAAGTAAAGAAATTAAGGATAGTATTCGACTAAAAACAAGGGCCTATAAGGTAGCCAAATCTAGTGGGAGGATAGAGGATTGGGAAAACTTTAAAAGACAGCAAAAAATAACAAAAAGATTGATTAAGAAAGGGAAGATAAATTATGAAAGTAAATTAGCAAAAAATATAAAAACAGATAGTAAGAGATTTTATAGTTATATAAAAAGAAAAAGGGTGGCTAAAGTAAATGTTGGTCCCTTAGAGGATGAGACCAGGAAATTAATGGTGGGAAATATGGAGATGGCAAAAACACTGAATGAATATTTTGTATCAGTCTTTACAGTAGAGGACACTAAGAATATCCCAACACTGGACAAACAGGGGGCTATGGGGGGGAGGAGCTAAACACGATCAAAATCACTAAGGAAGTGGTACTTGGTAAAATAATGGGACTCAAGGCAGATAAATCACCTGGACCTGATGGCTTACATCCTAGGGTCTTGAGGGAAGTGGCGGTAGGGATTGTGGATGCATTGGTAATAATTTTCCCAAACTCCCTGGACTCAGCAAAGATCCCGGCAGACTGGAAAACTGCTAATGTAACACCCTTATTTAAAAAGGGCAGTAGACAGAAGGCTGGAAACTATAGATCGGTTAGCCTAACATCTGTGGTAGGTAAAATTTTGGAGTCCATTATTAAGGAGACAGTAACGGGACATTTGGATAATCATAATTTAATAGGACAAAGTCAGCATGGTTTTATGAAGGGGAAGTCATGTTTGACAAATTTGCTGGAGTTCTTTGAGGAAGTAACATATAGGGTGGCTAAAGGGGAACCAGTGGATGTGGTGTATTTAGACTTCCAAAAGGCATTTGACAAGGTGCCACACAAAAGATTATTGCTTAAGATAAAAAATCGCGGGATTCGGGGTAATATTCTGGCATGGATAGAAGATTGGCTATCTAACAGAAGGCAGAGAGTTGGGATAAATGGTTCATTCTCAGACTGGCAATCAGTAACTAGTGGTGTTCCGCAGGGGTCAGTGCTGGGTCCCCAACTCTTTACAATCTATATTAACGATTTGGAGGAGGGGACCGAGTGCAACATATCAAAGTTTGCAGATGATACAAAGATGGGAGGGAAAGTAGTGAGTGAGGAGGACATAAAAAACCTGCAAGGGGACATAGACAGGCTAAGTCAGTGGGCAGAGATTTGGCAGATGGAATACAATACTGGAAAGTGTGAGGTTATGCACTTTGGCAGGAAAAATAGTCGAGCAAGTTATTATCTTAATGGCAGGAAACTGGAAAGTACTGAAGTACAAAGGGATCTGGGGGTCCTGGTGCACGAAACTCAAAAGGTTAGTATGCAGGTGCAGCAGGTGATTAAGAAGGCCAATGGAATGTTGGCTTTCATTGCTAGGGGGATAGAATATAAAAATAGGGAGGTATTGCTTCAGTTGTACAAGGTATTGGTGAGACCGCACCTGGAATACTGCATACAGTTTTGGTGTCCATACTTAAGAAAAGACATACTTGCTCTCGAGTCAGTACAAAGAAGGTTCACTCGGTTAATCCCAGGGATGAGGGGATGGACATATGAGGAGAGGTTGGGTAGATTGGGACTCTACTCATTGGAGTTCAGAAGAATGAGAGGCGATCTTATTGAAACATATAAGATTGTGAAGGGGTTGGATAGGGTGGATGCGGGGAGGATGTTCCCGATGATGGGTGAAACTAGAACTAGGGGGCATAGTCTTAGAATAAGGGGCTGCTCTTTCAAAACTGAGATGAGGAGGAACTACTTCACTCAGAGGGTGGTAGGTCCATGGAATATGCTGCCACAAAAAGCTGTAGCAGCTACATCATTACATAAATTGAAAACAGAAATAGACAGTTTCCTAGAAGTAAAGGGAATTAAGGGTTACGGGGAGCGGGCAGGAATTTGGACATGAGTCTAGGTTCGGATCGGTTATGGCCCTGTGGGTAGTGTAGCGGGCCCAGGGGCCGTGTAGCCTGATCCTGCTCCTATTTCGTGTGTCCAATTCTGTTAGGTTCAGGAGATGGTTCTGTGATAGTAGATTGGCGGTTAGGATCAGATCAGCCATGATCTTATTGAATGGCAGAGCAGGCTCGAGGGGCCAATTGGCCTACTCCTGCTCCTATTTCTAATGTTCTTATGTTCTTATGTTCTTATCTGCAGGAACTGTTCCATAATCTATAGAATTTTGGAAGATAACAACCAATGTATCCACTATTTCCATGGCTACCTCTTTAATACTCTGGGATGCAGATTATCAGGCCCTGGGGATTTATCAGCTTTCAGTCCCATTAATTTCTCCAGCACTATTTTTTTACTAATACTAATTTCCTTTAATTCCTCCTTCTCACTAGACCCTTGGTTCCCTGGCATTTCTGGGAAGTTATTTGTGTCCTCTTCCGTGAAGACAGAACCAAAGTATTTGTTTAATTGCTCGACCATTTCCTTGTTCCCCATTATAAATTCTCCCGTTTCTGACTGTAAGGGACCTACATTTGCCTTCACTACTCTTTTTCTTTTTACATACTTGTAGAAGCTTTTACAATCCGCTTTTATATTCCTTGCAAGTTTACTCTCATACTCTATCTTTCCCCTCTTAATCAATCTCTTGCTCCTTTTTTGCTGAACTCTAAACTGCTCCCAATCCTCAGGCTTGCTACTTTTTCTGGCAACTTTATATGACTCCTCTTTGGATCTAATACTATCCTTAATTTATTTTGTTAGCCATGGTTGGGCCGCTTTTCCTTTTGTGTTTTTGCGCCAGAAAAGAATGTATAACTGTTGCAATTCATGCATTCGTTCCTTAAATGTTAGCCATTGCCCATCCACCGTCAAGTCTTTTAATGAAGCTCCCCAATCTATCATAGCCAACTCCCTCCTCATACCTTCGTAGTTTCCTTCGTTTAGATTTAGGACCCTAGTTTCGGATTGGACTACTTCACTTTCCATCTTAATGAAGAATTCTATCATGTTATGGTCACTCTTCCCTAAAGGACTCAAGATTATTAATTAACCCCTTCTCATTACATAATACCCAATCTAGGATAGCCTGTTCCCTAGTTGGCTCCTTAACATACTGGTCTAATAAACCATCTCGTACACACTCCAGGAATTCATCCTCCACAGTATTATTGCTAATTTGGTTTGGCCAGTCTATATGTAGATTAAAGTCACCCATGATTACTGTTATTACCTTATTTAGTTTATGCCTCCCTTGTTACATGCATCTCTAATTTCCTGTTTGATGCCGTCCCCTACATTACCACTACTGTTTGGAGGCCTATATACAACTCCCACCAATGTTTTCTGCCCCTTGGTGCTTCTTAGCTCCACCCAGACTGATTCTACATCTTGATTTTCTGTTCCAATATCCTTTCTCACTATTGCTCTGATTTCATCCTTTGCTAACAAGGCCACCCCTCCTCCTTTTCCTTTTTGCCTGTCCTTCCTAAATATCGAATATCCTTGGATATTCAGCTCTCAGCCTTGGTCACCCTGCAGCCATGTCTCCGTAATCGCAATTATATCGTATCCGTTTACATCTATTTGCGCTGTTAATTCATCTACCTTATTACGAATGCTTCGTGCATTCAGATACAGTGCCTTTAGATTTGTCTTTTTAAAATTTTTAGACATCTTAACATTTTTTTGTACTATGGCCCTATTTGTCTTACCATTTTTTTTTACCCGGACCCTATTTGTTATTGCACTCTTTTGTTTGTACGCTTTTAAAACATAAGAACATAAGAAATAGGAGCAGGAGCAGGCACTAAGGGATTGCACAAGGGTGTATCGTTAATATTTTTGGTGTAAATATGTGTTCACGGATTATTGATAAATTTATTCATTCACTTACCATTCTTTTGTGGTGTCTGTCATTTCAGCTTTGTGGTGTGATACGGTCTGCGAGAGGGATGGAATGATGGGGATGTGGTGAGAAAAGGGGATGTGGGCTTTAAGTCAACCTGGTGTGAGGCTGGAGGTCTGGTTGCAGGAGGTGGCAGAGTTCTGTCACCACCTCCTTGGTGAGCTGGAGCCGTCTAATACACTACTCCTCGCTTAGTTGAAGGTAGGAGAAGTGCTCTCGGAATACCCTCGGAGGGTAAGGCCTCCTGGTGAGAGCCCTGATGGCCCTCCTCATCGATCTGTGTACATGTTCCTGTATTTCTCGCTGCCTACGCTCCCTCCGCTGTAGATCCTGGAGGGCGAGGAGCCAGTATAGCCCCCATTAATGTTATCAAGTATAGCAGTTTGAATCTTTGAAGAATAAATGTAGCTACTTTTTAGTTGCCAGAAGACTCCTGATAGAAAAGAACCTTGAAATTACTGAATGAAACTTGCAGTGGGTAAAACTGACAAGAAACCATTGAAACTGCACTAACCTGACAGCTGCAAGTGATTACTGATGATCCCTTTAAATAACGTCCCTGGAGCCAGCTTCCTGGTGCTGAACACCAGCTCTCCCTGTCGGTGTTTACTCCAGGCACTGAGGTAGGTGGCGACAATCAGTTTAGCAAATTGGGTGGTCAGTGAGCATTGCATACTCACTGATGTCATGATCTACCTGGCGTTGATGTTCCCGGCGATAACTCTTACTGGCAGTGCTACAGGGCGATGGGATTTGGTGTGTGGTGCTGGGTTCGCATCGCCCCAGCGATACTGCTCTAGTGCCCCATTAGTGCCATCTACTGGTGCTAACGGGTGGCGCTAAGGGGATGAATTTTTCCCCCCAGGAGACTGCGGTTGCCCACATCTCTCCTCCTCCCTCCTCTCCTGAGAGCTGAAGTACAGATCCTACAGGCACTAACCATATCCCCAGGTTCTCATTCTTCATATGAAGAATTGAGTAGATTGGGCCTATACTCTCTGGAGTTTAGAAGAATGAGAGGTAATCTCATTGAAACGTACAAGATTCTGAGGGGGATTGACAGGGTAGATGCTGAGAGGTTGTTTCCCCTGGCTGGAGAGTCTCGAACTAGGGGGCATAGTGTCAGGATAAGGGGCCGACCATTTAGGACTGAGATGAGGAGAAATTTCTTCACTCAGAGAGTTGTGGATCTTTGGAATTCTCTGCCCCAGAGGGCTGTGGATGCTGAATCGTTGAGTATTTTTAAGGCTGAGATCGATAGATTTTTGGGCACTAAAGGAACTGAGGGATATGGAGATCGGGCGGGTAAGTGGAGTTGAGGTCGAAGATCAGCCATGATCTTATTGAATGACGGAGCAGGCTCGAGGGGCCGAATGGCCGACTCCTGCTCCTAATTCTTATGTTCTTATGTGACAGTGAATGTGATGGTGTCAGTGTAATTCTCATGGCCCATCCTGCCTGCTCCCCACATTACTGCAATATAGACACTCCCCCAACGCTCCCATACCACCACCCCAACCGGAAGCCATGTAATCTCCAGGGAGATGCGGAAAAAACCATGGTTCAAAAAGCCCAGGGAGAATTTGAGAGGTGGTGATCGTGGGGAGGGAAATATTGTTTTTGCTGACCAATTGTCTCTCTCCTGTCGACGGCAAGCAGAGCGGAGGGTTTCTACGGAGCGGACTTTCCGTTACGATGTGGACCCTGGGTACAGGTTCGCAGGTACAGGCCCCATCCCAGCTCATCAGCGAGACATCCATTCAGCCATCCCCCACCCACCCCACACACGCCCTCTCACTCTAACAGCGTGCTGGCCGATCGCTAACACCTCATCTCACCGCTCTGCTCATTCACCATCACGATCGTGGGAGGGCGATTGGAATTGTCAAAAGGTCACCCTGAGCTGCATGGAGACACGGGGTGTTGGTTGGGCGGGGGCGGGGGGGCGGAGAAGGCGGGGGCGGGGGTGGCGGAACACACACACGCACAAAAACGCTGTGTGTTTTTTATTTAAAGCCAAGGCTCATGGGGCAGGACAGCTGCATACATGGAGACATACAGAAAAACAGATTGAAAGAGCTTCTACAAGTATGTAAAAAGGAAGAGAGCAGCAAAAGTAAACGTTGGTCCCTTAGAGGCTGAGACAGGTGAAATTATAATGGGGAATAAAGAAATGGCAGAGACTTTAAACAAATATTTTGTATCTGTCTTCACGGTAGAAGACACAAATAGCATACCAAAAATAGTGGGGAACCAAGGGTCTAATGAGAGCAAGGAACTTAAAGTAATTAATATCAGTGGAGAAAAAGTACTTGAGAAACTAATGGGACTAATAGCCAACAAATCCCCCAGACCTGACGGCCTACATCCTAGGGTTCTAAAAGAGGTGGCTGCAGAGATAGTGGATGCATTGGTTGTGATCTTCCAAAATGATCCCAGCAGATTGGAAGGTAGCAAATGTAACCCCGCTATTCAAGAAAGGAGGGAGACAGAAAACAGGGAACTACAGGCCAGTTAGCTCGAAATCAGTCATCGGGAAAATGCTGAAATCCATTATTAAGGAAGTGGTATCAAGGCACTTTGAAAATCATAACATGATTAGGCAGAGTCAATATGGTTTTATGAAAATAAAATCGTGTTTGACAAATTTATTAGAGTTTTTTGAGGATGTAACTACAGGAAACTCTCTCTTAACCAGCACCTAAATATCTGGAAATCTCTCTTAACCGGCAAAATTCAGGAGTAGGTTCAGGTAAGTTTTACTATATATTAGTGGCCGTTTAACCGGGGCTCCTGGATCTGTGGCTGTGTAACCGGGGTTCCTGCACTAGTGCGGTGCAACCGGGGCTCCTGCACCTGTGGCCGTGTTCGGGGCTCTTGTACCTCGGTAAGTATACCTCTCTGTAATCCGGACCTTTTGATCAACCGGCACCATGCCGGTCCCGTCGGTGCCGGATAATAAAGAGTTTCCTGTAGTAGGGTAGATAAAGGGGAACCAGTGGATGTAGTATATTTGAATTTCCAAAAGGCATTCGATAAGGTGCCACATAAAAGGTTGCTATGCAAGACAGGGGCTCATGAAGTTGGGGATAATATATTAGCATGGATAAAAGCATTGGTTAATGGACCGAAAACAGAGAGTAGGGATAAACGGGTCATTTTCCGGTTGGCAGACTGTAACTAGTGAGGTACCGCAAGGATCAGTGCTGGGGCCTCAGCTATTTACAATCTATATCAATGACTTAGATGAAGGGGCAGAGTGTAATAGATCCAAGTTTGCTGACAATACAAAACTAGGTGGGAAAGTAAGTTGTGAGGAGGACACAAAGAGAAAGAAAGAAAGAAAGACTTGCATTTATATAGTGCCTTTCACGACCACTGTTGTAATGTGGGAAACACGGCAGCCAATTTGCGCACAGCAAGATCCCACAAACAGCAATGTGAAAATGACCAGATAATCTGTTTTTGTTATGTTGGTTGAGGGAGAAATATTGGCCAAGACACCGGGGTTAACTCCCCTGCTCTTCTTCGAAAGAGTCTGCAAAGGGATATAGACAGGCTAAGTGAGTGGGCAGTAAGGTGGCAGATGAAGTATAATGTAAGGAAATGTCAGGTTATTCACTTTGGTAGGAAGAATTGAAAAACAGGACATTTTTTAAATGGTGTAAAACTATTAAATGTTGGTGTTCAGAGAGATTTAGGTGTCCTCATACAGGAAGCACAGAAAGTTAGCATGCAGGTACAGCAAGCAATTAGGAAGACAAATGACATGTTGGTCTTTATTGCAAGGAGGTTGGAGTACAAGACTAAGGAAGTCTTATTACAATTGTACAAGGCTTTGGTGAGACCACAGCTGGAGTACTTACACAGTTTTGGTCTCCTTATCTGAGGAAGGATATACTTGCCTTAGAGGCGGTGGAACGAGGTTCATTAGAATGATCCCTGGGATGAGAGGGCTGTCCTATGAGGAGAGATTGTGTAGAATGGGCCTATACTCTCTGGAGTTTAGAAGAATGAGAGGTGATCTCATTGAAACATACAAGATTCTGAAGGGAATTGACAGGGTAGATGCTGAGAGGTTGTTTCCCCTGGCTGGAGTGTCTAGAACTAGGGGGCATAGTCTCAGGATAAGGGTCGGCCATTTAAGGCTGAGATGAGGAGGAATTTCTTCACTCAGAGGGTTGTGAATCTTTGGAATTCTCTACCCCAGAGGGCTGTGGATGCTCAGTCGTTGAGTATATTCAAGATAGAGGTCAGTAGATTTTTGGCCTCTAGGGGAATCAAGGGATATGGAGATCGGGCGGGTAAGTGGAGTTGAGGTCGATGATCAGCCATGATCTTATTGAATGGTGGAGCAGGCGCGAGGGGCCGAATGGCCGACTCCTGCTCCTAATTCTTATGTTCTTATAGAGGAGGGGAGAGAAGAGAGAGGTTAAGCAAAAGAAAATGGACACAAAGCTTGAGTATTCGAAGCCTGTAGATTGTGGAGGAAGGGAAGACTGAGGGAAGTTGAAGAGCTTCAGAGTCTAGAGGTTCTGGGAAAGAGCGAGTTGCTCCCGTTTCCAAGGCTCCCTCGATGTCTCAGCTGGGTAAAGCAGTGATTGGCTGAGGTACATAGAGCAGGACATTGGCTGCTTGATCCCAGGTCTGTAGCACAGTGGGCAGCACTCTCGCCTCAGAGTCAGAATGTCATGGGTTCAAGTCCCACTCCAGAGACTTGAGTGCAAAAATCTAGAATGACACTCCCAGTGCAGTGCTGAGGGAGTGCTGCACTGTCGGAGGTGCCATCTTTCAGATGAGACTGAGGCCTGTTTGCTCTCTCAGGTGGATGTAAAAGATCCCATTGCACTATTTCGACGATGACCAAGCGAGTTCTCCCTGGTGTCCGGGCCAATATTTACCCCTCAACCGACACCTAAAACAGATTATCTGGTCATTCATCTCATTGCTGTTTGTGGGATCTAGCTGTGCACAAATTGGCTACCGTGTTTCCTACATTACAACAGTGACTACACTTCAAAAAGTGCATCATTGGCTGTAAAGCGCTTTGGGAAGTCCTGAGGTTGTGAAAGGCGCTATAGAAATGCAAGTTCTTTCTTTATGTAGAGCAGCACAGCCCAGGTGGAACCGTGGACTGTGGTGCATTAGATAACCTCAGCAGGGAGAGCGGAGCGGGGCGGGGGGAGAGTGAGGCGGGGGCGGGGGAGGAGAGCAGAGCGAGGTGGGGGAGAGAGCGGGGCGGGGGGGGAGAGTGAGGCGGGGGCGGGGGGGGGAGAGCGGGGGCGGTGGGAGGAGAGCAGAGCGGGGCGGGGGAGGAGAGCAGAGCGGGGCAGGGGGTTTAGATTTTCAATTGCCCTCAGTTGCAGGGTGGGGGAAAATCAGCCCACTCCCCGTGGGAGTAAACATTGTGAATAAAATGACAAACCTCTGAGCACTTTACCTGACCACAGCTGTCCAATTAGGATTTAATACCGTTGATCACTATCTTCTATTTCCTGTTGTCTAGCGACATTATTATCCAATTTACTACGTCCTTCATCACAAGGCTTCCAGAATGGCAGCAGACATCTTATCAAATAGCTCCTTGAATGTGTAATTACTGACAACATCAATAACTAGCATTTATATAGCACCTTTAAAGCAGTAAAGACACGGGACCACATAAGGAGATATTAGGACAGGTGACCAAAAGCTTGGTGAAAGAGGTAGGTTTTAAGGAGTGTTATAAAGGAGGAGAGAGAGAGGTGGAGAGGTGGAGAGGTTTAGGGAGGGTTTAGCAAGCAGCTGAAGGCACAGCTGCCAATGGTGGAGCGATTAAAATTGGGGATGCTCAAGAGGCCAGAATTGGAGGAGCGCAGATATCTTGGGGGGTTGTGGGGTTGGAGGCGGTTACAGAGAGAGGGAGGGGCGAGGCCATGGAGGGATTTGAAAACAAGGATGAGAATTTTAAAATCCAGGCCTTGCTGGACCGGGAGCCAATGTAGGTCAGCGAGCACAGGGGTGATGGGTGAACGGGACTTGATGCGTGTTCGGATACGGGCAGCAGAGTTCACTTTCCTATTATCCAGCTCCATCCTCTCGGAATGGAACACACTGGCCTGACCTCCTCTCCTATACCCAAGTTGGCTTGGACTTCTAATCGCTCCTCAATTGCTACCTTCAAAACAGGTTTTGCTATTTTTCCACCGACAGGCGTCCAAGGTTACGATTCCCCCAGTCTGGTGTCCGACGCTTTGTTTTAAGACTCTGGGACGACATCGGCTGTTTTCCAATTCTTTAGGACTGCTGCTGTATTTAATATAAGCGTAGCACACCCCCCTACCACCCCCCCCCCATTAAAGGGACACTGTACAGTTGAGGTTTGCCTGGGGGCGGCGATAGCCAATCGGCAGCTCGTTTTACACTCCGCCCCACTTTCTTTCCCGTTGACTTTAGTGGAACAGGAAACCGGGCGTCCGATTCGCTACCGTCCGTTTTACACTTCTGCCCGAGATGAATTTCACCTCCCGTGTCTTCACAAAGTAGCTGAGGATATTGTTTCTTTTAGTATGATGGAGAAACTGTTTCCAGTGGCAGGAGGGTTGGTAACCAGAGGAAACTGACTTAAGGTGATTGGCAAAAGAACCAGAGGGGAGATGAGGAGAATTTTTTACACAGCGAGTTGTTGTGATCTGGAACGCGCTGCCTGAAAGGGCGGTGGAAGCAGATTCAATAGTAACTTTCAAAAGGGAATTTGATAAATACTGGAAAAGAAAGTATTTTCAGGGCTATGGGGAAAGGGCAGGGGGAGTGGGGCTAATTGGAGAGCTCTTTCAAAGAGCCGGCACAGGCACGATGGGCCGAATGGCCTCCTCCTGTGCTGTATCATTCTATGATTCTAGTAGAAGAAGAGAGGCCAGGCAACATTGGGCAGTATGTTCCAGGAACCCTCGGGGTGGGTGGGGGGGGCTTGTTTTCTTTGGAAGAGAGACGTGGAGGTGACCTAATTTTTAAGATCACGAAGAAGGATTGATAAAGTTAATCCTGTCAGTCGTTCAAATCCTAGGATCTGCTGGTTAGAGTGAGGACAGCCAGGAGTAGGAAGGGCAGCTGGCTGTAGACCTATTCAACCAAGGGGCAATTGAGCTGCGGAATGAGTTACCAGCAATGGACATTGAAGAGGTCAGGGCCAATGGCATCAAGAGACAATTGGATATGTTTATGGGGAGACAAGGGAATGAGGGTACTAGTGAGAAGGCAAGTAGCTGGGGTTGAGGGATATGGTGGGAAGGTGGGTTGATGGGGTTGAGGGATATGGTGGGAAGGTGGGTTGATGGGGTTGAGGGATATGGTGGGAAGGTGGGTAGGTGGGGTTGAGGGATATGGTGGGAAGGTGGGTTGATGGGGTTGAGGGATATGGTGGGAAGGTGGGTAGGTGGGGTTTAGGGATATGGTGGGAAGGTGGGTTGATGGGGTTGAGGGATATGGTGGGAATGTGGGTAGGTGGGGTTGAGGGATATGGTGGGAAGGTGGGTAGGTGGGGTTGAGGGATATGGTGGGAAGGTGGGTAGGTGGGACTGAGGGATATGGTGGGAAGGTGGGTAGGTGGGGTTGAGGGATATGGTGGGAAGGTGGGTAGGTGGGGTTTAGGGATATGGTGGGAATGTGGGTAGGTGGGGTTGAGGGATATGGTGGGAATGTGGGTTGATGGGGTTGAGGGATATGGTGGGAAGGTGGGTAGGTGGGACTGAGGGATATGGTGGGAAGGTGGGTAGGTGGGACTGAGGGATATGGTGGGAAGGTGGGTTGATGGGGTTGAGGGATATGGTGGGAAGGTGGGTAGGTGGGGTTGAGGGATATGGTGGGAAGGTGGGTAGGTGGGGTTGAGGGATATGGTGGGAAGGTGGGTAGGTGGGACTGAGGGATATGGTGGGGAGTCGGGTAGGTGGGGTTGAGAGATATGGTGGGAAGGTGGGTAGGTGGGACTGAGGGTATGGAGAAGGCAAATAGGTGGGGTTGGGAGATACGCTGAGAACATGAGTTATATGGAGTTGACATCCAAACCAAAGATGGATGGGTTTGTTGGGTCTAATGGCTCTTTCCTATTGCTAATAATTCTTGGTCTGGAATTACCCTCCTTAAACCCCACCATTGGCGGCCGTGCCTTCAGCTGCCTGGGCCCCAATCTCTGGAATTACCCTCCTAAACCTCACCATTGGCGGCCGTGCCTTCAGCTGCCTGGGCCCCAATCTCTGGAATTACCCTCCCTAAACTCCGCCGCCTCTCTCTTCTCCTTGAATACCCTCCTTAAAATCCATCTCTTTGACCAAACATTTGTTCGCCTCTCCTAACATCTCCTTCTTCGGCTTGGTATCCATGTTTTGATTACGCCTCTGTGAAACGCCTTGGGACATTTTCCTACATTAAAGCGCTGTATAAATACAAGTTGTTGTTCAGTTCATTTGGATTGCAACAGCATGCGATGAAAAGATTTGCTAAGCATTCTTTCATGTAGATCTGGCCCATTAATTAATCCAGGGTGGGTCCCACATGGTCCGGTTGCTTTGTGAACATTCAGCGGCTCCATCTTTCTCCTTTCATTACTGACTCCTGTTTTGCCCATAAACCTGGAAGTGTCTCCCACGCCTCTGTTTTTCACAAGGGAAGACCAGTGTTTTCTGCAGTGAGAACTTGTAGATGATCAGATTCACCAGAATGATGCCAGGGCTTCAAGGGTTAAAGTATGAGGGCAGGTTGCATTGCCTCGGCTGGTATTCCCTAGAGTGTCGAAGGTCGTGGAGTGATCTAATGGAGGTGTTTAAAATGATATAAGGATTCAATATAGTCCCTATGGAGAAACTATTTCCTCTGGTGAGTAATCCAGAACGAGGGGGCTTAACCTTAAAATGACACCAACAACAACTTAAATTTATACAGCGCCTTTTTTAACGTAGTAAAACGTCCCAAGGTGCTTCACAGGAGCGATTATCAAACAAAATTTGACACCGAGCCACATAAGGAGACATTAGGACAGATGACCAAAAGCTTGGTCAGAGAGGTAGGTTTTAAGGAGCGTCTTAAAGGAGGAGAGAGAGGCGGAGAGGTTTAGGGAGGGAATTCCAGAGCTTAAGGCTGGGCATCTGAAGGCCCGGCCATCAATGGTGGAGCGATGAAAATCAGGGATGGGCAAGAGGCCAGAATTGGAGGAGTGCAGAGATCTCGGAGGGTTGTAGGGCTGGAGGAGGTTACAGAGATAGGGAGGAGCGAGGCCACGGAGGGATTTGAACACAAGGATGAGAATTTTAAATTCGAGGCGTTGCTTAGCTGGGAGCCAATGTAGGTCAGCGAGCACAGGGGTGATGGGCGAATGGGACTTGGTGCGAGTTAGGACACGGGCAGCCGAGTCTTTAGTGAGCTCACAGAGGGTGGAAGATGGCAGGCCGGCCAGGAGAGCGTTGGAATCGTTAAGATTAGAGCTAGGAGTGAAATCAGGAAACAATTTTTCACACAAAGGGTAGTAGAAATCTGGAATGCCCCCCTCCCCCCCCCCCCACAAAGAAAATGCTGTAGATGCTGGGGGTAAATTGGAGTTTTCAGGATCGAGGTCAATAGACTTTTGTTGGGTAAGGGTATCAAGGGATATGGAGCAAAGGCAGGTAAATGGAGTTGAGGTACAGATCAGCCATGATCTAACTGAATGGCGAAACAGACTCGCGGGGCTGAATGGCCTCCTCCTGTTCCTATGTAAGTTCTGGCCTCCTCTTCTAACTATGCCACATACCGTATCCTTAAGGGAGCCTCAATGATTATTTAACCCCCTTCCCCCACCTCTTCTCTTGGAGCCTGGTATCCTTTGTTTTAACTTCCTGTTTACATCTCGAATGATTTTTTCAGCAGGTTTACATTTAGTTTTATACATTTTCTCCTTTTCCTGTCGACCTGACTTCTTAAAATCAGATATGTTTTTCCTCTTAGTGCATTTGTCCCTCCTCCCAACCCCCACCCCCGCATTATAGAGGTCTTTAAAATTATGAAAGGTTTCGATAGAGTGGATACAGAGAGAATGTTTCCACTTGTGGGGAAGAGCAAAACTAGAGGCCATCAATATAAGATAGTCACCAAGAAATCAAATAGGGAATTCAGGAGAAACTTCTTTACCCAGAGAGTGTTGAGAATGTGGAACTCGCTACCACAGGGAGTGGTAGAAGCGAATAGCATAGATACATTTAAGGGGAGGCTGGACAAGCATATGAGGGAGAAGGGAATAGAGGGTTACGCTGATAGAGTTAGATGAGGAAAGACGGGAGGAGGCTCGTGTGGAGCATAAATGGCATGGACTGGTTGGGCCGAATGGCCTGTTTCTGTGCTGTAAATCCTGTATAACGTCCAATGAAGTCCTACTAACAATGCAACTTAATCCATGTACAGAGATCACTAAAGTCTAGTAGTCAGGTACAAAAAAAAGAATCAGAAAGGCTCATGGAATGTTAGCCTTTATATCTGAAGGACTGGAATATAAAGGGGAGGAAGCTTTGCTCCAGCTACACAAAGCCCTGGTTAGACCACATCTGGAGCACTGTGTACAGTTCTGGGCACCGCACCTTTGAGGACATATTGGCCTTGGAAGGAGTGCAGCGCAGATTCACCAGAATGTTACCAGGGCTCCAAGGAGAGATTATATAAACTAGGCTTGTATTCCCTGGAATGTAGAAGGGTAAGGGGTGATTTGATTGAAGTTTTTAGGATTTTGGAAAGAGTTGATAGAGTCGATAGAGAGAAACTTTTTCCCACTGATAGGGCAGTCTAGGACAAGGGGACACAACCTTAAAATAAGAGCCAGGCCATTCAGGAGAGAAGTTAGAAAACATCTTTTCATGCATAGGGTGGTAGAAGTGTGGAACTCTCTCCCACAAAAAGCAGTAGATGATCGCTCAATGAATAATTTTAAAGCTTAGATCAATAGATTTTTGCTAGACAATGGTATTAAGGGATAAATGGAGCCAAGGTGGGTGGATGGAGTTAGGCTGCAGATCGCCATGATCTCATTGAATGGTGGAACAGGCTCGAGGGGCTGAATGGCCTCCTCCTGTTCCTATGTTCCAAAGCCGGACTGCACAGCACACTTCTCAACATCTAGAGCAGGACCCAGTCCTATTGTACAATGACCGACGGGGTGGAGAGGGATTAATCTGGTCTGCAGGTGGACACTAAATGGGGAGGGGTTGTGGGAAGGGAAGAGGGGAAGGGGTATCAGTATTAGATGGTGCGTGTGTGTGTGTGTGTGTGTGTGGGGAGAGGAGAGATTTTATAGATGACAACTGCATAGTTTCCAAGCCATGACACAGTGGTGTAATATTTTTAAACTGAAAAATCTTGGGCACAGGTTCAGGACCTATAGCACAAAATGCCACCAAAATCAAGAAATGGTAGGAACATAGAAACAGCCCCTCGAGCCTGTACCACCATTCAATTAGATCTTGGCTGATCTGTATCTTAACTCCAACTACCTTGGTTCGTTAACTTTTTATACCCTTGCCTAACAAAAATCTATCAATCACATTTGGAAATTTTCAATTGACCCCCAGCCTCAAGAGCTTGTTGGGGAGAGAGTTCCAGATTTCCACCTACCCTTTGTGTGAAGAAGTGCTTCCTGACATCACCCCTGAACGGCCTGGCTCTAATGTTAAGGTTCTGTCCCCTTGATCTGGACTCTCCCACCAGAGGAAATAGTTTCTCTCTCATCTACCCTATCACCTCCTTTAATCATCTTAAACACCTCAATGAGATCTCTCCTTAACCTTCCATACTCAAGGGAATACAAGCCTAAACTATGCATCTAGGATTAGATGATGAAATAAATAATGGAGAAGGAATGGAAGATGGAGGGAGGGGAGGTGTTCCACAATTTTGAGGCCCTGGGTAAGAATGAGTTGGGAGTCGAAGATGAGTCCTGATTTCAGCACAGCGAGACTGTTTGAGGGAACGCTGGGAGTGAATTGGCCACTCTCTCGGGTTTCTTGCCTTCCCTTCACTCTGCTTCCATTCTGATTAAATCCTGATTAATGGCTTGACTGCTTCAAGTCTCATCTCAGCCTCCTCGCTCAACAGCTGGGCTGCGTTGACATCTGGGCAGATGTTGGCTTGCTTGGCGATTTGGCCGTTTGTTGGTAACGCTGGGAAGTGTTTCTCTTTTTGGGAGGGGGGTGGGGCACTGGCGGTTTGACACACGATGACTGACAACGCTCTTGGTTTGCTTCACGTAGATGTGGAGGAACTGGGCAGCGGCCATTACGGACGGCGCTACATCGTGGACACTGGGATTGGCGATGATGATGGGTTTGCCGTCGATGATTCCGACTTTGATGTTTACATCGAGAAGGTAATGGAGAATCGAGTGACGGGTGAAAACAAAAGATGGAGGGGTGGTGGGTGTGGGGGGGGCGGGGGGGGGTGTGGGGGGTCCCCAAATCTCTGCCGAAGAGGCACGGTGGGAGATACAGCCCAACCGTGGCCCCAGCCCCAACCCTCCTCTCCGCACTGGGGAAGGCTCCGTCACCCATTCCCCTGAAGCCGTGGCTTGGCTCTAAGTCGACGACCTCATTCCGATTATTGGCTAGTGTTCTAATCCCAAAATCTAGCCCCATCATCCTTGACATCCTTGTGCCAGCTGTGACTCAGTGGGTAGCACACTCGCCTCTGAGTCAGAAGGTTGTGGGTTCAAGTCCCCACTCCAAAGACTTGAGCACAAAAAATCTAGGCTGACATTCCAGTGCAGTGCTGAGGGAGTGCTGCACTGTCGGAGGTGCCGTCTTTCAGATGAGACGTTAAACCGAGGCCCCGTCTGCTCTCTCAGTGGGACGTAAAAGATCCCACGGCCACTATTTCGAAGAAGATCAGGGGAGTTCTCCCCGGTGTCCTGGGCCCAATATTTATCCCTCAATCAACATCACTAAAACAGATGATCTGGTCATTTTCACATTGCTGTTTGTGGGAGCTTGCTGTGCACAAAATTGGCTGCGTGTTTCCTACATTACAACAGTGACTACACTTCAAATAATATTTCAATGGCTGTAAAGAGCTTTGGGACGTCCTGTGGTCGTGAAAGGCGCTATAGAAATGCAAGTCTTTCTTTCTTTCTTTGACCTCTTGGTCCTGGATGGTGCAGCAGGAGTTAAGAACAATGGTGGGGATTGTTTGCATTGGATCTCCCCCTCCCAGCTCCTTCCTCTCCCGAAGGTGCTGACAGTCCTCCAGCATTCCACCCAAATGGCCCATTCTTCTTCTCTTGAGCGAGTGCAATTAGTGAGTGCTGGCAGCGGGGGAGGGGGAGGTGTCGGAGCGCCACTTCCCCATCCCCGATCCACACCCCGCCTGGGAATATATAGGAGGGCATTCTATTTCCCAGCACTGATAGCAGAAGACCGCTGTATTTGCCGGGTTGGGCGTCAGCTCCAGCGAGCGGTAACATGATGTTGAACCCTCCGCAGGCTGGTCTCCATCCCTCCCCAGCCTAGTCTGAGTTGTTGCGGGGCAGGGGGCTGGTCTCCATCCCTCCCCAGCCTAGTCTGAGTTGTTGCGGGGCAGGGGGCTGGTCTCCATCCCTCCCCAGCCTAGTCTGAGTTGTTGCGGGGCAGGGGGCTGGTCTCCATCCCTCCCCAGCCTAGTCTGAGTTGTTGCGGGGCAGGGGGCTGGTCTCCATCCCTCCCCAGCCTAGTCTGAGTTGTTGCGGGGCAGGGGGCTGGTCTCCATCCCTCCCCAGCCTAGTCTGAGTTGTTGCGGGGCAGGGGGCTGGTCTCCATCCCTCCCCAGCCTAGTCTGAGTTGTTGCGGGGCAGGGGGCTGGTCTCCATCCCTCCCCAGCCTAGTCTGAGTTGTTGCGGGGCAGGGGGCTGGTCTCCATCCCTCCCCAGCCTAGTCTGAGTTGTTGCGGGGCAGGGGGCTGGTCTCCATCCCTCCCCAGCCTAGTCTGAGTTGTTGCGGGGCAGGGGGCTGGTCTCCATCCCTCCCCAGCCTAGTCTGAGTTGTTGCGGGGCAGGGGGCTGGTCTCCATCCCTCCCCAGCCTAGTCTGAGTTGTTGCGGGGCAGGGGGCTGGTCTCCATCCCTTCCCAGCCTAGTCTGAGTTGTTGCGGGGCAGGGGGCTGGTCTCCATCCCTCCCCAGCCTAGTCTGAGTTGTTGCGGGGCAGGGGGCTGGTCTCCATCCCTCCCCAGCCTAGTCTGAGTTGTTGCGGGGCAGGGGGCTGGTCTCCATCCCTCCCCAGCCTAGTCTGAGTTGTTGCGGGGCAGGGGGCTGGTCTCCTTGGAAGGGAGAGGAGTGGAAAAAAACAATCAACCCGGGTTCCCGCCCCTGACAGAAAGAAAGAAAGACTCACATTTCTACAGTGCCTTTCACAACCACCGGACAGCCAATGAAGTACTATTTATTGAAGTGTAGTCACTGTTGTAATGTAGGAAACGCGGCAGCCAATTTTGCGCACAGCAAGCTCCCACAAACAGCAATGTGATAATGATCAGAAAAGCTGTTTAGTGATGCTGATTGAGGGATAAATGTTGGCCAGGACACCGGGGATAACTCCCCTGCTCTTCTTCATACAGTGCCACATGATCTTTTACATCCAGCTGAGAGGGCAGACGGGGCCTCGGTTTAACGTCTCATCCGAAAGACGGCACCTCCGACAATGCGGCACTCGCTCAGCACTGCACCGGAGTGTCAGCCTAGATTTTTGTGCTCGAGTCTCGTGGAGTGGGACTTGAACCCACAACCTTCTGACTCAGAGGCGAGGGTGCTACCCACTGAGCCACGGCTGACAGCTATCCAGTGGGCCGCTCCTGTCTTTCCCACTCCCCGCTGTAACGTGCAGTTGTCCGGGTGTGAGCTGAAGGCAGGATGGTGAAGCCCTCGACAGTCGAGCAGCCCACTTACGCCCACACAATACGAACGACGCCTTTAGTGTGATGCTGGCAGGGTGCCTGTCGCAGCTCCCGTGGAACGTGTCTGAGTGAGAGCCGGAGCCTGAGGAGAAACTTGGAATGGGGCGCGGAGAGTATATAAAACAAAAATCAGTGTGAGTTCCTGTCGGATTCGACCTGGGGCTCGGGCACATCTGTTGAATTACTTGGGATGGTTATCGGAGCAAACCACAGCTTTGTTTGGTGCTGGATTCAATGCAAGTGTTGGGAGTGGGAGGCCGAGTCTGGCAGGATGTGACATTGTAAACACAACCCAACTAACTCAAACACGATAGCAAAATACTGCGGATGCTGGAAAACTGAAACAACAACAGAAATTGCTGGAAAAACTCAGCAGGCCAGGCAACATCCGTGGAGAGAGAAACAGAGTTAACGTTTCAGGTCGAAGACCCTTCGTCAGACAAAGGGTTCTGACGAAGGGTCTTCGGCCTGAAACGTTAACTCTGTTTCTCTCTCCACGGATGTTGCCTAGCCTGCTGAGTTTTTCCAGCGATTTCTGTTGTTGTTCCAACTAACTCAAACACTTGCTGGAAGTTTCTGCTAAAGTAATCTGTCCCCGGCTGTAACCCCACTGGGAGGGAAACCCAGCCTCCAATTTAACTCAGGAAAACAATAGCTGTCTTCCCAGAGCCTGAGCAGCAGCTGTGGCCTGCACCCTGTACAGCAGACCCCCTCCCTCCAAACACAAACAGCACTCTCCGGCAGGGTGTTGCAACAGGCCAAGGCTTTACACAAGTCATTGTCCATTAAATGCTGCTGATCGAGCTCAGATAGACTTTCTCTGCTTCTGTCTGTCACTGTGCGTCTGTTTGCCTGGTCTTCCTGTAGCTCCCCCTCTCCCTTCCTCTCCCGCACCATCTCACACTCTCTCTCTCTCCCTTCCTCTCCCGCACCATCTCACACTCTCTCTCTCTCCCTTCCTCTCCCTCACCGTCTCACATTCTCTCTCCCTTCCTCTCCCTCACCGTCTCACACTCTCTCTCTCTCCCTTCCTCTCCCTCACCGTCTCACACTCTCTCTCTCTCCCTTCCTCTCCCTCACCGTCTCACACTCTCTCTCTCTCCCTTCCTCTCCCTCACCGTCTCACACACTCTCTCTCTCCCTTCCTCTCCCTCACTGTCTCACACTCTCTCTCTCCCTTCCTCTCCCGCACCGTCTCACACTCTCTCTCTCTCCCTTCCTCTCCCTCACCGTCTCACACTCTCTCTCTCTCCCTTCCTCTCCCTCACCGTCTCACACTCTCTCTCTCCCTCTCCATCACCCTCTCACACCTTCTCCCTCTCCCTCTCCCTCTCCCTCACCATCTCACACTCTCTCTCTCTCCCTCTCCCACTCCCTCTCCCTCACCATCTCACACTCTCTCTCTCTCCCTCTCCCTCTCCCTCTCCCTCACCATCTCGCACTCTCTCTCTCTCCCTCTCCCTCTCCCTCACCATCTCACACTCTCTCTCTCTCCCTCTCCCTCTCCCTCAACATCTCACACTCTCTCTTTCCCTCCCTCTCCCTCTCCCTCTCCATCACCATCTCACACCCTCTCCCTCTCCCTCTCCCTCACCATCCCAAACTCTCTCCCTCTCCCTCACCATCTCACACTCTCTCTCTCTCCCTCTCCCTCTCCCTCTCCCTCACCATCTTGCACTCTCTCTCTCCCTCTCCCTCAACATCTCACACACTCTCTTTCCCTCCCTCTCTCTCTCCCTCTCCCTCACCATCTCACACCCTCTCCCTCTTCCTCTCCCTCACCATCTCACACCCTCTCCCTCTCCCTCACCATCTCACACCCTCTCCCTCTCCCTCACCATCTCACACTCTGTCTCTCCCTCTCCCTCACCATCTCACATCCTCTCTCTCTCCCTCTCCCTCACCATCTCACACCCTCTCTCTCTCCCTCTCCCTCTCCCTCTCCCTCACCATCTCACACCCTCTCTCTCTCCCTCTCCCTCTCCCTCTCCCTCACCATCTTGCACTCTCTCTCTCTCTCTCCCTCTCCCTCAATATCTCACACTCTCTCTTTCCCTCCCTCTCCCTCTCCCTCTCCCTCACCATCTCACACCCTCTCTCTCTCCCTCTCCCTCTCCCTCACC
Organism: Squalus acanthias; assembly: GCA_030390025.1. Lineage (NCBI taxonomy): Eukaryota > Metazoa > Chordata > Chondrichthyes > Squaliformes > Squalidae > Squalus > Squalus acanthias. The sequence continues at coordinate 261,946,494 of CM059425.1, forward strand.
ATCTCACACCCTCTCCCTCTCCCTCACCATCTCACACTCTGTCTCTCCCTCTCCCTCTCCCTCTCCCTCACCATCTCACACCCTCCCTCTCCCTCTCCCTCTCCCTCACCATCTCACACCCTCCCTCTCCCTCTCCCTCACCATCTCACACCCTCCCTCTCCCTCACCATCTCACACTCTCTCTCTCTCCCTCTCCCTCACCATCTCACACCCTCTCTCTCTCCCTCTCCCTCTCCCTCTCCCTCACCATCTCACACTCTCTCTCTCCCTCTCCCTCACCATCTCACACCCTCTCTCTCTCCCTCACCCTCTCCCTCACCATCTCATACTCTCTCTCTCTCCCTTTCCCTCAACGCCTCATGCTTTATCCCTCTCCCTCTCTCCCTCTCTTTATCTCCCTCTCTCCCGCTCCCTCTCTTCTTCTTCTCTCCATCAACCACACTCCCTTCCTCTCACTGTCACTCGCACTCTACCTGACCCTGTCCATCTCCTGCTCTCCCTCTCCCCGACCCTCTCCCACTCTCCCCACCCCTCACTGTCCTTCCCCCTCTCCCTCTCCCACTCCTACTCCCTCTCTGTCTCTCTGTCTGTCTCTCCCTCTCTATCTCTTATCATGTTGGTCAGTGTCTGATATTCGGGTAACCTTTTGATGGAATGAGAAAAGGACATTCAGTCCATCAATACCGTTCCTCCCACAGCCCGTGTACACTCTCCCCTATCATAGAATCTACCCACCCATTTAATCTCCTCCCACAGCCCATGTACACTCTCCCGTATCATGGACTCTACCCACCCATTTAATCTCCTCCCACAGCCCATGTACACTCTCCCCTATCATAGACTCTACCCATCCATTTAATCTCCTCCCACAGCCCATGTACACTCTCCCCTATCATGGACTCTACCCACCCATTTAATCTCCTCCCACAGCCCATGTACACTCTCCCCTATCATGGACTCTACCCACCCATTTAATCTCCTCCCACAGCCCATGTACACTCTCCCCTATCATGGACTCTACCCACCCAGTTAATCTCCTCCCACAGCCCATGTACACTCTACCCTATCATGGACTCTACCCACCCAGTTAATCTCTTCCCACAGCCCCTATATACTCTACACCCTATCATAGACTCTACCCACCCATTTAATCTCCTCACACAGCCCATGTACACTCTACCCTATCATGGACTCTACCCACCCATTTAATCTCCTCCCACAGCCCATGTACACTCTCCCTTATCATGGACTCTACCCACCCATTTAATCTCCTCCCACAGCCCATGTACACTCTCCCTTATCATGGACTCTACCCACCCATTTAATCTCCTCCCACAGCCCATGTACACTCTCCCTTATCATGGACTCTACCCACCCATTTAATCTCCTCCCACAGACCATGCAAACTCTCTCCTATCATAGACTCTACCCAACTATTTAATCTCCTCCCACAGCCCATGTACACTCTCCCCTATCATGGACTCTACCCAACTATTTAATCTCCTCCCACAGCCCATGTACACTCTCCCCTATCATAGATTCTATCGGGTCCTGCTCTTGTCTGCCAAAACCGCTCACTATTCTAGGATAATTCTGGCATTCAAACGATAACCCTCGGCTTCTCTTCACTACAAATCATCTTCTTAAATCCCTCTCCCCTGCCTCCTCCACCCTCACCTCCAACAACACATGTGAGGAGCTCATGGACTTCTTTGTCACTAATATTGAGACCATCCGTTCAGATGCCTCTTTCGCTTCCCTCCCTCCCCCTAGCCCACTGGGCCAAACTTTCCCTAAGGTTCCCCCCTGCACCATCCCTGAACTCGCATCCTATCTCCCCATATGCCCTCTCCGAGCTCATCTTGTCTATGAGACCCACCTCCTGCTCCCTCGATCCTATTCCCACTAAACTGCTGATCACCCAACTTCCCTTCCTGGCCCTCATGTTAGTTGCTATTTTTAACCGTTCCCTCTCCTCAGGTACTGTCCCTCTCTCCTTCAAATCTGCCATCATCACCCCTCTCCTCAAAAAAACACTGTTGACCCCTCTGTCCTTGCAAACTTCCTTCCCATCTCTAAGCCCCCATTCCTCTCTAAAGTCCCTGAATGTGATGTTGCCTCCAAAATCCGTGCCCATCTTTCCCCCAGCTCCATGTTTGAATCCCTCCAATCAGGTTTCTGCCCCTGCTACAGTACTGAAACGGCCCTTATCAATGTCACAAATGACTGGGAGGTGGTTTACAATGGTGTTCCCCAAGGGTCAGTTTTGGGTCCATTACTCTTCAATTTTTATAAACGACCTAGACTCAGGTGGAGGGAGCAGCATTGTACAGTTTGCGGATGATACGAGACTTGGCAAAGTAGTAGATAGTGATGAGGATAGTTATAGGCTTCAGGATGACATAGACAGGATGGTGAATGGGCAGAAGCATGGCAGATGGAGTTCAATGCGGAGAATGTGAAGTGATGCACTTTGACAGGACTAATATGGAAAGACAGTGCACTATAAATGGCACGATTATGAAAAGTGTAGATGAGCAGAGAGACCTTGGTGTTCATATACACAGATCCTTAAAGGAGACAGGGCAAGTTAATAAGGTGGTTAAAGAAGCGTATGGGTTACTTGGGTTTATAAATAGAGGAATAGAATATAAAAGCAAAGAGATCATGCTAGACCTTTATAAATCACTGGTTAGGCCTCAGCTGGAGTATTGTGGACAATTCTGGGCCCCACACGTCAGGAAAGATGTAAAGGCCTTAGAAAGGGGACAGAGGAGGTTTCCCAGGATGTTACCAGGGATGAGGGACTTCAGTTATGAGGAGAGGTTGGAAAAGTTCGGACTGTTCTCCTCGGAACAGAGAAGGTTAAGAGGTGACCCAATAGAGGTTTTCAAGATGATGAGAGGTTTTGATAGAGTAGAGAGAGAAAAACTATTCCCTCTGGCGAGTGGGTCAATAACCAGAGGTCATAGATTCGAAATCATTGGATAAAGATCTCGAGGGGAGATGAGGAGAAATGTTTTCACTCAGAGTTGTGGGGATCGGGAACAGTCGACCTGAAAAGGTGGTGGAAGCTGATTCCATCAATAATTTGAAAAGGGAGTTGGACGGTTCTGGAGGATGAGGAACTGACAGGGATACGGACAGAAAGCGAGGATGTGGGACTGAGCACGACTGCTCTTTCAAAGAGCCAGCACAGGCACGACGGGCCAAATGGCTGCAAGTTTCTATGAATCTATGACATCCTATATGACTGTGACCATGGTAAATTATCCCTCCTCATCTTTCTTGACTTGTCTGCAGCCTTTGACAAGGTTGACCACACTATCCTTCTCCAACGCCTCTCCACCGTCGTCCAGCTGGGTGGAACTGAACTCGCCTGGTTCCATTCTTATCTATCTAATCATAGCCAGAGAATCACCTGCAACGGCTTCTCTTCCCACTCCCGCATCGTTACCTCCGGTGTCCCCCAAGGATCTATCCTTGGTCCCCTCCTATTTCTCATCTACATGCTGCCCCTTGGCAACATCATCCGGAAACACAAAGTCAGTTTCTACATGTACGCAATTACAATGGCATGAGGGCAGAACTGGCTAAAGTGGACTGGAAAAATAAATTAAAGGGTAAGACAGTTGAAATGCAGTGGCGGACATTTAAGGAGATATTTCATAACTCTCAACAAAAATATATTCCAGTGAGAAAGAAAGATTTTAAGAGAAGGGAGCACCATCCGTGGCTAACTAAGGAAGTAAAGGATGGTATCAAATTGAAAACGAAGGCATACAATGTTGCCAAGATTGGTGGGAGACCAGAGAATTGGGAAATTTTTAAAAACCAGCAAAGGATGACTAAAAAAATAATAAAGAGAGAGAAGATGAATTATGAGAGTAAACTAGCAAGAAATATTAAAACAGATAGTAAGAGCTTCTACAGGTATATAAACAGGAAGAGAGTAGCTAAAGTAAATGTTGGTCCCTTAGAGGATGAGACTGGGGAATTAATAATCGGGAACAGGGAAATGGCAGAGACTTTGAACAAATAATTTGTATCTGTCTTCACGGTAGAAGACACTAACAACATCCCAATAATGGATAATCAAGGGGCCACAGGGAGTGGGGAACTAATGACAATCACTATCACTAAGGAAATAGTACTTGGTAAAATAATGGGACTAAAAGACGACAAGACCCCTGGACCAGATGGCCTGCATCCCAGGGTCTTAAAAGAAGTGGCTGCAGAGATAGTAGATGCATTGGTTGCAATATACCAAAATTCCCTGGATCTGGAGAGGTCCCAGCAGATTGGAAAACCGCAAATGTAACACCCCTATTTAAGAAAGGAGGGAGACAGAAAGCAGGACACTTTAGACCAGTTAGCCTAACATCTGTCGTTGGGAAAATGCTGGAGTCCTTCATTAAGGAAGCAGTAGCAGGGCATTTGGAAAATCATAATGCAGTCAAGCAGAGTCAGCATGGTTTTATGAAAGGGAAATCATGTTTAACAAATTTGCTGGAGTTCTTTGAGGATGTAATGAGCAGGGTGGATAAAGGTGAAACAGTGGATGTGGTGTATTTGGATTTCCAGAAGGCATTCGATAAGGTGCCATATAAAAGGTTACTGCATAAGATAAGAGCTCACGGAATTGGGGGTAATATATTAGCATGGATAGAAAATTGGCTAACTAACAGAAAGCAGGGAGTCGGGATAAATGGATAATTTTCCGGTTGGCAAACGGTAACTAGTGGGGTGCCACAGGGATCGGTGCTGGGGCCTCAACTATTTACAATCTACATTAATGACTTGGATGAAGGGACTGAGTGCAATGTAGCTAAGTTTGCGGATGATACAAAGATGGGTGGGAAAGCAAGTTGTGCAGAGGACTCAAAGAATCTGCAAAGGGATATAGACAGGCAAAGTGAGTGGGCAAACATTTGGCAGATAGAGTATAATGTGGGAAAGTGCGAGGTTATCCACTTTGGCAGGAAAAATAAAAAAGCAAATTATTATTTAAATGGAGAGAGATTACAAAATGCTATAGTTCAGAGGGACCTGGGGGTCCTTGTGCATGAAACACAAAAAGTTAGCATGCAGGTACAGCAAGTAATCAAAAAGGCAAATGGAATGTTGGCCTTTATTTCAAGGGGGTTGGAGTATAAAAGCAGGGAAGTCCTGCTACAACTGTACAGGGCGTTGGTGAGACCACACCTTGAGTACTGCGTACAGTTTTGGTCTCCTTATTTAAGGAAGGATATACTTGCATTGGAGGCAGTTCAGAGATGATTCACTAGGTTAATTCCAGAGATGAGGGGGGCGGGGTTGACTTATGAGGAAAGGTTGAGCAGGCTGGGCCTATACTCATTGGAATTTAGAAGAATGAGAGGTGATCTTATTGAAACATATCAGATACTGAGGGGGCTCGACAAGGTAGATGCAGAGAGGATGTTTCCCCTCGTGGGGAAATCTAGAACTTGGGGGCATAGAATAAAAGGTCGCCCTTTTAGAACTGAGATGAGGAGGAATTTCTTCTCTCAGAGGGTCATAAATCTGTGCAATTCTCTGCCCCAGAGAGCCGTGGAGGCTGGATCATTAAATGCATTTAAGGTGGAGATAGACAGATTTTTGCAAGATAAGGGAGTGAAGGATTATGGGGAGCGGGCAGGGAAGTGGCTTTGAGCCCTAGATCAGCCATGATCTTATTGAATGGCGGAGCAGGCTCGAGGGGCCAAGTGGCCTATTCCAGCTCCTATTTCTTATGTTCTTATGTACCTCTCTCAACCCCTTCACTGTCTCTAATTTGTCTGATTGGTTGTCCGACATCCATGAGCAGAAATTTCTTCCAACTAAATATAAGGAATAACAAAACCATTGTCTTCGGTCCCCGCCACAAACTCCGTTCCCTAGCCACCGACTCCATCCCTCTCCTTGGCCACTGTCTGAAGCTGAACCAGAGAGTTCGCAGCCTTGGTGTCATATTTGAACAGAGCTGAGCTTCCGACCACATATCCTCTTCATCACCAAGACCGCCTACTTCCACCTCCTTAACATCGCTCGTCTCCGCCCCTGCCTCAGCTCATCCACTGCTGAAACCCTCATCCATGCCTCTGTTACCTCGAGACTCGACTATTTCAATACTCTCCTGGCCGGCCTCCCACTTGGCACCCTTTGTAAAACTTGAGGTCATCCAAAGCTCGGCTGCCCGTGTCCTAACTCGCACCATGTCCCGTTCACCCATCACCCCTGTGCTCGCTGACCTACATTGGCTCCCGGTTAAGCAACGCCTCAATTTTAAAATTCTCATCCTTGTTTTCAAATCCCTCCATGGCCTCTTCCCTTCCTATCTCTGTAATCTCCTCCAGCCCCACAGCCCCCTCCAAGATCTCTGCGCTCCTCCAATTCTGGCCTCTTGAGCATCCCCGATTTTAATCGCTCCACCATTGGTGGCCGTGCCTTCAGCTGCCGAGGCCCTAAGCTCTGGAATTCCCTCCCTAAACCTCTCTGCCTCTCTCTCCTCCTTACAGACACTCCTTAAAACCTACCTCATCTGCCCTAATATCTCTTTATGTGGCTCGGTGTCAAATGTTGTTTGAGAATCGCTCCTGTGAAGCGCCTTGGGACATGGAATATGCTGCCCCAAAAAGCTGTAGAAGCTACATCATTACATAAATTGAAAACAGAAATAGACAGTTTCCTAGAAGTAAAGGGAATTAAGGGTTACAGGGAGCGGGCAGGAATTTGGACATGAGTCTAGGTTCGGATCGGTCATGGCCCTGTGGGTAGCGTAGCGGGCCCAGGGGCCGTGTAGCCTGATCCTGCTCCTATTTCATGTGTCCAATTCTGTTAGGTTCAGGAGATGGTTCTGTGATAGTAGATTGGCGGTTAGGATCAGATCAGCCATGATCTTATTGACTGGTGGAGCAGGCTCGAGGGGCCAATTGGCCTACTCCTGCTCCTATTTCTTATGTTCTTATGTTCTTTTACTACATTAAAGGCGCCATATAAATGCAAGTTGTTGTTGTTGTTGTTTAGTGACACCAAAGCAGAGTCTTACTGGGTCAGGATTGGCCTGGAGTCTCCAGGAATTGAAGATTAATCTCCTGGACACTGCTGTGAGCAATACCCGGGAGACACATCATCGGGGCATGAAATCAATTGGGATTTTTTCCCCCATTTGTTTTGAAGACTTCAGTTTGTTAATTGTAAACCTATTGGAGATGGGGAGTAAAGGCTGTTTGACCGGGCGAGGCAGTTGGAGGCAGGAGGTCATGTGATGAAACCTCCAGGAATATGTTCCACGGGAGTTGGCGACCCTTGAGGTGCCCAAGTCCCGCTGCGGATTAGCCGATGTAGGGGCGCAACACCCTTCGCGACCGACCCTATAACCTTGAGCCTTTTCCCCTTTCTCTTTATAGCTTAAATCCCCCTCAATCCTCAAGGGAAGAAACAGAAAGTTCCAGGTCGAGACTCGGCTCCAACCGGATCCCCCCACGACCCCGGGGATAACGTCTCCTGTCCGCGCGCCCACCACTCCAGCCACGACCGCCTCTCCCCGACCCCGTGCGGCCGCCGGGCGCGTCCTGGATCTCCCGTGTGAAGAGGCCAACTGTCCGGTCGACAGCTTCTGTACGAGCGACTACGAGAGCGGAGGGTCCCGGTGCCACTGCAACTTGGGAAAAGCCGACGAGAGGTGCAGCAAAGGTAAGGGGGAACCATCAAATTTATAACGAATTTACATTGAATTACATCGAATTTACATTGAATTTACATTGAATTACATAGAATTTACATAGAATTTACATCGAATTACATAGAATTTACATATAATTTACATTGAATTTACATCAAATTTACATTGAATTTACATCGAATTTATATAGAATTTATATAGAATTACATAGAATTTACATAGAATTACATAGAATTTACATAGAATGGCATATAATTTACATAAAATTTCCATAGAATTGCATATAATTTACATCAAATTTACATAGAATTATATCGAATTTACATAGAATTACATAGAATTTACATAGAATTTCAGAGAATTACATAGAATTTATATATAAACGCACGGAGAGGAGACGTTATCTCCAGGGTCTTGGGGGGATCCGGTTGGAGCCAAGTCTCGATAGGCACTGGATAGGCACTTGAGGGAAATAAACTTGCAGGGCTACGGGAATAGAGCGGGGGAATGGGACTGACTGGATTGCTCTACAGAGAGCCAGCACGGACTCGATGGGCCAAATGGCCTCCTTCTGTGCCGTTATGACTCTATGACACTATGACTCTAATTATATAGATTTTACATAGAATTATATAGAATTTATATAAAATTGTACAGAATTTCATAGAATTTATATGGAATTACAGAGATTTACATAAAATCACATATAATTTGCATAGTATTTACAGTACTGGTCAATGCCGGATTTATGCTCCACACCAGCCTCCTCCCACCCTGCTTCATCTCACCCCATTAACATATCCTCCTATTCCTTTCTCCCTCATGTGTTTATCTAACTTCCCCTTAAATGCATCTGTGCTATTGACCTCAACCACTCCCTGTGGTAGCGAGTTCCACATTCTCACCACTCTCTGGGTAAAGAAGTTTCTCCTGAATTCCCTATTGGATTTATTAGTGACTATCTTATATTGATGGCCCCTGGTTCTGGTCTCCCCCACAAGTGGAAACATAAGAACATAAGAACATAAGAAATAGGAGCAGGAGTAGACCAATCGGCCCCTCGAGCCTGCTCCGCCATTCAATGAGATCATGGCTGATCTGATCCAACCTCAACTCTAAAGAACACAAGAAGTAGGAGCAGGACCCGGCCACTCGGCCCCTGGGCCCACTCCGCCACCCACAGGGCCCTGACCGATCCGAACTCAAACTCATGTCCAATTTCCTGCCCGCTCCCCGTAACCCCGAATTCCCTTTACTTCTAGGAAACGGTCTATTTCTGTTTTAAATTTATTTAATGAAGTAGCTTCCACAGCTTCCTGGGGTAGCAAATTCCACAGACATACTACCCTCTGAGTGAAAAAGTTTCTCCTCATTTCAGTTTTGAAAGAGCAGCCCCTTATTCTAAGATTATGCCCCCTAGTTCTAGTTTCACCCATCATTGGGAACATCCTTACCGCATCCACCCGATCAAGCCCCTTCACAATCTTATATGTTTCAATAAGATCGCCTCTCATTCTTCTGAACTCCTATGAGTAGAGTCCCAATCTACTCAACCTCTCCTCGTATGTCCACCCCGTCATCCCCGGAATTAACCGAGTGAACCTTCTTTGTACTGCCTCGAGAGCAAGTATGTCTTTTCTTAAGTATGGACACCAAAACTGTACGCAGTATTCCAGGTGCAGTCTCACCAATACCCTATACAACTGCAGCAATACCTCCCTGTTTTTATAATCTATCCCCCTAGCAATAAAAGCCAACATTCCATTGGCTTTCTTGATCACCTGCTGCACCTGCATACTAACTTTTTGATTTTCTTGCACCAAGACCCCCAGATCCCTTTGTACTGCAGTACTTTCCAGTTTCTCGCCATTAAGATAATAACTTGCTCTCTGATTTTCCCTGCCAAAGTGCATAACCTCACATTTTCCAATATTGTATTGCATCTGCCAAATCTCTGCCCACTCACCCAGCCTGTCTATATCCCCTTGTAGGTTTTTATGTCCTCCTCACTCTCTACTTTCCCTCCCATCTTTGTATCATCTGCAAACTTTGATATGTTACACTCGGTCCCCTCCTCCAAATCCATCTTCTCTATGTCGACCCTATCGAACCCTTTCACAATGTTAAAAACTGCCGGTGGAGCAGTGGATCCCCCGGGGAACGGGCTTCGGAGCCTTTGACAGCTGACTATCCCAGTCTTACCTGGGCATTGATGTACGTTCCTGAGTTCAGGTCGGGGTCATTGCTGATGTGGGTTCCAGACCTTTCTCTCTGAGTCAGAAGGTCGTGGGTTCAAGTCCCATTCCAGAGACATAAAGCACATAATCCAGGCTGACACTCCGGTGCAGTACTGAGGGAGTGCTGCACTGTCAGAGGTGCCATTTTTCGGATGAGACGTTAAACCGAGGCCCCGTCTGCTCTCTCAGGTGGACGTAAAAGATCCCATTGCACTATTTTGAAGAAGAGCAGGAGGGGTATAAGATACTTTATAAATACCAGTCTTCCTATCTTGATTTGACCTGCGAGTGTTTGATGGGACAGTGTAGAGGGAGCTTTACACTGTATCTAACCCGTGCTGTACCTGCCCTGGGAGTGTTTGATGGGATAGTGTAGAGGGAGCTTTACTCTGTATCTAACCCGTGCTGTACCTGCCCTGGGAGTGTTTGATGGGACAGTGTAGAGGGTGCTTTACTCTGTATCTAACCCGTGCTGTAACTGCCCTGGGAGTGTTTGATGGGACAGAGTAGAGGGAGCTTTACTCTGTATCTAACCCGTGCTGTACCTGCCCTGGGAGTGTTTGATGGGCCAGTGTAGAGGGAGCTTTACTCTGTATCTAACCCATGCTCTACCTGCCCTGGGAGTGTTTGATGGGACAGTGTAGAGGGAGCTTTACTCTGTATCTAACCCGTGCTGTACCTGCCCTGGGAGTGTTTGATGGGACAGTGTAGAGGGAGCTTTACTCTGTATCTAACCCGCGCTGTTGTAAGGCTGTCTTAATAGATGGAGCTCTGCCGCAACCTACTGGTGCTTTGTAATAGTAGGCGACAAGTTCAGTTCCACAATTAAGACACTTGGGGGGAAAAATTCAGCTGCTTGCGCCTCCCGTTAGCGCCCTAAGAGGGCGCTAATGGGGCGTAAAGCAGCTAACGCCCGGGCGCAGCGCCGCCCATGCCTCCCGCAAACTTCAGCGGGAGGTTAGCGGCGGCGCCAGCCGGTAGCGCCCTGTGGCGCTGCGCCGCCGGCGATGACGTCATCGCTGTGCGCAGCACCCCGCTCGCGCTCCAGCCGCGATCTTCAGTCGCGCCCCCTGATTTACCGCCAGACGCTATGTCCGACGGGTTCAGGGAGGCGTACGTGCGGCCGGGGCGGCGATATTTAAAGGGGAGGTGGCAGGCGGCCATTTTTGTTGCTGGCCGCCTGCCAGCACCTGCCCCCGTTGCTGTCCCCGGCCCCCGTGAAGCCCCCCCACCGTGGAGTGCCGGCTGCGCTCCAAGAGCCCGGCACTTCTCTTGAGTGCTGGGCTCTTTTGCCGGCACTCCCGATCCCTGGGGGCCCAGCTGGGCCCCGGTTCGCGCTGCGCAGGGTCCCTCCCCTTTAAGAAGGGGAGGAAGGCCTGCAATACCGCGGCACGTAGCGCCAGGATATTCCCTCGCAGCGCCCCAAGAGGGATGTGGGGTGCTTCCAGTGGCGCCCCGCTTCCCTCTTGGGGCGCAACCACTGAAGTTCCGGCGCGGGGCCGCTAATTTTTTCGGGGCGCTAAAAGTAGCGCCCCGGCGAGGTTAGCGCCCCAAATGGGGCGCGACTCAATTTTTAGCCCTTGGGGCGGGGGGGGAATTCGGTTGGTTAGCGCCTCCCGTTAATGCCTCCAGGGGGCACTAACGGGGGCACTAGGAACTTAGGGGTAAAAATTCAGTTGGTTGCGCCTCCCGTTAGCGCCTTAAGAGGGCGCTAATGGGGCGCAAAGCCGCTAGCGCCCGGGCGCAGCGATGTTTGCGCCGCTCGGGAACTTAACTAGACATTTAGCGGCGGCGCTAAACTTTACCGCTGCGACCACCTGCGCGCGCAGATTGTGACGTCATTCCATGGTGCAAGGCCCTTGTGGCGCCCCGGAGCGGAAATTGAGTGGTGCCCCCTGCCTTACCGCCTGGCGCATCCAACGACCGGAAGACTGGAACGCTATCAATCGCTGTGGGGCTGGGGGGGGCGCTATTTAAAGGGGGCCTCTTCCTGTCTTTTTCTGTGGTTGACATTTTTGCACCACTCGTTCTGAGAGAGAGAGAGAGATTCGGAGAGAGAGAAAGAGAGACTTCTGCATTGAGTCAACGCTTTGTGAGGTAGTTTTGCCTACTGATCCTAACTTCGCTGGTACTTTGGTTGCAGTCCTTCATAACTTTGCTTGCAAAGAGACTATGGGGGCTGCACTGAATGGGGGCGTCGTCCTGCTCCAGCTGAATCGGAGGACACAGAGACGCAGAGAGAGAGTGGCAATGATGGCCAGACGGAGGAGGGCCAACAGGCGTATGTACAGGAGAGCTTACCCTCCCAGGGTATATCGTGAACAGCTCTCCTACATTCATTTGTCTGAGGAGCTGTGTTTGCGAAGGCTGCGATTCAGCAAGGAGGTGGTCACTGAGTTCTGCCACCTGCTGCAGCCAGATCTGCAGCCTCAACTGAGGTCCAGGACGTCTCTGTCAGTGGCAGTGAAGGTCACAGTGGCTCTCAACTTCTATGCTACTGGCTCATTTCAAGCTGCTGCTGGGGACCTCGCCAATATCTCCCAGTTCGCGGTGCATTGCTGCATCCGGCAGGTCACAAATGCCCTCTTCAAAAGGAGACGAGAGTTCATCTCTTTCCCCATGACCCCAGACAAGCAGCGTGACCACGCTCTGGGCTTTGCGAGGATAGCGGGCTTCCCCATGGTGCAGGGCGCCATTGACTGCACGCATGTGGCTTTGCGTGCTACACATGAGAATGCCGAGGAATTCCGGAACAGAAAGGGGTTCCATTCCTTGAATGTTCAGTTGGTCTGTGACCACAGACAGCTGATACTCGCTGTCAATGCCCACTATCCTGGCAGCTGCCACGATGCTTTCATCTGCGCCAGACTACTGTGGCAGAACTTTTCGAGGCACCGCATCAGCCAGTTGGTTGGCTTCTCGGGGACAAGGGGTATCCATTGAGCACCTGGCTGATGACACCGCTCCGTACGCCCAACACCCCTGCTGAGCTGCGGTACAACGAGAGCCATCAAGCTACCAGGAACATCATTGAGCGCACAATCGGCGTGCTGAAGCAACGGTTCCGCTGTCTCGACCATTCTGGAGGAGCCCTGCAGTACTCGCCTGAGCGAGTATCCAACTTCGTAGTTGTGTGCTGCATGTTGCATAACATGGCAATCGTCAGGACCCAGCCAATGCCACCAGGCCTTGGAGCACCACCAGAGGAGGAGGAGGAAGAGGACGAGGAGGATGATCATCAGCAGCACCAAGGCGGGAGGGCGGCCCACAATGGTGAAACTGCAAGGGCCGTCCGTCAACGGCTGATAGCAAGCCGCTTCTAGGGCCCCTGCTGTGGAAATGGCTTCTGCCATTGCTAACAACATCAATGAACCCAGCACGCAACCCCTAAGCCGGCCAAGGCACCAATGATTCCAAACACCAAACATGTATATTTTGAATACAAAAACTTATTTATTTTACAAACTCTGTGTGTGTCATTTCCTCATGACAAACTCATAGAAATAAACACAAAAAAACAGTCATTAACATAACTGGTTCTCACAACCTGGAGATAATGTCCAAAACACTAGACAAAAGTTGGACCACGAACCTCGGCCTTTAATAAAAAAATGACCAGCATTTTGTCACACCTCCTACTTTTTGCCCTTCGAGGGTGATCTCCTTCCCTTGCACACTTCCCCCCTTCTAACCCTACTGCTCCTCCGTAATGGGACCTCAGTGGCTGCAGCAAGGCTGGTGGAAGGCTGCAGATTGTCAGACCCTGACACTGCAGATGCCCCTGAAGGACAGCCTCGACCAGTTCTGGGCCTGGAGGGCCCGGCTGCAGACTGCACCAACTCTGCATGGGCGGCAGCAGTCTGTCCTACAGGCGGTGGCAAGTGCAGTGGAGAAGTGACAGTGTTGGCAGCAGGAATGCTGTCATCGTGAGAGAGGACAGCAACTCCCTGCTCGCCCGACACACTGGCACTCCCACGGGGCAGCACTTCAGCATCCGGAGCAATCTGCTGGAGCACAGATTGCTGGCCTGCTGCGGCGCGGTGAGAGCCCCGGGGACATGTGCACGAACCATCGAGGATGGCAGCAGTCAGTGCTCGCGTGGCCTCAATCTGAGTCTGCATGAGAGCAGTCAGAGATGGGATCACGGCAGTCAGTGACTGAATTGCAGCACTAAGCGTTAGTGTGGCATCCGCCTGTGCTACAGCGAAGTGCTCCACACTCCTTGCCAGTGACTCAATGCATTCGGGCACCCTTCCCACTGCACCCATGAGCTCAGTGTGCATGCCCACCGCCTGGGTGTTCATTTCTGCGATCAGCCGCTCCTCCTCTGCGTCCATTGCAGTAGGAGTCTCTGGCATACTCTCCCTCTGGGGAGAAGGCCCCCGTTCTTCCCTACCCCCATGGCGTTGCTGCAGCCCGCTGGGTCCTGGAGCTTCACCCTCATCAGACCCTTCCCCCCTGCTCCCCTCCAGGGAAGGCGTGTTCCCAGTGTGGGCATGGGCTTCCTCGGGAGAGGGTGGCACTGATGCTCCGGCTTCCTCTTCCTCCTCAGCTGCAGCTTCACTCCCACTGGCAGCTTCAGGGCCCGTCTCCTCAGCTGGTGAATCACCATCTGAAAGCAGGGAGGTACAAGAGTGGCTTTAGCGTGAGGACAGGGTGGCAGTAAGGGAGGAATAAGTGCAGCGAGTTAGCAAGTTGGATTGAAAGTGTCAAAGGCTGGTGTTGTGAGGCACAAGTGGAAGGACAGAGGACAAAAAGGTGATGACCTTACCATTGCTGTCCAGAACGGGGTCGGCGTCTCCAGTGGCGACGGGACCGATCACCCGGCTTGCCACAATCCTGTGGACGCGCTCCTCAAGATCGCTGAGGGGTTGCAGCTGAGGCCGCCCTCCACCTGTCCGTTGCTGCTGTCTCCTATTATGCGCCAGCTTGGCCTGCAAGTAAAAGGACAGCATCTGAGTAAATATACAGCCATGATCTTGCCTGATGTGCCTCCCATAAGTGAATAGCCCTTACTGTATGCAGCCATGGTCTTGCCTGATGTGCCTCCCATAGGTGAATAGCCCTTACTGTATGCAGCCATGGTCTTGCCTGATGTGCCTCCCATAGGTGAATAGCCCTTACTGTATGCAAAGTGTGGAATGTGTGTGTGTGTTTCATGAAAGGGCCATAGGTGTTGGATGAGTGTTGTGCATTGGGGTTTTATGATCCTCTGGCCATAGAGTGAGGTTGAGATGGAGGGATGGAGAGGTATTGAGAAAAAGCCACTCACCCTGACAACCTGAGTGAGGTCGTTGAACTTTTTGCGGCATTGAACATGGGTCCTGGGCACTATGCTCCTGGAGGATACGCTCTGAGCCACCTCCCTCCACACTCTTCTGTACTCGCGTGGCAAAGGCCTCCTGCCACTCTCAGGGAAGAGCATACATCTTCTGCGCTCCACCGCGCCAACCAGAGCCTCCAAGGCCCGCTCGGTGAAGCGCTGAGCTCGTTCTCTCACCCTCTCCATCCTTGGCAGCAAAATGGATTTACAGGTCTCTCCAGGCCGAGATTCAAGGCTGCAATGAGCAGGGTGTGGCTGGGGAGCAAGTTGGCCCCCCCGCTTTAAGAACTGGCTGGCGCCAGTGTGTCTGTGTTCCCTCGCTAACTGGCAGCACCTGCGCTGCGCTTGCGCGCTGAGTTAGCGCCTCACTGCTCGGCCTTTGCGCCCTAAGACAGGTGTGCAGCGCCTGATTTAGCGCTCCACTCACCTCCCGGGGCGGTAAAAGTGAATTTTCCAGTCAGTGGCGATAATTAGCGCCAGGCGCTAATTTTTGCGTCCAGACGATATTTGCGCCCCAAACGGGGCGCGACCTAATTTTTCCCCCATAGTGCCTTAGTGCGTCGATTTTAGTGCTGCTCGCGAAATTGACCAGTCGTTTTGCGGCGGCGCTAAACACTACCCCCACGATCTCCTGCGCCCGCAGATCGTGACGTCAGTCGAGCGTGCAACGCCCTGGACTGGATATTGAGTAGCGCTCCCTGTTTTAGCGCCTGCCGCTAGGAACGACAGGTAGAGGGGAACGTTTTCAAGTCAGGAAGGGGCTGGGGGAGCGCTATTTAAAGGCGGGCGCTTCCTGCTTTTTCTTGTCGGCAAAAATTTTGGTAAACAGTGGTTGAGAGGGAGAGAGACGTCTGGAGAGATTTATCGCCCTCAGCACCACTTTTGAGGTTCCTGTGTGCCGAGCTCTTTCCCTGGGCTGATCCATTAGTGTTTCCAACACAATTGCTTGAGAGGTCTCTCCAGGCCGAGGTTCCAGGCTGCACTGAGCAGGGTGCGGCTGGCCAGCAAGATGGCCCCTCCCCTTTAAGAACTGGACGGCACCAGTCTGTCTGGCTTCCATGGTAACGGACACCGCCTGAGCTTCGGTAGCGTTCTGAGGTAGCGCCTCACTCCCCGACGTTAGTGCCTTAAGAGAGGTGTGTAGCACCTGATTTAGTGCTCAAATCACCTCCAGGGGGTGATAGAGGCGAATTTTGCAGTCGGAGGTGATAATTAGCGCCGGGCGCTAAACTTTGCGCCCGGCCGATATTAGCACCCCAAAATGGACGATACCGAATTTTTCCCCCTTGCATTTCCACAGCGCCTTTCACGACCTCAGGGATTCCCAAAGCGCTTTACAGCCAATGAAGTACTTTTTGAAGTGTAGTCACTGTTGTAATGTGGGAAACGCGGCAGCCAATTTGCGCACAGCAAGCTCCCACAAACAGCAATGTGATAATGACCGGAGAATCTGTTTATTAGTGATATTGATTGAGGGATAAATATTGGTCAGGACACCGGGGAGAACTCCCCTGCTCTTCTTCGAAATAGTAGCCGCGGGATCTTTTACGCCCACCTGAGAGAGCAGACGAGGCCTCGGTTTAAGGGTCTGATGTACGGTCGCTGGGTCACGCAGTGTTGTTGATGGAATTGATACAGGTTTTCCCCTTTCTGCTCCCTCAGATATTTCCATTCGATACCCAAAGTTCTATGGTTACTCCTACCTCACCTTCGAACCTCTGAAGAATTCCTACCAGACCTTTCAGATAACCATTGAGTTTAAGGTGAGTGAAACTGTACAGAAAGATGAAGTGCAAAACTGCAACTCACACAGCGCCTTCAGCGTAGTCCAGCACTTCACTGGAGCAAATTAGCAAACAAAATTTGACATTGAGCCACACAAGGAGATATTAGGGCAGGAAAGAGGTGGGTTTTAAAGAGCTCTCAAAGGAGGAAAGAGAGTTTTAGGGAGGGAATTCCAGAGCTTAGGGCCGGGACAGCTGAAGGCACGGCCGCCAATAGTGGAGCGATTAAAATCAGGGATGCTCAAGAGGCCAGAATTAGAGGAGCGCAGATATCTCGGAGGGTTGTGGGGCTGGAGAGAATTACAGAGATAGGGAGGGGGCGAGGCCATGGCAGGATTTGAAAACAAGGATGAGAATTTTGAAATCGAGGTGTTGCCGGACCAGGAGCCAATGTAGGTCAGCGAGCACAGGGGTGATGGGCGAATGGGACTTGGTGCGAGTTAGGACACGGGCAGCTGAGTTTTGGATGAACTTAAGTTTATGTAGGGTGGAACGTGGGAGGCCATGGCTAACAAGGGAAATTAGGGATAGCATAAGATCGAAGGAGAGGACATATAAATTGGCCAGAAAAAGCAGCAAACCTGAGGTTGGGAGCAGTTTAGGATTCAGCAAAGGAGGACAAAGGGATTAATTAAGAGGGGGAAAATAGAATATGAGAGTAAGCTTGCAGGAAACATAAAAACTGACTGTAAAAGCTTCTGTAGACATGTGAAGAGAAAAAGATTGGTGAAGTCAAGCATAGGTCCCTTGCAGTCAGAATCAGGGGAATTTATAATGGGGAACAAAGAAATGGCTGACGAATTAAATACATACTTTGGTTCTGTCTTCACAAAGGAGGACACAAATAAACTCCCAGAGATGTCAGGGAACATAGGGTCTAATGAGAGGGAGGAATTGAATGAAATCAGTATTTGTAGGGAAATGGTGTTAGGGAAATTGACGGGATTGAAGGCCGATAAATCCCCAGGGCCTGATAATCTACATCCTAGGGTACTTAAGGAAGTGGACCTAGAAATAGTAGATGCATTGCTGGTCATCTTTCAAAATTCTATAGACTCTGGAACAGTTCCCATGGATTGGAGGGTAGCTAATGTAACCCCACTATTTAAAAAAGGTGGTAGAGAAAAAACGGGGAATTATATACCGGTAAGCCTGACATCGGTAGTGGGCAAAATGCTAGAGTCCATTATAAAAGATGTAATAGCTGAGCACTTGGAAAACAGTGACAGGATCGGACAAAGTCAACATGGATTTACAAAAGGTAAATCATGCCTGACTAATCTACTGGAATTTTTTGAGGATGTAACTGGTAGAATAGATAAGGGAGAAACAGTGGATGTGGTGTATTTGGACTTTCAAAAGGCTTTCGATAAGGTCCCTCCTAAGAGATTAGCGTGCAAAGTTAAAGCACATGGGATTGGGGGTGAGGTACTGATTTGGATGGAGAACTGGTTGGCAGACAGGAAGCAAAGAGTTGGAATAAACGGGTCTTTTTCCGAGTGGCAGGCAGTGACTAGTGGGGTACCACAGGGATCGGTGCTCGGACCCCAGCTATTCACAATATATATTAATGATCTAGACGAGGGAACTAGATGTAATATCTCTAAGTTTGCAGACGACACAAAGCTGGGTGGGCATGTGTGCTGTGAGGAGGATGCAGAGAAACTCCAGTATGATTTGGACAGGGTGGGTGATTGGGCAGATGCATGGCAGATGCAGTACAATGTGGATAAATGCGAGGTTATCCACTTTGGTGGCAAAAACAGGAAGACAGATTATTATCTGAACGGCAATAGATTGGGAAAAGGGGAAGTGCAACGAGATCTGGGAGTCCTTATGCACCAGTTGCTGAAGGTAAGCATGCAGGTGCAGGAGGCGGTTAAGAAGGCAAATGGTATGTTGGCCTTCACAGCGAGAGAATTTGCTGCCCCAGGAAGCTGTGGAAGCTACATCATTAAATAATTTTAAAACAGAAATAGACAGTTTCCTAGAAGTAAGGGAATTAGGGGTTACGGGGAGCGGGCAGGAAATTGGACATGAGGCTGAGCTCGGATCGGTCGAGGCCCTGTGGGTGGCGTAGCGGGCCCAGGGGCTGAGTGGCCGGGTCCTGCTCCTACTTCTTGTGTTCTTTAGATTTGAGGTGAGGATCAGATCAGCCATGATCTTATTGAATGGCGGAGCAGGCTCGAAGGGCCGATTGGCCTACTCCTGCTCCTATTTCTTATGTTCTTATGTTCTTATGATTCGAGTACAGGAGCAAGGATGTCTTGCTGCAGTTGTACAAGGCCTTGGTGAGACCACACCTTGAGTATTGTGTGCAGTTTTGGTTGCCTTATCTGAGGAAGGATGTTCTTGCCATGGAGGGTGTGCTGCGAAGATTCACCAGACTGATACCTGGGATGGCAGGAATGATGTATGAAGAGAGATTGGGTCGATTAGGCTTATATTCGCTAGAGTTTAGAAGAACGAGAGGGGATCTCATTGAAACTTATAAAATTCTAACAGGACTAGACAGACTAGATGCAGGAAGGATGTTCCCGATGGCGGGGAGTCCAGAACCAGGGGTCACAGTCTAAGGATAAGGGGTAAGCCATTTAGGACTGAGATGAGGAGGAATTTCTTCACCCAGAGTGGTGAACCTGTGGAATTCTCTACCACAGAAGGCAGTTAAGGCCAATTCATTAAATATATTCAAGAAGGAGATAGATATATTTCTTAAGGCTAAAGGGATCAAGGGCTATGGGGAGAAAGCAGGGACAGGGTACTGAATTTGGATGATCAGCCATGATCTCATTAAATGGCGGAGCAGGCTCGAGGGGCCGAATGGCCTACTCCTGCTCATATCTTCTATGCTTCTAGGCCGGCCAGATGTGTCAACGATGGAGGGGAGACCCACAGCCATGGGGGCCAAGTACCCCTGTCACATCTCAACCCGGTATTTGGAGCCAGCACTCTCCACTCCCGGGGCCTCGAACCCTTCACCTTCCAACCCAGAGGCGGGCTTGACCTACCCCTGAGCCAGTGGTCACTCTGGACTCTAGTCACTGCGCGCTGGGGCTGTCGGGAGTGGGGTTTTTGGACTAACCCCTGAACTCGCTTCCCTTGATGAAGCGCTCACATCCGAAAGGTTCGAACCTTCGGTCTTCCCAGCTGCTGACCTGACCTGCTGTGTATTTCCAGCATTTTCCGTGTTGTTTTAAAAATTGAAATTGTTAAGATGACAAGGAGAAGCTGGGATTGTTCCCCTTAGATCAGAGAAGGTGAAGGGGAGATTTAATCGAGGTGTTCAAAATCATGAATTATTTTGATAGAGTGAATAAGGAGAAATTGTTTCCAGTGGCAGGAGGGTCAGTAACCAGAGGACACAGATTTAAGGTGATTGGCAAAAGAACCAGAGGGGAGATGAGGAAACATTTTTTTATGCAGCAAGTTGTTGTGATCTGGAATGCGCTGCCTGAAAGGGCGGTGGAAGCAGATTCAATAATAACTTTCTAAAGGGAATTGGATAAATACTTGATAAAGAAAGATTTACAGGGCTTTGTGGAAAGAGCAGGGGGGAGTGGGACTAATTGGAGAACTCTTTCAAAGAGCCGGCACAGGCAGGATGGGCCGAATGGCCTCCTTCTGTGTGATTCTACGATGTACTGACGGCAAATGGGTTGAGCATCATCCTTCTCCCGCCTCCTGTACAGCGAGGGCGTTTTCTGTCCATCGCTCCTGCCGACCGGTCTCTCTCTTTACCCCTCCCCTGATGCTCATTTATCTTCTTGCGCTGCTCTTGCAGGCGGACGTGGAGGACGGTTTGCTGCTTTACTGCGGAGAGAGCGAGAACGGCCGCGGGGATTTCCTCTCCGTCGCAATCATCCGCCGACGCCTCCAGTTCAGGTCAGGAATTCTCTTCTGAAGTAACAACAAAACAAAAAGACTCACGGTCCCCGCGTTTACACGGTCCCCTGTGTTTACACGGTCCCCGCGTTTACACGGTCCCCGTGTTTACATGGCCCCCGGGTTTACACGGTCCCCTGTGTTTACACGGTCCCCTGTGTTTACACGGTCCCCGGGTTTACACGGTCCCCCGCGTTTACATGGCCCCCCGCGTTTACACGGTCCCCGCGTTTACACGGTCCCCGCGTTTACACGGCCCCCGGGTTTACACGGTCCCCGCGTTTACATGGTCCCCGCGTTTACACGGCCCCCGGGTTTACACGGTCCCCCGCGTTTACACGGTCCCCGGGTTTACACGGTCCCCGCGTTTACACGGTCCCCCGGGTTTACATGGTCCCCTGTGTTTACACGGTCCCCGCATTTACACGGTTCCCTGTGTTTACATGGTCCCCGCGTTTACACGGTCCCCGCGTTTACACGGTCCCCTGTGTTTACACGGTCCCCGCATTTACACGGTCCCCTGTGTTTACACGGTCCCCGCGTTTACACGGTCCCCGGGTTTACACGGCCCCCGCGTTTACACGGCCCCCGGGTTTACACGGTCCCTGTGTTTACATGGTCCCCGGGTTTACACGGCCCCCGGGTTTACACGGTCCCCCGCGTTTACACGGTCCCCGGGTTTACACGGTCCCCGCGTTTACACGGTCCCCCGGGTTTACACGGTCCCCTGTGTTTACACGGTCCCCGCATTTACACGGTCCCCTGTGTTTACACGGTCCCCGCGTTTACACGGTCTCCTGTGTTTACACGGTCCCCGCATTTACACGGTCCCCTGTGTTTACACGGTCCCCGCGTTTACACGGTCCCCGGGTTTACACGGCCCCCGCGTTTACACGGCCCCCGGGTTTACACGGTCCCTGTGTTTACACGGTCCCCGTGTTTACACGGTCCCCTGTGTTTACACGGTCCCTGTGTTTACACGGTCCCCTGTGTTTACACGGTCCCTGTGTTTACACGGCCCCCGGGTTTACACGGTCCCTGTGTTTACACGGTCCCTGTGTTTACACGGTCCCCTGTGTTTACACGGTCCCCTGTGTTTACACGGCCCCCGGGTTTACACGGTCCCCTGTGTTTACACGGCCCCCGGGTTTACACGGCCCCCGGGTTTACACGGTCCCCTGTGTTTACACGGTCCCTGTGATTACACGGCCCCCGGGTTTACACGGTCCCTGTGTTTACACGGTCCCCCGGGTTTACACGGTCCCCGGGTTTACACGGCCCCCGGGTTTACACGGTCCCCTGTGTTTACACAGTCCCCTGTGTTTACACGGTCCCCTGTGTTTACACGGCCCCCGGGTTTACACGGTCCCCTGTGTTTACACGGCCCCCGGGTTTACACGGTCCCCGGGTTTACACGGTCCCCTGTGTTTACACGGTCCCCCGTGTTTACACGGCCCCCGGGTTTACACGGTCCCCTGTGTTTACACGGTCCCCTGTGTTTACACGGCCCCCGGGTTTACACGGTCCCTGTGTTTACACAGCCCCCGGGTTTACATGGTCCCCGTGTTTACACGGTCCCCTGTGTTTACACGGTCCCTGTGTTTACACGGTCCCCTGTGTTTACACGGCCCCTGTGTTTACACGGTCCCCTGTGTTTACACGGTCTCCTGTGTTTACACGGTCCCTGTGTTTACACGGTCCCCTGTGTTTACACGGTCCCCTGTGTTTACACGGTCCCCTGTGTTTACACGGTCCCTGTGTTTACACGGTCCCCTGTGTTTACACGGTCCCCTGTGTTTACACGGTCCCCTGTGTTTACACGGTCCCTGTGTTTACACGGTCCCTGTGTTTACACGGTCCCCCGGGTTTACACGGTCCCTGTGTTTACACGGTCCCCTGTGTTTACACGGTCCCTGTGTTTACACGGTCCCCGGGTTTACACGGTCCCCTGTGTTTACACGGCCCCTGTGTTTACACGGCCCCCGGGTTTACACGGCCCCCGGGTTTACACGGCCCCTGTGTTTACACGGTCCCCATTGTTTACACGGTCCCTGTGTTTACACGGTCCCTGTGTTTACACGGCCCCCGGGTTTACACGGTCCCCATTGTTTACACGGTCCCTGTGTTTACACGGTCCCTGTGATTACACGGTCCCCTGTGTTTACACGGCCCCTGTGTTTACACGGTCCCCGGGTTTACACGGTCCCCTGTGTTTACACGGTCCCTGTGTTTACACGGTCCCCTGTGTTTACACGGTCCCTGTGTTTACACGGTCCCCTGTGTTTACACGGTCCCCTGTGTTTACACGGCCCCCGGGTTTACACGGCCCCCGGGTTTACACGGCCCCCGGGTTTACACGGCCCCCTGTGTTTACACGGTCCCCTGTGTTTACACGGCCCCCTGTGTTTACACGGTCCCCTGTGTTTACACGGTCCCCTGTGTTTACACGGCCCCCGGGTTTACATGGTCCCTGTGTTTACACGGTCCCTGTGTTTACACGGTCCCTGTGTTTACACGGCCCCCTGTGTTTACACGGTCCCTGTGTTTACACGGTCCCTGTGTTTACACGGCCCCCTGTGTTTACACGGTCCCTGTGTTTTCACGGCCCTCTACACATTCTCGGGATGCCCCAATGCGCCTCGCGGGCAGCGAGTTAACGCCGCGGTAATCTGCAGAATAACGGTAAATCGAAAACCGGAGGATCGGTTCAATCCCCGGTGCTAGTGGAGGCGGCAAGTTGGCCACAACACTGGGAAAAACCCCGGCTCCTTCCCCCAGGACTGGGGCATCTTGAATATCCACCTGTACAGGCAAACCGTGACTTCAGGATTCTCCGGCAGTGCAGCCCTCCCTCAGCCTTACCTCACACTCCCTCCACCCTCCCTCAGCCCTCCCTCAGTGAATTGCATGTGGACTCATGTGAGGCTCTGGATGGCCTCATGGAGATCGGGCGGGAAAGTGGAGTTGAGGTCGATGATCAGCCATGATCTTATTGAATGGCGGAGCAGGCTCGAGGGGCCGAATGGCCGACTCCTGCTCTTACTTCTTATGTTCTTATGGCCATCAGTGTCCCGGAGCCACGCTGTGA
This sequence comes from Squalus acanthias, assembly GCA_030390025.1. Lineage (NCBI taxonomy): Eukaryota > Metazoa > Chordata > Chondrichthyes > Squaliformes > Squalidae > Squalus > Squalus acanthias. The sequence goes on from CM059425.1 coordinate 261,970,495, forward strand.
CATCAGTTAGTGTTTTCAGGAGAGAAAATTGAAAAAAACAACAAAAATAAGGAACGCACCCTGTGGACAGCAGGAATCATGAGCTGGGCTCCGAGACCGGGCTGCGTTCCTGAATTCCGCCATTCTTCTTCCTTCCCCCACTTTCCGACATTATAACAGTGACTACACAGTGCTGAGGGAGTGCCGCACTGTCGGAGGTGCCGTCTTTTAGATGAGACGTTAAACCGAGGCCACGTCTGCGCTCTCAGGTGGACGTAAAAGATCCCTCGGCCACTATTTAGAAGATGAGCAGGGGAGTTCTCCCCAGTGTCCTGGGGCCAATATTTATACCGCAACAAACATCACTAAAACAGATGATCTGGTCATTATCACATTGCTGTTTGTGGGAGCTTGCTGTGCGCAAATTGGCTGCCGCGTTTCCTACAGTACAACAGTGACCACACTTCAAAAAAAGGTACTTCATTGGCTGTAAAGCGCTTTGGGACGTCCTGAGGTTGCGAAAGGCGCTGGAGAAATGCCAGTTCATTCGTATCTTTCTCTGCAGATTTAACTGTGGCACCGGGGCTGCGATCCTCATCAGTGAGAGCAGGGTCCAGGCTGGGATCTGGCACACCGCCACCATCTACAGAAATGGCATCAACGGCTGGCTACGGCTTGACAATGACACCCCCATCTCCGGGAAATCCAAGGTAAGCTCCCCCGGGGGAGGGGAGGAGAGGGGGAGGAGAAGAGTGGGAGGGAGGGAGGGAGGGGAGAGTGGAGGGGGAGAGAGGGGAGAGGGGGAGGAGAAGAGTGGGAGGGAGGGGAGAGGAGAGGGGAGAGGTGGAGGAGAAGAGTGGGAGGGAGGGAGGGAGAGGAGTGGGGGGGAGTGAGGGGAGAGAGGGGAGAGGGGGAGGAGACGAGTGGGAGGGAGGGAGGGGAGAGGGGGTGAGGGGGAGGAGGAGTGAGGGAGGGGAGAGTGGGGAGAGGGGGAGGGGAGAGCGGAGCAGGGGGAGGAGAAGAATGGGAGGGAGGGAGGGTGAGGAGTGAGGGAGGGGAAGGAGAGGGGGAGGGAGGGGAGAGCGGGGTGAGGAGGGGAGGGGGAGAGAGGGGAGGGGAGAGGGGGGTGAGGAGGAGGGGGACAGAGGGGAGATGGTGAAGTGGGGAATAGGATGGATTGAGAGGGGAGTAGAGAGGTGGGGGGGTGAGAGGGAGGGAGGGATGAGCGGGGTGAGGGGGAGAGAGGGGAGAGGTGGAGGGAAGGAGGGAGGGACGAGCGGGGTGAGGGGGAGGAGAAGAGTGGGAGGGAAGGAGTGAGGGAGGGGAATGAGAGGGAGGGGAGAGAGGGGTGAGGGGGAGGGGGACAGAGGGGAGAGGGTGAAGTGGGGAATAGGATGGATTGAGGGGGAGGGGAGAGGTGGGGGGAGGAAGGGAAACAGGGAGGTGTGGTGAGGGAAGGGGGGAAGAGATTGCCTGTTGCACAGTAGCGAGCGGGGTCGGGGGGGGGGGAAGCTGTGAGGAGGACACAAAGTGGCTGCGGAGCGAGATAGACAGGTTGACTGAGTGGGCAAGAACATGGCAAATGGATTACAATGTGGGGAAGTGTGAAGTTATCCACTTTGGTAGGAAAAACAAAAAAGCAGAATATTTTTTAAATGGTGAGGGATTGGGAAATGTTTGCATTCAGAGGGACCTGGGTGTCTTTGTACATGAATCTCTGAAAGTTAACATGCAGGTACAGCAAGCAATTAGGAAAGCAAATGGTATGTTAGCTTTTGTTACAAGAGGATTTGAGTATAAGAGTAAAGACGTCTTACTGCAATTATATAGGGTCCTGGTGAGACCACACCTGGAGTATTGTGTACAGTTTTGGTCTCCTTACCTAAGGAAGGATATACTTGCCATAGAGGGAGTGCAACGAAGGTTCACCAGACTGATTCCTGGGATGGGGGGATTGCCCTTTGAGGACAGATTGAGTAGACTAGGCCAATATTCTCTAGAGTTTAGAAGAATGAGAGGTGATCACATTGAAACATGCAAAATTCTTACAGGGTTTGACATGGTAGGTGCAGGGAGGATGTTTCCCCTGGCTGGGGAGTCTAGAACCAGGGGTCACAGTCTCAGAATAAGGGGTCGGCCATTTAGGACTGAGATGAGGAGAAATTTCTTCACTCAGAGGGTGGTGAATCTTTGGAATTCTCTACCCCAGAGGGCCGAGGAGGCTCAGTCGTTGAGTATATTCAAGACAGAGATCGATAGATTTTTTGATATTAAGGGAATCAAGGGATATGGGGATAGTGCAGGAAAGATGTAGATGAGGTAGAAGATCAGCCATGATCTTATTGAATGGCGGAGCAGGCTCGAAGGGCCAAATGGCCGACTCCTGCTCCTATTTCTTATGTTCTTATGTTTTTATGGGTGGGGGTAGAGATTGTTTGTTAACCAGTAGTGAGCGGGAGGGGTGATTGACTCTCTATTGACCGGGTCTTCCTGTTCCTCCACAGGGTCGCTACACCAAGATCACCTTCCGCTCTCCCTTGTACCTCGGCGGTGCCCCCAGTGCCTACTGGCTGGCCAAGGCAGCGGGCAGCAACCGGGGGTTCCGGGGCTGTGTGCAGTCTCTGGTCATCAATGGCAGGCGGGTGAACATGAGGCCCTGGCCCCTTGGCCGGGCGGTCAGTGGGGCTGATGTAGGTACGTGATTCGAGCTGCGATGGTCGTGCGGAGGGCGTCCCCTTCATCTTTCCAGCTTGGTCTCCACTGAGCTGAGTTAACAAGTCTCGCGCACCACCCCTACACCTAGAAGGTCAAGGGCAGCAGACGCATGGGAACACCATCACCTCCAAGTCCCACACCATCCCGACTTAGGAACATAGGAACAGGAGGAGGCCATTCAGCCCCTCGAGTCTGTATCGCCATTCAATTAGATCATGGCTGATCTGTATCTTAACTCCATTTACCCACCTTTGTTCCTTAACCCTTAATATCCTTACCTAATGAAAATCTATCAAACTCAGTTCTGACATTTTGAATTGACCCCCAGCCTTAACAGCTTTTTGGGAGAGTTCCAGATTTCCACTACCCTTTGTGTGAAGAAGTGCTTCCTGACATCAACGTGCCTAGCTCTAATTTTAAGTTTATGCCCCACTTGTCCTGGACTCCCCTAGCAGAGGAAATAGTTTCTTTCTATCAACTCCTTTAATCATCTTAAAAAACTCAATTAGTTCAACCCTTGGACTTGGAAATATACCGGCCATTCCTTCATCGTCGTTGGGTCAAAATCCTGGAACTCCCTCCCTAACAGCACTGTGGGAGCACCTTCACCAGACGGACTGCAGCGGTTCAAGAAGGCGGCTCACCACCTCCTTCTCAAGGGTGACTAGGGATGGGCGATAAATGCCGGCCTTGCCAGCAATGCCCACATCCCAGGAACGAATAAAAAAAAACTTTCAGTAGGCTGCCAAACAAGACTGGATCAAATTGCACATTGCAGATAAACTGTTGGGTGTGTCTTGTTCTCCAAGGGGGCCAATCAGAAATCTGGTCCAACCCACTTGAGTTGCAAATAAACGCAGCCACCACACTACTTTTTTTTTGTTCTTTTTCCATCAGTTCCCCACATGAACCATCGCTTCTGGCTTTTCCAGAAGTTTCTCTGCCCCCCCACTTTATTATGTCCCTCATCCTGGCACCGTCCGGGTCCTCCCTGGTCACGGCTGTCTAACCGTTTACTCGTAGAGTTGCCCAGTACTTGCCTTCTCTTGTAGTAACTCACCTGAAGTGACCGCCTCTCGCTCCTAAGCAGTAACCCTCGCCATTCTTTTACCTTCTCTCCTCCTCCCCTCTTCACCCCCCCCACCCCCCACCCCCACCCCTCCCCCCCGAATTGGGATTTGTTTTTAGGGGAGTGCAGCACCGGATTGTGCAACGAGGTCTCCTGTGTCAACGGTGGTACCTGTGTCCCAAACAGAGCCGATTCCTACCTGTGTCTGTGTCCCCTGGGCTTCCGAGACAAGCACTGTGAGGAAGGTATGTGTTTTCGAGCCGCTGGCTCTCTCGCTCTCTCGCTCGCTCTCTTTTGGAAAGCCAAAGCTAATGCCCATTCTGAGGCTGGTTAGCATTGCTGTGTGTGTGTGTGTGTCTGTGTGTGTGTGTGTGTGTGTGTGTGTGTGTGTGTGTGTGTGTGAAAGTTACTATTGAATCTGCTTCCACCATCCTTCCAGGTTATGACAACTCCCTGCTTAAAAATTAAAAATCTCATTGCCCCTCTGGATCTTTTGCAGATTATCTCATATCTGTGTCCTCATAAGATCATAAGAACATAATAATTAGGAGCAGGAGTCGGCCATACGGCCCCTCGAGCCTGCTCCGCCATTCAATAAGATCATGGCTGATCTTCGACCTCATCTCCACTTTCCCGCCCGATCTCCATATCCCTTGATTCCCTTAATATTCAAAAATCTATCGATCTCTGTCTTAAATATACTCAATGACTGAGCCTCCACAGCCCTCTGGGGCAGAGAATTCCAAAGATTCATCACCCTCTGAGTGAAGAAATTCCTCCTGAGTCAAAAAATGTTCTCAGCCGTGGCTCAGTGGGCAGCACCCTCGCCTCCGGGTCAGAAGGTTGTGGGTTCAAGCCCCACTCCAGGGACTTGAGAACAAAAATCTAGGCTGACACTCCGGTGCAGTGCTGAGGGAGGGCTGCACTGTCAGAGGTGCCATCTTTCGGATGAGACGTTAAACCGAGGCCCCGTCTGCTCTCTCAGGTGGACGTAAAAGATCCCAGGGCACTATTTCGAAGAAGAGCAGGGGAGTTCGCCCCGGTGTCCTGGCCAATATTTATCCCTCAATCAACATAACAAAAAACAGATTATCTGGTCATTTTCACATCGCTGTTTGTGGGAGCTTGCTGTGCGCAAATTGGCTGCCGCGTTTCCTACATTACAACAGTGACTACACTTCAAAAAAAGTACTTCATTGGCTGTAAAGCGCTTTGGGACGTCCGGTGGTCGTGAAAGACGCTATAGCAATGCAAGTCTTTTTTTTTTTTCTTTCCTCATCTCAGTCCTAAATGGCCGACCCCTCTAGTTACCGACCCTCCTGCCAGTGGATTCTTCTGGTTCCCCTCGAAGAACAAAAGTCAGCTCCACCATCTTGGCCGCTTTTCTAACCCAACCCCCTCCTCTTTTTGTTTCCAATGACTCACCTGTCTAGCTTTCACACTGGTGGTCCCGCAGTTCAACGCCTCGCTGGTGTCCTATGCTGGCCTGCCCTGGCCCATGGAGCCCCAGCACTACCTCTCCTTCATGGAGTTCCACATCACCTTCCGGCCCGAGACAGGCGATGGGGTCATCCTCTACAGCTACGACACGTCCAGCAAGGACTTCATCTCCCTCAACCTGGCGGATGGCTACGTGGAGTTCCGCTTCGATTGCGGCTCGGGGACCGCTACCATCAGGTCAGAGTTCAACTTTAAAAAACCCTCCCCGCAGAGGGCTGGCTCCCCCCCCTCATTGTAAAGGAAAGGGTTAATCAGATGGTTAATGTTGGTGTCAGCCGTGGCTCAGTGGGCAGCACTCTCACCTCTGAGTCAGAAGGTCGTAGCTTCGAGTCTCCACTCCAAAGATTTGAGCAGATAATCCAGGCTGACACTCCCAGTGTCAGTGCTGAGGGAGTGCTGCACTGTCGGAGGTGCCGTCTTTCGGACGAGACTTTAAACCGAGGCCCCATCGCTCTCTCAGGTGGACGTAAAAGATCCCATGGCACTGTTTTGAAGCAGAGCAAGGGGGAGTTCTACCCGGTGTCCTGGGCCAATATTTATTCCTCAACCAACATCACTAAAAAACAGATTATCTGGTCATTATCACATTGCAGTTTGTGGGAGCTTGCTGTGCGCAAATTGGTTGCTGCGTTTCCTACATTACAACAGTGACTCCAGTTCAAAAAAAGTACTTCATTGGCTGTAAAGCGCTTTGAGACGTCCGGTGAATGTGAAAGACGCTGGAGAAATGCAAGTCTTTCTTTTCTTTCTTTATGGCAGATGAGCTCACCTTGTAAGGAAAGGGTGAATCAGATTGTCCTGAAGTCTAATGTCACATTGCTATTTATTTCTCACCGGAACAGGAGGAGGCCATTCAGCCCCTCGAGCCTGTTCCGCCATTCTATTTGGTCATGGCTGATCTGTATCTTAACTTCATCTACCCGCCTTGGTTCTGTAACCCTTAATACCCTTACCTAACGAAAATCATTCAATCTGAATTTTGAAATTTTCAATTGACCCCCAGCCTCGACAGCTTTTTGGAGGGAGAGTTCCAGATTTCCACTACCCTTTGTGTGAAGAAGTGCTTCCTGACATCACCCCTCAATGGCCTAACTCTAATTTTAAGATTGTGCCCTTTTATATTGTCGTAATATTAACCTTTAGCTTCTGCCTGTTAAGTGAGGAAGCATAAGGCAATTTAGATGCAGTGACCGCTGAACTGTTGAATTAGTGCAAAAGTAGAGAAGTTATGCTGAACCTTTATAAAGCGCTGGTTAGGCCACAACTGGAGTATTGAGTATGGTTCCGGGGATGGGGGATCTTAGCAACAAGGAAAGGTTGAAGAAGCTGGATTTGTTGTCATTAGAGCAAAGGAGGTTGAGGTGTGATTTGATAGAGGTGTACAAGATTATGACGGGTTTGGATAGGCTAGACGGGGAAAGGCTGTTCCCACTAGTTGATGGTACAAGGACTAGGGGACACAGATTTAAGGTTTTGGGCAAGAGATACAGGGGGGATGTGAGGAAAACCTTTTTTACACTGTGAGTGGTGAGGACATGGAACTCGCTGTTGACGGAAGTGGTGGAAGCGGAGACACTCAATGTTTTCAAGGGGAGACTGGATAGGCACTTGAGGGAAATAAACTTGCAGGGCTACGGGGATAGAGCGGGGGGAATGGGACTGACTGGATTGCTCTACAGTGAGCCGGCACGGACTCGATGGGCCGAATGGCCTCCTTCTGTGCAGTTATGACTCTGTGGGGTAAAAATTGAGTCGCGCCCCATTTGGGGCGCTAACCTCGCCGGGGCGCGACTTTTAGCGCCCCGAAAAAATTAGCGGCCCCGCGCCGGAACTTCAGTGGTTGCGCCCCAAGAGGGAAGCGGGGCGCCACTGGAAGCACCCCGCATCCCTCTTGGGGCGCTGCGAGGGAATATCCTGGCGCTACGTGCCGCAGCGCCACGCGCTGCGGCACGTCGCGCCGCGGTATTGCAGGCCTTCCTCCCCTTCTTAAAGGGGAGGGACCCTGCGCAGCGCGAACCGGGGCCCAGCTGGGCCCCCAGGGATCGGGAGTGCCGGCAAAAGAGCCCGGCACTCAAGAGAAGTGCCGGGCTCTTGGAGCGCAGCTGGCACTTCACGGTAGGGGGGCTTCACGGGGGCCGGGGACAGCAATGGGGGCAGGTGCTGGCAGGCGGCCAGCAACAAAAATGGCCGCCTGCCACCTCCCCTTTAAATATCGCCGCCCCGGCCGCACGTACGCCTCCCTGAACCCGTCGGACATAGCGTCTGGCGGTAAATCAGGGGGCACGACTGAAGATCACGGCCGGGGCGCGAGCGGGGTGCTGCGCACGGCGATGACGTCATCGCCGGCGGCGCAGCGCCACAGGGCGCTACCGGCTGCCGCCGCCGCTAACCTCCCGCTGAATTTTTCGGGAGGCGTGGGCGGCGCTGCGCCCGGGCGTTAGCTGCTTTACGCCCCATTAGCGCCCTCTTAAGGCGCTAACGGGAGGCGCAAGCAGCTGAATTTTTCCCCCTATGACTCTATGACTAAAACTGCAGTTCGAACAAAGGTCAGTTTAGATATTAATGTTAATTAAAAGATATTCCAGTACACATATTTCAGGGAGCTTTAGACAGTGGATAACAAGTTAGTCCTGTAGAAGGAAAAATTCTGCAAATACATCATCCCTCTTAGAAGCAGGAGATGGGTATGGAATGGTACAGAGTATTTACAGCACAGCAACAGGCCATTCGGCCTCACTGCTCCGTGCCGGTGTTTATGCTCCACACGAGCCTCCTCCCACCACTCTTCATCTTATCTCACCCTATCAACATAATCTTCTATTCCTTTCTCCCTCATGTGTTTATCGAGCTTCCCCATGAATGCATCGATACTATTTGGCTCAACCACTCCCTGTGGTAGCGAGTTCCACATCCTCACCACTCTCCGGGGAAAGAAGTTTCTCCTGAATTCCCGATTGGATTTCTTGGTGTACAGGCTTATAATTAGAAGTTTCACTTGGTAGAATTGCAGCATGAGTGAAACAATTGGTAAGGTAACAATGCAGGGGAGCTGTACCGGTCGATGGAAAAAGAACTAAGGTTATTGATAAGGGACAAGCTGATTAAAATTCACCTTCTATGGAGCTGTATTTGGTAATGCAGCAACGAGTGGATTGTCACATAGAAGCGGGAATGAAAAGGTACAAAAAGTGGGTGTTGCGACAGAGATGGGATTCGATTAAGGTCTGATCAACTTGTATAACGAGCTTGGAGCTGTGAGGCGTTTGAGTCCCCTCCCCCTGACTAAACCCGCAAGGTTTGGTCGTAAGTACTGCTTCTTTTAAGGGCATGTTTTACCGTGTCGTTAATAAATCTGCGACATCTGACGTCCAATGTTGCGATCCCTGTTGATTTGAGAAGTAAATTATGAGGAAGAACCCACACGATTAGCCCTCCTCTAACGCCCCTGGTGACTGCGACGGCCAATGAGGCACTGGACCATTGCCGTGCAGGAAGATCCCGGCTTCACCGATCCCAACTGGGACACCAATGGCAATGGCCCTGTGCCTCATTGGCCATCGCAGTCACCAGGGGCATTAGAGGAGGGCTAATCGTGTGTGTTCTTCCTCATAATTTACTTCTCAAATCAACAGGGATCGCAACATTGGACGTCAGATGTCACAGATTTATTAACGACACGGTAAAACATGCCCTTAAAAGAAGCAGTACTTACAACCAAACCTTGCAGGACACCAGTTAGCATTACAGCGCCCTCTGAGGCAGGGAGGGGAAAGTGCAGCCGGGGTTTGTTATCTCCAGCCAGGAAAGAGCCATTGGCCCAGAAATTGATCTCGCTCTGTTCCCGCGGGGGTAAGGCTTTCCCGCGATCTCTCACCTCGCTTGTGCTTTTTCAGATCCAGCTCGCACGAACTTCATGTTCTAGAGATCAGCTGGGCAGTGCTTGCGTATCCCAGCGGCGTAGTGAATTCGTGCGAGCTGTGGGATCACGTGACTCAGTTAGAGCCAATGGCAGCACACCATCTTCCATTCATAAGTTTCACAGCACCCTGTGAAATCTATGAATCTTACACCCCCCCAAAATAACAGCTAAACCTCAATTAAATTTTTAAAAAAAACCATCACATTAATAAAATAAGTATAGTTAATTAAATTAACCATTTTAAATAAAAAATTACATTTTTGAAAAAATTTAAAATCTTTTAAAAAGTTATAAAAATAAACTTACCTGTCTTTAAAGTCTCTAAAAAAGATATACCTGTAAAAAAAAATTCAAAAAAATACTTAATTCACTACTTACCTTCTTAAAAGCGGGTCTTACTCCTTTTTACATTTCCAAAATCTTCCCTACTTACCTGCGCGTCCAAAGCATGAAGTGCACAGCGTGCGCGCAGCCTGTAGCGCGCACGCGATGCACCGAGGACCCGCCCCCTTTTCAGAAGAGCAATTGCCGGTTTTCAGCGCATGCGCAGGGCATGCAGAAAACCGGCAATTGGAGTGGGAATACGCGAGAGTACGCAGTGCGTACTCTCGCGTCCCGGGATCAATTTTCGGCCCAATGTGTGAACATCAGTTGAAGACAAGATTGGGCTCAGCTGAGATACCCCCCATGCTCAAATCGTCCTGCTCTCTGTCTGGGCCCAAATTAAAAACTCATCCACTATCTCCCCATATCCCTCTCCCCCACCTACCCATCTCCCCATATCGCTCACCCCAACCTACCCACCTCCCCATATCCCTCAACCCCAACTACCCACCTCCCCATATCCCTCAACCCCAACTCCCCACCTCCCCATATCCCTCAACCCCACCTACTCACCTCCCCATATCCCTCACCCCAACCTACTCACCTCCCCATATCCCTCAACCCCACCTACCCACTTCCTCATATCCCTCAACCTCGCCTACCCATCTCCCCATATCCCTCACCCCAACCTACCCACCTCCCCATATCCCTCAACCCCACCTCCCCATATCCCTCAACCCCACCTACTCACCTCCCCATATCCCTCACCCCAACCTACTCACCTCCCCATATCCCTCAACCCCACCTACCCACTTCCTCATATCCCTCAACCTCGCCTACCCATCTCCCCATATCCCTCATCCCCACCTACTTACCTCCCCATATCCCTCAACCCCACCTACTCACCTCCTAATATCCCTCAATCCCACCTCCACATATCCCTCACCCCAACCTACCCATCTCCCCATATCGCTCACCCCAACCTCCCCACATCCCTCACCCCAACCTACCCATCTCCCCATATCCCTCAACCCCAACTACCCACCTCCCCATATCCCTCAACGCCAACTCCCCACCTCCCCATATCCCTCAACCCCACCTCCCCATATCCCTCAACCCCACCTACTCACCTCCCCATATCCCTCACCCCAACCTACTCACCTCCCCATATCCCTCACCCCAACCTACTCACCTCCCCATATCCCTCAACCCCACCTCCCCATATCCCTCAACCCCACCTACTCACCTCCCCATATCCCTCACCCCAACCTACTCACCTCCCCATATCCCTCAACCCCACCTACCCACTTCCTCATATCCCTCAACCTCGCCTACCCATCTCCCCATATCCCTCATCCCCACCTACTTACCTCCCCATATCCCTCAACCCCACCTACCCACCTCCCCATATCCCTCACCCCCACCTACTCACCTCCTAATATCCCTCAATCCCACCTCCACATATCCCTCACCCCAACCTACCCACCTCCCCATATCCCTCACCCCCACCTACTCACCTCCTCATATCCCTCAATCCCACCTCCCCATATCCCTCACCCAACCTACCCACCTCCCCATATCCCTCACCCCAACCCACCCACCTCCCCATATCCCTCACCCCAACCTACCCACCTCCCCATATCCCTCAACCCCACCTACCCACATCGCTCAACCCCACCTACCCATCTCCCCATATCCCTCAACCCCACCTACCCACATCGCTCAACCCCACCCACCCACCTCCCCATATCCCTCAACCCCACCTACCCACATCGCTCAACCCCACCTACCCACCTCCCCATATCCCTCAACCCCACCTACCAGGCTGTGTCTCCTAGCCTTACACTGTGGTACACGTCTGCTAATTATTGTGTGGTGGCGCTTGACCCTCACCTTCTCCTAGCGCAGTTCCTGACTGGCTGATTGGGTTGCCTCTTTCACCCCACAGGAGTCAGGAGCCCATTGCCTTGAACAAGTGGCATGAAGTGAAAGTCTCTCGGACAGCGAAGAATGGCATCCTGCAGGTAGACGACCAGCGGCCCGTGGAGGAGATGGCGGAGGTGAGTTCCACTTCAGCCGGTACCGGGGGCGGGGTGCATTCCGAAATAACCTCCGCTCGGATCCCCCCTGAGCCCCACGTTGTGGCTGTGTAAGAATTTGTTGACTAAAAGTATCTGGGGCAGGTTTAATAAACGATATCAGACGTCGCACTAGCGACATCTAATGGCAGTGTAGGGTTACTACACCCAGCTTTGAGATCCAATTGGGATGACTTGGAATAGTCCATTGGATATTGGTACGGGGGGGGGGGGGGGGGGGTCGACAGAGGTTGTGTGTGTTTGTCTGTGGATGTTATTTATATGGACTTCCAGAAGGTATTTGATGAAGTCCCACATAAGAGACTGTTATCTAAAGTTGAAGCCCACGGAATTGGCGGCAAATTATTGACCTGGTTAGGAAATTGGCTGAGCGGCAGGAGACAGGCAGTAGGGATAATGGGCAGATACTCCAATTGGCAGGATGTGACTAGTGGTGTCCCGCAGGGATCTGTGTTGGGGCCTCAACTATTCACAATATTTATTAACGACTTAGATGATGACATAGGAAGTCATATATCCAAATTTGACACAAAGATAGGTGGCATTGTCGGCAGTGTAGATGAAAGCATAAAATTACAAAGGGATATTGACAGAGTAAGTGAATGGGCAAAACTGTGGCAAATGGATTTCAATATAGGAAAATGTGAGGTCATCCACTTTGGACCTAAAAAGGAAAAAACAGGGTACTTTCTAAACGGTGAAAAGCTAAAAACAGTGGAGGTCCAGAGAGACTTGGGGGTCCAGGTACACAGATCATTAAAATGTCAGGAACAGGTACAGAAAATAATCAAAAAGGCTAATGGAATTCTGGCCTTTATATCCAGAGGACTAGAATACAAGGGGGTAGAAGTTATGCTGCAGCTGGACAAAACCCTGGTTACAGCACACCTGGAGCACTGTGAGCAGTTCTGGGCACCACACCTTAGGAAGGATATATTGGCCTTGGAGGGAGTGCAGCGTAGGTTTATCAGAATGAATCCCGGACTCCAAGGGTTAAATTACGAGGAGAGATGACACAAATTAGGGTTGTATTCCCTAGAATTTAGAAGGTTAAGGGGTGATCTGGTCAAAGTTTTCAGGATATTAAGGGGAACAGATAGGGTAGATAGAGAGAAACTATTTCCGCTGGTTGGGGATTCTAGGACTGGGGGCAGAGTCTAAAAATTAGAGCCAGACCTTCCAGGAGTGAAGTGAGGAAACAATTCTACACACAAAGGGTGGTAGAAGTTTGGAACTCTCTTCCGCAAACGGCAATTGATGCTAGATCAATTGTTAATTTTAAATCAGCGATTGATAGCTTTCTGCTAACCAAAGATACTAAGGAATATGGGGCAAAGGTGGGTATATGGAGTTAGTTCGCAGATCAGCCATGATCTCATTGAATGGCGGAGCAGGCTCGAGGGGCTGAATGGCCTCCTCCTGTTCCGATGACGTTTGGCCTAGGAAGAATGAAAGAAGAAAGGAAAGGTTTGTGACAGGTTTAATAAATGATCCTAATTGCATGCTGTAGGATGGCGAGGTAGTGAGTGGTCTCCTCTATATTGACGCCTCTTTCATTCTCTCTTCCTCCCAACAGGGGGCTTTCACGCAGATTAAGTGCAACACGGATATATTCTTCGGAGGGATCCCAGACTATGACAACGTGAGGAAGAACTCTGAGGTGTTGCAGCCTTTCACTGGCAGCATTCAGAATGTAAGAACTCAGTCTGACAGAAACAATACGAATAATTACACTCAATTCCTGAAGTGGGTGGGCAGGAACTGTTTTATTTTTAATATACCAGTTGACTCCATGGGTAGAAGCACGGCCCAGGTCTGGTACTGAGCACCACACAACACCAAGGCCCCAACTTCAAACCCCGCACTGTGCTGAGTGAGCTGGTCTCAGGGAAGCAGTGATACGGGAACCAGTGAGGTGAAAAGGCCCCCAGGGCTCCTGCCCAGTGACCACTGATACAATGAGTGAGTGTAAGTGTGAGTGTGAGTGTGAGTGTGAGTGAGTGTGCATGTGTTGTGAGTGTGAGTGAGTGTGCATGTGTTGTGAGTGTGAGTGAGTGTGCATGTGTTGTGAGTGTGAGTGTGCATGTGTTGTGAGTGTGAGTGAGTGTGCATGTGTTGTGAGTGTGAGTGTGCATGTGTTGTGAGTGTGAGTGTGCATGTGTTGTGAGTGTGAGTGAGTGTGCATGTGTTGTGAGTGTGAGTGTGCATGTGTTGTGAGTGTGAGTGTGCATGTGTTAGTGTGCGTGAGTGTGCATGTGTTGTGAGTGTGAGTGTGCATGTGTTGTGAGTGTGAGTGTGCATGTGTTGTGAGTGTGAGTGTGCATGTGTTAGTGTGCGTGAGTGTGCATGTGTTGTGAGTGTGAGTGAGTGTGCATGTGTTGTGAGTGTGAGTGAGTGTGCATGTGTTGTAAGTGTGAGTGTGCATGTGTTGTGAGTGTGAGTGTGCATGTGTTAGTGTGAGTGAGTGTGCATGTGTTGTGAGTGTGAGTGTGCATGTGTTAGTGTGAGTGAGTGTGCATGTGTTGTGAGTGTGAGTGAGTGTGCATGTGTTGTGAGTGTGAGTGTGCATGTGTTGTGAGTGTGCATGTGTTGTGAGTGTGAGTGTGCATGTGTTGTGAGTGTGAGTGTGCATGTGGTGTGAGTGTAAGTGTGCATGTGTTGTGAGTGTGAGTGTGAGTGTGCATGTGGTGTGAGTGTGAGTGTGCATGTGTTGTGAGTGTGAGTGTGAGTGTGCATGTGGTGTGAGTGTGAGTGTGCATGTGTTGTGAGTGTGAGTGTGCATGTGGTGTGAGTGTAAGTGTGCATGTGTTGTGAGTGTGAGTGTGCATGTGGTGTGAGTGTGAGTGTGCATGTGTTGTGAGTGTGAGTGTGCATGTGTTGTGAGTGTGCGTGAGTGTGTGCATGTGTTGTGAGTGTGAGTGTGCATGTGGTGTGAGTGTGAGTGTGCATGTGTTGAGTGTGAGTGTGAGTGTGCATGTGGTGTGAGTGTGAGTGTGCATGTGTTGTGAGTGTGAGTGTGCATGTGTTGTGAGTGTGAGTGTGAGTGTGCATGTGTTGTGAGTGTGCGTGAGTGTGTGCATGTGTTGTGAGTGTGAGTGCGTGAGTGTGTGTGCATGTGGTGTGAGTGTGTGCGTGAGTGAGTGTGTGCATGTGTTGTGAGTGTGAGTGAGTGAGTGCGTGAGTGAGTGTGAGTGTGAGTGTGTGTGCGTGCATTTGGTGTGAGTGTGTGGTGTGAGTGTGTGTTGTGAGTGTGTGTGTTGTGAGTGTGACTGTGTGTGTGAGTGTGTGTGCGTGCATTTGGTGTGAGTGTGTGTGTGAGTGTGTGTTGTGAGTGTGTGTTGTGAGTGTGAGTGTGTGTGAGTGTGTGTGCGTGCATTTGGTGTGAGTGTGTGGTGTGTGTACGCTGATGACACCCAGCTCTACCTCAGCACCGGTTCCCTTTGTTTCTTTTAATGCGTGGTCCCTTTAAATTTCCGCACATGCGCGGTATTTACACTGGAAAAGCCGGTGAGCAGCCTGCGCGGGACCTTTCCCATTACTGCGCAGCTTAGAGGGAACACTGCTCACCACCACCTCTCACGACCCCTCCACAGTCTCTAAATCGTCAGACTGCTTGTCCAACATCCAGTGCTGGATGAGCAGAAATTTCCTCCAACGAAATATTGGGAAGACTGAAGCCATTGTCTTCAGTCCCCGCCACAAACTCCGTTCCCTAGCCGTCGACTCCATCCCTCTCCCTGGCATCTGTCTGAGGCTGAACCAGACTGTTCACAACCTTGGTGTCATATTTGATCCTGAGATGAGCTTCCGACCACACATCCACTCTATCGCTAAGACCGCCTACTTCCACCTCGTAACATCGGCCGCCTCCACCCCGCCTCAGCTCATCCGCTGCTGAAACCCTCAATGGTTCGATCAGCTCCACAATCTTGGTGCCATCCCCAAGGTCCCCTGATGGAGTCTCCCCTTTTCCAATGCCCAGTCCCTGGACCTTGCCACGCTGAACTCTGGTGTCACTCGTTCCTCTCCAGATTATCCTCAACGATCGGACCATCCGACTGCAGCGGGACTTCAGCGCCGGCGTCAACGTGGAGAACGCAGCCCACCCCTGTGTCAACAACCCCTGTGTCAACGGAGGCTCCTGTCGACCCCGTCACGATGCCTTCGAGTGCGACTGCCCCCTGGGCTTCGACGGACTGCGGTGTCAGAAAGGTATGACATCATCAGGGAAAATATTACAAGTGGTGGGTGGGGGCGGGGCAGAGGGGGGAGTGAACAGAGGAACAGGAGGAGGCCATTCAGCCCCTCGAGCCCATTCCGCCATTCAATTAGATCATGGCTGATCTGTATCTTAACTCCATCCACCCGCCTTGGTTCTGTAACCCTTAATACCTTTGCCTAACAAAAATCGATCACCTTCCGTTTTGAAATTTTCAATTGACCCCCAGCATCAAAAGCTTTTTGGGGGAGAGAGTTCCAGATTTCCACACCCTCTGTGTGAAGAAGTGTTTCCTGACATCACCCCTGAACGGCCTGGCTCTAATTTTAAGGTTATGTCCCCTTGTTCTGGACTCCCCCCATCAGAGGAAATAGTTTCTCTCTATCTACCCTATCGAATCCTTTAATTATCTTAAACATCTCGATTATAACACTCCTTAATCTTCTATATTCTATATTCCAGTGGAGGAGTCGGGGGTCGGAGGGAAATGAGATATTCCAGTAGACGGTGGAAGGTATAATCTCAGTCTACTCTCCATCGCATGTTAAAGCAGTCCGAGGATTGGGAAGCTAATGATTATAATTTATTCGCTCTCTCTCTTCTCTCCTGGATGTGCTGACTCCCTGCTGGGGTTTTGTTTTGGTTGGTCAGGTGCCACCTTTATTCCCAAGCGGCCAATCAACAGCGAGGGTCAGCCAGCTATTTGGCTGTGAGAGGAGTCATAGCCTAGTCCGATCCCGCAGTGCACACATGCAGCTTCTCCAACAAGGTCGGTGGGGGGGTGGGGCGGGACAGGTGTCGTATTTCCCCCCAAGCCCCGCTGGAATTGGCGAGCTCCCGCAGAGGCTGAGGATCGAACTGAGGTCTGTTCGGTGGAGTGCCAGGCAGGGGAGTGCATCTACCGACCGAGCCACAGGGGGCATGATGATTTAAAAAAGAATTTTAATTGTATCATTAGACCAAAAAATTGATTTTTGATTGACTCATTCAGCATTCAAAGCTCAGCTACATATAGATCCCCAGGTCTTAATCTCCCTCTTCAACAGGAGACATTAGAGTGTTAACGTACAGTGTCTGCCAATGGATCAGTGAGTAGCTCTCTCACCTCTGAGTCAGAAGGTTGTGGGTTCAAATCTCACTCCAGAGACATGAGTGCAAAAATCTAGGCTGACACTCCCAGTGCAGTACTGAGGGAGTGCTGCACTGTCGAAGGTGCCGTCTCTCGGATGAGACGTTAAACCGAGGCCTCGTCTGCTCTCTCAGGTGGATGTAAAAGATCCCACGGCCACTATTTCAAAGAAGAGCAGGGGAGTTCCGCCCTGGCCAATATTTATCCCTCATTCAACAGGGGAGTTATGGGGAGCGGGCGGGAAGGTGGACTTGAGGCCAAGATCAGATCAGCCATGGCCGACTCCTGCTCCTATTTCTTATGTTCAACATCACTAAACACAGTTTATCCGGTCATTATCACATTGCTGTTTGTGGGAGCTTGCTGTGCGCAAATTGGCTGCCACATTTCCTACATTACAACAGTGACTCCACTTCAAAAATGTACTTCATTGGCCGTAAAGCACTTTGGGGCATCCTGTGGTCATGAAGGGCGCTATAGAAATGCAAGTCTGTCTTTCTTTAACTTGTGTGATGTAAACCCTTAACTGCTAACGATCTAACTTGTTTTCTTTCCTTTGCTTCCTCTGGGCTGCAGAATGTGGAAATTACTGTCTGAACAGTAAGTAACTCGCCCTGGTGTCCGAGCAGTGTTTGCAGGCGGGCACCCCCTCAGTCAATAAACCACAGCCGGAGGGAGCCATACCTGGGGTCCCTAAACCAATCGCTGCCTGTGGCCCACAATGTACGGCTCTCAGTGAAGCCCACACAACCAGTCCCTGTTCTGCTGATACTCCCTGTACAAAAACAGAAATGTTGGTTTGGTGTTTGAATTTCCTGGGCCTGGCGATCTCAGAAGGACTGGTCTCAGTGCCGCTGCCTCATTGGTGGAGACATTTGAAACAGGATCGCCAGGACCTGTTAGCGGCTTGAGACAGCAGATTGCAGCAGTCGCCACGCCTCAAAAGAATTTCATTGGCTGTAGAGCAACTTGGGACGTCCTGCGGTTGTGAAACATCCTTCCTGCCCCCCTTTTCTCTCCTTCCTTCCTTCCTCCCTCCCTCCCTTCTTCCTTCATTCCATCCCACCCATCCCTTCTCCCTCTCTCCTTTTTTCCTTTCTCCCTCCCTCCCTCCCTCCCTCCCGCCGGACAGAAAGGCTTGCAGTGCCTCTGAGGTGTCGAATGTTGCTTCTGCTGAAGTGATCCATCCATCGATTGTATTGTCATACACCAGCCTTGGAAAATATAAATCCCCTCCTCCCTTCCCCGGCCTTAACCAGCTCTGGGTGCCCGTGATCCAGTGATCCCGGCCTTTACCAGCTCTGGGTGCCCGTGATCCAGTGATCCTGGCCTTTACCAGCTCTGGGTGCCCGTGATCCAGTGATCCTGGCCTTTACCAGCTCTGGGTGCCCGTGATCCAGTGATCCTGGCCTTTACCAGCTCTGGGTGCCCGTGATCCAGTGATCCTGGCCTTTACCAGCTCTGGGTGCCCGTGATCCAGTGATCCTGGCCTTTACCAGCTCTGGGTGCCCGTGATCCAGTGATCCCGGCCTTTACCAGCTCTGGGTGCCAGTGATCCAGTGATCCCGGCCTTTACCAGCTCTGGGTGCCAGTGATCCAGTGATCCCGGCCTTTACCGGCTCTGGGTGCCAGTGATCCAGTGATCCCGGCCTTTACCGGCTCTGGGTGCCAGTGATCCAGTGATCCCGGCCTTTACCAGCTCTGGGTGCCCGTGATCCAGTGATCCTGGCCTTTACCAGCTCTGGGTGCCCGTGATCCAGTGATCCCGGCCTTAACCAGCTCTGGGTGCCCGTGATCCCGGCCTTTACCAGCTCTGGGTGCCCGTGATCCAGTGATCCCGGCCTTAACCAGCTCTGGGTGCCCGTGATCCAGTGATCCCGGCCTTTACCAGCTCTGGGTGCCCGTGATCCAGTGATCGCGGCCTTAACCAGCTCTGGGTGCCCGTGATCCAGTGATCCCGGCCTTTACCAGCTCTGGGTGCCAGTGATCCAGTGATCCCGGCCTTTACCAGCTCTGGGTGCCCGTGATCTAGTGATCCCGGCCTTTACCAGCTCGGGGTGCCAGTGATCCAGTGATCCCGGCCTTTACCAGCTCTGGGTGCCAGTGATCCAGTGATCCCGGCCTTTACCAGCTCTGGGTGCCCGTGATCCAGTGATCCTGGCCTTTACCAGCTCTGGGTGCCCGTGATCCAGTGATCCCCGGCCTTTACCAGCTCTGGGTGCCAGTGATCCAGTGATCCCGGCCTTTACCAGCTCTGTGTGCCCGTGATCCAGTGATCCCGGCCTTTACCAGCTCTGGGTACCAGTGATCCAGTGATCCCGGCCTTTACCAGCTCTGGGTGCCAGTGATCCAGTGATCCCGGCCTTTACCAGCTCTGGGTGCCAGTGATCCAGTGATCCCGGCCTTTACCAGCTCTGGGTGCCAGTGATCCAGTGATCCCGGCCTTTACCAGCTCTGGGTGCCTGTGATCCAGTGATCCTGGCCTTTACCAGCTCTGGGTGCCCGTGATCCAGTGATCCCGGCCTTAACCAGCTCTGGGTGCCCGTGATCCCGGCCTTTACCAGCTCTGGGTGCCCGTGATCCAGTGATCCCGGCCTTAACCAGCTCTGGGTGCCCGTGATCCAGTGATCCCGGCCTTTACCAGCTCTGGGTGCCCGTGATCCAGTGATCCCGGCCTTAACCAGCTCTGGGTGCCCGTGATCCAGTGATCCCGGCCTTTACCAGCTCTGGGTGCCAGCGATCCAGTGATCCCGGCCTTTACCAGCTCTGGGTGCCCGTGATCTAGTGATCCCGGCCTTTACCAGCTCGGGGTGCCAGTGATCCAGTGATCCCGGCCTTTACCAGCTCTGGGTGCCAGTGATCCAGTGATCCCGGCCTTTACCAGCTCTGGGTGCCAGTGATCCAGTGATCCCGGCCTTTACCAGCTCTGGGTGCCAGTGATGGTCACCAGGAACAATGCCGGTGAAAAGCTGCCGGATTGATGTAAAAACCCGAGCGGTTCACTAACGTCCTTCACGGGGAAGGGAAGTTGCCGTCCTTACCCAGCAGAGGCCTACACGTGACTCCTGTCCCACACCACCAGGCTGACTCTGAAGTGGGCTAACAAGTTGTAAAGGATTGCGTGCAGTAACGCGGTGCACCGCCCCCTTCTCAGTGCCACCAGGGACGGCACTAAATGGCAGCCTTGCCGGTGACGCCCACAGGCCGAGAATTAATTTTATAAACGAGCTTGACCAGAGGCTCGTTGTGGCTCAGCCGGCTCGATGAGTATATTCAAGACAGAGATCGATAGATTTTCGGATATTAAGGGAATCAAGGGATATGGGATAGTGCAGGAAAGTGGGGTTGAGGTTGATGATCAGCCATGATCTTATTGAATGTCGGAGCAGGCTCGAGGGGCCGAATGCCCGACTCCTGCTTCTATTTCTTATGTAAAGAGCCGTCCAATTAGTGCCACTTCCTCTGCTCTTTCCCCATAGCCCTACAAGTTAGTCCCCTTCAAGTCCATGTCCAATTGCCTTTCGCACGTTCCTGTGAGATCTGACTCCACCATCTAGTTCTTTTGCCAATTACTGTAAAGCTGGTTACCGACCCATTTGCCAGAGGAAACAGTTTCTCCCGACTTATCAAAACCCCTGATAATTTGGAATACTTCTATTAGGCCTCCCCATAGCCGTCTCTGCTCTGAGGAGAACAGCCCCAGCTTCTCCAGTCTCGCCACATAACTGAACTCCCTCACCCCTGGAATCATCCTGGTGAGCCTCCTCTTCAGGTTCCATGACGTCCTTCCTATAGTGCGGTGCCTAGCTTTGTCCACAATACTCCAGCGGGGGCCCGACCAGAGATTTGTAAGGTTCAGCACAGCTTCCTTGTTTTTGCATTCAATGCCCTTATTTACAAAGCCAAGTATCCCATACACTTTCTTAACCACCATATCAACTTGCCCTGCCACCGTCAAAGATTTGGGAATATGCACCCCCCAGGCCCCTATTCCCTTGGATTTGCGGCACCTTTTTTTGGGCTTGGGCGGGTGCACCAAGTGGAGGTGTCCCCTAGAGGGAGCACCAGGCCTGTGCTCAGCACACTGACGCTCCGGCCCAGACCAGGCCGATTATAGAGTGGTTTCATCTTAGCTAAGGATCATGGGTAACTGAGCCTCCATTACTGTGGCAGGAGTGAGTTTCGGGCATGATTCGAATTCCCTGTTTAGTACATAGATGCAGGAGGAGGCCATTCAGCCCCTCGAACCTGTTCCGCCATTCAATTAGATCATGGCTGATCTGTATCTTAACTCCATCTACCCGCCTTAGTTCTGTAACCCTTAATACCCTTGCCTGACAAAAAAGGGGAGAGGGGCGAAGGGGGAGAGCGTGGGGAGGGAGAGGGTGGGGGGAGATGGTGTGGCGGGAGAGGGCGGGGGGGAGGAGAGGGGGTGCGGGGGAGGAGAGGGGGTGGGGGGGAGGAGAGGGTGGGGGGAAGGAGAGGGTGGGGGAGGAGGAGAGGGTGGGGGAGGAGGAGAGGGTGGGGGAGGGGGGAGAGGGTGGGGGAGGGGGGAGAGGGTGGGGGAGGAGAGGGGGTGGGGGGGAGGAGAGGGGGTCATCGGGGGGGGAGGAGAGGGGGTGGGGGGGAGGAGAGGGTGGGGGAGGAGGAGAGGGTGGGGGAGGGGGGAGAGGGTGGGGGAGGAGGAGGGGGAGGAGAGGGTGGGGGAGGAGGAGAGGGTGGGGGAGGGGGGAGAGGGTGGGGGAGGGGGGAGAGGGCGGGGGGGGAGGAGAGGGGGTGGGGGGGAGGAGAGGGTGGGGGAGGAGGAGAGGGTGGGGGAGGGGGGAGAGGGTGGGGGAGGGGGAGAGAGTGGGAGAAATTGCCTCGTTGCACCTACCCGGAACCTCTGGCACTGACTCTGCCAAAGTTCGGCGTTTTGGCGAGGGGAGGAAGGTCCCTTAATTGTGATACCAACGGTGGGTGCCTGGATCACCAGGGCTGAATCTACGCCCCCCCTACAGGGGGAGGGCAGAGTGTGGGGAGGGGAGTGGAGAGGGGTGACGATGGTTGAGTGGGGGAGGGGAGAGCTTTACTCTGATCTGTATTCGCCAGAGTTAGTGCTCTGCTCTCTCACACACACAGAGGTACGAGAGGGCAGCTGGTGTCTGTGGAACGAAAGCCAGCTTCGTTCAGGAGAGCAGGAGAGAAACTTTGAGAGGCAGCAAAAAACAACAAGAGTTCTGTTCTCAATGTTTGAGGCTCCTGTCGCTCCGAGCCCAGCCTGCCCTCTGTGGGCCGATGTGGGAATTGCACCTGCTGGGTACAGTGAGTGACTCTGAGCTTCTTCCTGTGATTTCAGCTATAACAGAAGCCATTGAAATCCCGCAGTTCATTGGCCGCAGTTACCTCACCTACGATCATCCAAACTTCCTCAAGCGGTAAGTGTCCTCCCGGGTCAGCCGTGGCCCAGTGGGAAGCTCCCTCGCCTTAGAGTCAGAACATCATGGCTTCAAGCCCCATTCTAGAAAATCTAAGAGGTTCGGGGGGTTTAAATATAGA
Source organism: Squalus acanthias (assembly GCA_030390025.1). Classification (NCBI taxonomy): domain Eukaryota; kingdom Metazoa; phylum Chordata; class Chondrichthyes; order Squaliformes; family Squalidae; genus Squalus; species Squalus acanthias. The sequence goes on from CM059425.1 coordinate 261,992,986, forward strand.
ATAACAGATACCCGGGAGTGAGTTACAGGCTGGAAACTAATCGAGAGGTTCGGGGGGTTTAAATATAGAATAATGGATACCCGGGAGTGAGTTACAGGCTGGAATCTAATCGAGGGGTTCGGGGGGTTTATATATAGAATAACAGATACCCAGGAGTGAGTTACAGGCTGGAATCTAATCGAGAGGTTCGGGGGGTTTATATATAGAACAACAAATACCCAGGAGTGAGTTACAGGCTGGAATCTAATCGAGGGGTTCGGGGGGTTTATATATAGAATAACAGATACCCGGGAGTGAGTTACAGGCTGGAATCTAATCGAGGGTTCGGGGGTTTATACATAGATTAACAGATACCCGGGAGTGAGTTACAGGCTGGAATCTAATCGAGGGGTTCGGGGGGTTTATACATAGAATAACAGATACCCGGGAGTGAGTTACAGGCTGGAATCTAATCGAGGGTTTCGGGGGGTTTATATATAGATTAACAGATACCCGGGAGTGAGTTACAGCCTGGAATCTAATCGGGGGGTTCGGGGGGTTTATATATAGAATAATGGATACCCAGGAGTGAGTTACAGGCTGGAATCTAATCGAGGGGTTCGGGGGGTTTATACATAGATTAACAGATACCCGGGAGTGAGTTACAGCCTGGAATCTAATCGGGGGTTCGGGGGTTTATATATAGAATAATGAATACCCGGGAGTGAGTTACAGGCTGGAAACTAATCGAGGGGTTCGGGGGGTTTATATATAGAATAACAGATACCCGGGAGTGAGTTACAGGCTGGAAACTAATCGAGGGATTCGGGGGGTTTATATATAAAATAACGGATACCCGGGAGTGAGTTACAGGCTGGAAACTAATCGAGGGGTCAGAATCATAGAATGATACGGTACCGAAGGAGGCCATTCGGCCCATCCTGCCTGTGCCGGCTCTTTGAAAGAGCTCTCCAGTTAGTCCCACTCCCCCTGCTCTTTCCCCACATGCCCTGCAAATTTCTCCTTTTGAAGTATTTATCCAACTCCCTTCTGAAAGTTATTATTGAATCTGCTTCCACCGCCCTCTCAGGCAGCGCATCCCAGATCATAAAATGTGTTCCGACCCCACTGCCTGTGCAATCAGTTTCTCCCTGTCTACTCTGTAATAACTACTCAGGATTGTGAAAACTTCTATTAAATCTCCCCTAATCTTTCTCTGCTCTAAAGAGAACAACCCCAGCTTCTCCAGTCTTTGCACATAACTGAAGTCTCTCATCCCTGGAACCATTCCAGTAAATCTCCTCTGCACCCTCTCCAAGGCCTAGACATCTTCCTAAAGTGTGGTGCCCAGAAGTGGACCCAATGCTCCAGCTGTGATCTAACCAGTGATTTAGCAGAACCTCATTGCTTTTGCACTCTGTTCCTCTGTTTATAAAGCCAAGGATCCCGTATGCTTTTTAACAGCCTTCTCAACTTGCCCTGCCCCCTTCAAAGACTTGTGTACACACACCCCCAGGCCTCTCTGTCCCTGCACCCACTTTAACTTTGTATCATTTAGTTTATTGTTCCTCCTTCCAAAATGGATCACTTCACACTTCTCTGTGTTAAATTTCACCTGCCACGTGTCTGCACATTTCACCAGCCTGTCTATGTCCTCCTGAAGTCTATCACTATCCTCCTTCATTTCTGAGTTTTGTGTCATCTGTAAACTTTGAAATTCTGCCCTGTATACCCAAGTCCAGGTCATTAATATATATATCAAAGAGCAGTGGTCCTAATACCAACCCCTGGGGAAAATCACTGTAGACTTCCCTCCAGTCTGAAAAAAAACATTCACCACTACTCTGCTTCCTGTCCCTTAGCCAATTTTGTAACCACGCTGCCACTGTCCCTTTAATCCCATGGGTTCAAATGCTCCAATTTATGTTCCCACCTCACCCAATTGATTGATGTAAATGACATTATTCCGATTGACTGATGACTAGAGTCATCCAAAATAACAACAGAAAACACTGGAAAAACTCAGCAGGCCAGGCAGCATCCGTGGAGAGAGAAACAGAGTTAACGATTCAGGTCGAAGACCTTTCGTCAGGTCTTCGACCTGAAACGTTAACTCTGTTTCTCTCTCCACGGATGCTGCCTGGCCTGCTGAGTTTTTCCAGCGTTTTCTGTTGTTATTTTGGATTTCCAGCATCCGCAGTAGTTTGCTATCGTACTAGAGTCATCCAGATGGGTACAGAGTTCTTCCAGGTCTTTGAACCTTTCCCATAGTTCCCTCCACCTTTGCCCGGGTGAACCTGGTTTCCGTTTGTTTAAGTTCACTGGTTTGAGTGAGTGGCTCCTGGTCATGTTTGAACGGAGCTCTGTTATTTTTTTGATCTGCCCACCAGAGTCTCGGGATCCAGAAGCAACATCTTCATGAGGTTCAAGACTATAGCCGACGATGGGCTGTTGCTATGGAGAGGAGACAGTACCATGAGGCTTAACAGTGACTTCATCTCGCTCGGTCTCCAGGATGGGGCCTTGGTGTTCAGGTTAGTGACTGGGCCTTGGTGTGTGGTTAGTGACTGGGCCTTGGTGTGTGGTTAGTGACTGGGCCTTGGTGTGTGGTTAGTGACTGGGCCTTGGTGTTCAGGTAGGTGACTGGGCCTTGGTGTGTGGTGGGTGACTGGGCCTTGGTGTGTGGTTAGTGACTGGGCCTTGGTGTGTGGTGGGTGACTGGGCCTTGGTGTTCAGGTTGGTGACTGGACCTTGGTGTGTGGTGGGTGACTGGGCCTTGGTGTGTGGTTAGTGACTGGGCCTTGGTGTGTGGTGGGTGACTGGGCCTTGGTGTATGGTTAGTGACTGGGCCTTGGTGTGTGGTTAGTGACTGGGCCTTGGTGTTCAGGTTGGTGACTGGGCCTTGGTGTGTGGTGGTGACTGGGCCTTGGTGTGTGGTTAGTGACTGGGCCTTGGTGTGTGGTTGGTGACTGGGCCTTGGTGTGTGGTTAGTGACTGGGCCTTGGTGTGTGGTTAGTGACTGGGCCTTGGTGTGTGGTTAGTGACTGGGCCTTGGTGTGTGGTTAGTGACTGGGCCTTGGTGTGTGGTTAGTGACTGGGCCTTGGTGTGTGGTGGGTGACTGGGCCTTGGTGTGTGGTTAGTGACTGGGCCTTGGTGTGTGGTTAGTGACTGGGCCTTGGTGTGTGGTTAGTGACTGGGCCTTGGTGTTCAGGTTGGTGACTGGGCCTTGGTGTGTGGTGGGTGACTGTGGCCTTGGTGTTCAGGTTAGTGACTGGGCCTTGGTGTGTGGTGGGTGACTGGGCCTTGGTGTGTGGTGGGTGACTGGGCCTTGGTGTGTGGTTGGTGACTGGGCCTTGGTGTGTGGTTAGTGACTGGGCCTTGGTGTGTGGTTAGTGACTGGGCCTTGGTGTGCAGTGGGTGACTGGGCCTTGGTGTGTGGTTAGTGACTGGGCCTTGGTGTGTGGTTGGTGACTGGGCCTTGGTGTGTGGTTAGTGACTGGGCCTTGGTGTGTGGTTAGTGACTGGGCCTTGGTGTGTGGTTAGTGACTGGGCCTTCGTGTGTGGTGGGTGACTGGGCCTTGGTGTGTGGTGGGTGACAGGGCCTTGGTGTGTGGTGGGTGACTGGGCCTTGGTGTGTGGTTAGTGACTGGGCCTTGGTGTGTGGTTGGTGACTGGGCCTTGGTGTGTGGTTAGTGACTGGGCCTTGGTGTGTGGTTAGTGACTGGGCCTTGGTGTGTGGTTAGTGACTGGGCCTTGGTGTGTGGTTAGTGACTGGGCCTTGGTGTGTGGTGGGTGACTGGGCCTTGGTGTGTGGTGGGTGACTGGGCCTTGGTGTGTGGTGGGTGACTGGGCCTTGGTGTGTGGTGGGTGACTGGGCCTTGGTGTGTGGTTAGTGACTGGGCCTTGGTGTGTGGTTAGTGACTGGGCCTTGGTGTGTGGTTAGTGACTGGGCCTTGGTGTGTGGTTAGTGACTGGGCCTTGGTGTGTGGTTATTGACTGGGCCTTGGTGTGTGGTGGGTGACTGGGCCTTGGTGTGTGGTTGGTGACTGGGCCTTGGTGTGTGGTGGGTGACTGGGCCTTGGTGTGTGGTTGGTGACTGGGCCTTGGTGTGTGGTTGGTGACTGGGCCTTTCTGTACAGGTTGGTCTCTGTCGTGTTAGGGATATGACTCAGCACTGACTGGCTCCTGTGTGTCAAGTGCTTGAAACAAGAATAGAAAGAAATACTTGCATTTCTATAGCGCTTTTCGTGACCTCAGATTGTCCCAAAGCGCTTTACAGCCAATGAAATACTTTTTGAAGTGTAGTCACTGTTGTAATGTAGGAAACGCGACAGCCAATTTGCGCACAGCAAGCTCCCACACACAGCAATGAGATAATAACCAGGTAATCTGTTTTAGTGATGTTGATTGAGTGATAAATATTGGCCCAGGACACCAGGGATAACTCCGCTGCTCTTTTTCGAATAGTGCCACGGGATCCTTTACATCCACCTGAGAGAGCAGACGGAGCCTCAGTTTAACGTCTCATCTGAAAGACGGCACCTCTGACAGTGCGGCGCTCCCTCAGCACTGCACTGGAGTGTCAGCCTAGATTTTGTGCTCGAGTCTCTGGAGTGGGACTTGAACCCACGACCTTCTGAGTCAGCGGTGAGAGCGCCGCCCACTGAACGACGGCTGACACTGTCGAGGACGTTTTCCTAAGTTAACGGTGCTGAGTGAACACAAGTTGTTGGTCATTAGTTTCAGTGTGGGTGGTGAAGTGTTCACCTGTTTCATGAACACGTGAAAAGACGGACAGGAAAAGACAAGCTGGTCCACTCAGCTTGTCCCAAACACTCATGGTGCAACTAAGGGTCATGATTCCCCGTTATCCCTCCCACCAGCAGCCAATCTCCTGGAAGCGGCAAAAACCCCCCAGAAAAATAAAAAACCCTCGGCCAATTCAAGGGGAAAACAACCTGGGAAATTCCTCTCAGATCTCCGGGTTCCAGGAGGTCACAGTGACCGTGAGGTACATACCCAACGCCCCACCTCCCTCCTGCACGCAGTGATCTTAGTCACAGCGATGAACACCTCTGGGTCCTCATTGAACCGTCACAGTGAATCCGCACTCAAAGAAAGAAAACCCAGGTGTTAACGCAGCTCTCTGTATCATTCTTGTATTCACCCGGGTATTTATACAACGCTCTGTATCATTCCTGTATTTACCCGGGTATTTATACAACTCTCTGTATCATTCCTGTATTTACCCGGGTATTTATACAACTCTCTGTATCATTCCTGTATTTACCCGGGTGTTTATACAGCTCTCTGTATCATTCCTGTATTCACCCGGGTATTTATACAACTCTCTGTATCGCTCTTGTATTCACCCGGGTGTTTATACAACTCTCTGTATCGTTCTTATATTTACCCGGGTGTTTATACGGCTCTCTGTATCATTCCTATATTTATGCGAGTGTTAACACAGCTCCCTGTATTTACCCGGGTGTTTATACAATGCTCTGTATTGTTCCTGTATTTACCCGGGTATTTATACAGCTCTCTGTATCATTCTTATATTTACCCGGGTATTTATACAGCTCTCTGTATCATTCCTGTATTTACCCGGGTATTTATACAGCTCTCTGCATCATTCCTGTATTTACCCGGGTATTTATACAACTCTGTATCATTCCTGTATTTACCCGGGTATTTATACAGCTCTCTGTATCGTTCCAGTTATAACCTTGGCAGTGGCACAGTTGCCATCCTGGTGAACGGCTCATTTCACGATGACCGGTGGCATCGTGTGAAGGCGGTTCGGTGAGTGCCCTCGTTCAGTGTGTGTGCTTGTATGTGTCTTTTGCTGTGGACGTATGTATGCATAAGCATGGACATGTATGTATATGTATGTGTACATGTCCATGTTTGTATGTACATGCTTACCCACGTACGCCACCTCTCTCAACCCCTCCACTGTCTCTGAATTGTCCCGCTGCTTGTCCGATATCTAGTCCCGGATCAGTCCCAATTAAACAGTGGGAAGACCGAAGCCATTGTCTTCGGTCCCCGCCACAAACTCCGAATCCTCACCACCGATTCCAGCCCTCTCCCCAGGCCGAACCAGACTTGACCTGTTTGACCCCGAGCTGAGCTTCCGACCCCATATCCTCTCCATCACTAAGAACGCCGACTCCCACCTCCGTAACATCGCCCGTCTCCGCCCCTGCCTCAGCTCATCTGAGGCTGAAACCCTCACCCAGGCCTTTGTTACTTCTAGACTCGAATATTCCAACGCACTCCTGGCCGGCCTCCCATCTCCCACCCTCCGTAAACTTGAGCTCATCCAAAACTCTGCTGCCCCCGTGTGCTAACTCGCACCAAGTCCCGCTCACCCATCGCCAATGTTCCCGATAATTTTTTTGGGCTGCGCAGCCCGTTCGAAATTCCGCCCGTGCACATTTTTTTTTACTATTTAAAAGTCGGCTCACAGGCAGTGCGGGACCTGCAGAGCACTGTGTGGCCGCACGGCTATAAGGGAACGTTGCCCATCACCCCCTGTGCTCGCTGACCTACACTGGCTCCCGGTCAAGCAACGCCTCGATTTTTAAATTCTCATCCTTGTTTTCAAATCCCTCCATGGCCTCGCCCCCCTATCTCTGTAACCACCTCCAGCCCCACAACCCTTCCCTTCTGTGCTAAAGGTGCTCTGTTAATCCAAGCTGTTGTGTATATGTGTGCCAATATATCCATGTGTATATCTATGTATGTAAGTGTACACACACACACATCTATATATGATTGTTTAGATATGTTTCTCTGTGTCCGGGCTGGTGAGTACCTGTGGTTATATAGACAGCTGTTTGTATTTGTGTTTATTCCCGGGAAGTTCCTCGGCCCCCCATCAGCCGCTATAAGTTTGTCGGAAGATTGGCGGGAAGCCCAGATACGAATTTCCCGTCGAAGTTTACCACGACTGATCGGGAGAACCCCCGAGGAAATTTCTGGCATGTATATTTCATAGAATCATAGAATCATAGAGGTTTACGGCACAGAAGGAGGCCATTCGGCCCATTGTGTCCGCGCCGGCCGACAAAGAGCTATCCAGCCCAATCCCACTTTCCAGCTCTTGGTCCGTAGCCCTGTAGGTTACAGCACTTCAAGTGCACATCCAAGTACTTTTTAAATGCAATGAGGGTTTCTGCCTCTTTCAGGCAGTGAGTTCCAGATCTCCACCACCCTCCCGCTAATCCTTCAACCAATGACTTTAAATCTAGTTATTGACCTCTCTGCTAAAGTGAGAAGTCGCACAACACCAGGTTATAGTCCAACAGCTTTATTTGAAATCACAAGCTTTCAGAGCGCTGCGAAGTCACCTGACGAAGGAGCAGCACTCCGAAAGCTTGTGATTTCAAATAAAGCTGTTGGACTATAACCTGGTGTTGTGCGACTTCTCACTTTTGTCCACCCCAGTCCAACACTGGCATCTCCACCACATCTCTGCTAAAGGATATAGGTCCTTCCTATCCACTCTATCTAGGCCCCTCATAATTTTTACACCAGAATTAAATCTCCCCTCAGCCTCCTGTGTTCTAGAGAAAACAACCTCACCCTTTCCAATCTTTCCTCATAGCTAAAATTCTCCAGTCCTGGCAACATCCTCGTAAATCTCCTCTGTACCCTCTCTCGTGCAATATGTTCTATATGTATGCCTATTTGGATATGTGTGTGTTTCTAGCTGTGAGTGTCTTTCTATATGTTCCTCTGTGTGTGTTTCATTATCTCTCTGTTCCAGGGACGGGCAGTCCGGAAAGCTAACGGTTGATGATTACGGAGCGAAAACCGGGAAGTCCCCCGGAATGATGCGGCAGCTCAACATCAACGGGCCTCTCTACGTCGGTAAGGGGGAGTCAGCCTGTGGGACCGGACGGTCCCAGTCCCACGTGGAGCTGTGACCCTTGACCCATCTACAAAGGGGACAGACGGCCAGCCAGCGAGAGCTAGCAGTGGGCCAGGCCTGGATCCGGTGGATCTGGGCAGAAACTGGGCCACTTGTGAGGGCCGAGAATCTGCAGCTCTCTCGCACCGGGACTCGCGGTGGGAGTACGTGTGTGCCGACCCCCCTCCCCCTCCCCTCCCCTCCCCCATTAAAGACAGCAGCGTGAAGGAGGGGTGTGGCTGGGGGAAGAGGGGGACTCCCAGATCCGGAGTTTCCATGGCATCAGCCTGCCGGTGGGTCAATTGAAACATTTAAGACTGAGATAGATTTTTGTTGGGTAAAGGTCTCAAGAAATCACAGCTGGGTAAATGGAGTCGAGGTACAGATCAGTCATGATCAAATTGAATGGCGGAACGGGCTGGAGGGGCTGAATGGCCTCCTCCTACGCTGTGGAGGACAGAACGAGAGGTATAAGGACAGTGTGTGAACGTATCCGAGACTCTCACTGACACCCGGGAAGATGTTGCCCAATGGCAGCGCTGTAGTGAAATATGACGGGGTACTTGGATCTCCGAAGCTACGAGAAATCGGAGAGCGCAACATGGGCCGGGTCCCTCGGCCAAGAGGATGCTCGCAGCTCAGTGTCCCAATCCATCATCTCGTCCAGGAGATGCACAGAGCAGACAGGCCCTGGCAGAGAGTGCGGTCAGGGCCACAGTGAGGCGGTGACCATTATACCTGGGGAAAGAGAGAACTTCTACAGCGCCTTCCACAACCTCAGGACATCCTAAAGTGCTTTGCAGCCAGTTAAGTACAGTCACTGCTGTAATGTAGGGAAACGCAGCAGCCAATTTGCTGCAAGCTCCCACAAACAGCAATGTGATCATAACCAGATAATCTGTTTTAGTGATGTTGGTTGAGGGATAAATATTAGCCAGGACTCCCTTGAGAACTCCCCTGCTCTTCTTCAAAATAGTACCATGGGATCATTTACATCCATCTGAGAGAGCAGACGGGGCCTCGGTTTAACATTTCATCCGAAAGACGACACCTCCGGCAGTGCAGCGCTCCCTCAGTACTGCACTGGGAGTGTCGGCCTGGATTATGGGCTCTGGATTGGGGCCTGGAACCCACTGACCTTCTGACTCAGAGGCGAGAGTGCTGCCCACTGAACCAGGGCTGACAACAGGTAACATGCGACCCTTTCTCTATTTGAATCCCAGTAAGAATTCTGGCTGATTTCCAGCAACCACTTTTCAGGAACTGGTATCGCCGCTTGTCCTGGGTCTGTCCTGAGTTAGTCGACCGCGACTGGGATGGTGCAAAGGGCGCTACAGATAGCCTGAGTCCACCCGGGTGAGGGAGGAGAGAAATTGGCCAGGATCACTCTCCAGCGACCCCGGCTGGTAAGGTCAGGCGTGCGGGTGTTGGTTTGAGGACAGGATGGGGTTCAGCGGCAATGTCCTGGGCTCACACCTCAAGGCCAGTGGGTTGGGAGATAGACCACAGACTGGGTGATACCCATCGACTGTGTCCCAGCATGAGACAGCACCTTCAAGGCAGGAGGGGAGAGAGCTGGCGGGGAAGTACTCCGAATTACTACGCTCATCCTTCTCCCTTCCCTCTTCTGCATGGATTTTGGGTGAAGCGTTGGTAAGGTTGTGCATACACAGAACACAAAGCCCCTCCACACTGGGGGCAGCTCCCGCCCATGCAGGAAATAGCTAACCCTACACAGGAAGTAGCTCCTCCACACAGGAAATCATAGAGTCATAGAACAGAATCATAGAATGGTTACAGCACAGAAGGAGGCCATTCAGCCCGTCGAGCACTTCAGCTAGTCCCACTCCCCCGCCCTTTCCCCGTAGCCCTGCAAATTTTTTTCCTTCAGATACTTATCCAACTCCCTTTTGAAAGCCACGATTGAATCTGCCTCCACCACCCTTTCAGGCCGTGCATTCCAGATCATAACCACTTGCTGCGTAAAAAGATTTTCCTCATGTCGCCTTTGGTTCTTCTGTCAATCACCTTAAATCTGTGTCCTCTGGTTCTCGACCCTTCCACCAATGGGAACAGTTTCTCTCCATCTACTCTGTCCAGACCCCCTCATGATTTTGAACACCCACCCCTCCAATATTAACTGGGATAAAATTAGTGTAAGGGGTATAGAAGGTGCAGAATTCCTAAAATGCATCCAGGAGAACTTTTTTAGCCAGTATGTAGCAAGCCCAACAAGGGAGGGGGCGGTTCTGGTCTTAGTTTTAGGGAATGAAGCTGGGCAGGTAGAAGGCGTATCAGTGGGAGAGCATATTGGTGCTAGTGACCATAATTCTGTTAGATTTAAGGTAGTTATGGAAAAGGACAAGGATAGACCAGGAATAAAAATTCTAAATTGGGAAAAAGCAAATTTTGCTAAGCTCAGAGGGGATTTAGCCATAGTGGACTGGAAACAGCTACTTGAAGGTAAATCAGTGTCAGAGCAGTGGGAGGCATTCAAGGAGGAGATCCGGAAGGTTCAGACCAAACATGTACCCTTAAAGAAAAAAGGTGGGTCTAACAAATCGAGAGCCCCCTGGATGTCTAGAGACATACAGGGTAGGATAAAGAAAAAAAGGGAGGCGTATGACAGATACCGAGGGCTAAATACTCCAGAATCTTTAGAGGAGTACAGAAAGTGCAGGGGTGCAATTAAAAAGGATATCAGGAAAGCAAAGCGAGAGCATGAAAAATTCTTGGCAAGTAAAATCAAGGAAAACCCAAAGATGTTTTATAAATATATTAAGAGTAAGAGGATAAATAAAGAGAGGGTAGGGCCTATTAGAGATCATGAGGGTAATCTGTGTGTGGAGGCAGGAGACGTCAGCAGGGTTCTTAATGAATACTTTGCGTCTGTTTTCACAAAGGAGAGGGGCGAAGCAGACTTTGCTATCAGGGAGGGAGGAGTGTGAAATATTAGATGAAATAAACATAGTGAGAGAGGAAGTATTAAGGGGTTTAGCAGCTTCAAAAGTGGATGAATCCCCAGGCCCGGACTGAAATGTATCCCAGGCTGTTAAGCGAAGCAAAAGAGGAAATAACAGAGGCCCTGACCATCATTTTCCAATCCTCTCTGGCTTCAGGTGTGGTGCTGGAGGACTGGAGGACTGCTAATGTGATACCCTTGTTTAAAAAGGGAGAAAAGGATAGACCGAGTAATTACAGGCCAGTCAGCCTAACCTCGGTGGTGGGAAAGTTATTGGAAAGAATTCTGAAGGACAGGGTAAATCTTCATTTAGAAAGACACGGATTAATCAAGGGTAGTCAGCACGGATTTGTTAAGGGAAGGTTGTGTCTGACAAACTTGATTGAATTTTTTGAGGAGGTAACAAGGAGGGTAGATGAGGGTAGTGCATTTGATGTAGTGTATATGGACTTTAGCAAGGTTCCACATGGCAGACTGGTCATGAAGTTAAAAGCCCATGGGATCCAGGGCAAAGTGTCAAGTTGGATTCAAAACTGGCTCGGAGACAGGAAGCAGAGGGTAATGGTTGATGGGTGTTTTTGTGACTGGAAGGCTGTTTCCAGTGGGGTTCCGCAGGGCTCAGTACTAGGTCCCTTGCTTTTTGTGGTATATATCAACGATCTTGACTTGAATATAGGGGGTATGATTAAGAAGTTTGCAGATGATACTAAAATCGGCTGTGCGGTTGATACTGAAGAAGGAAGCTGTAGACTGCAGGAAGATATCAATAAGTTGGTCAGGTGGGCAGAACAGTGGCAAATGGAATTCAATCCGGAGAAGTGTGAGGTAATGCATTTGGGGAGGGCTAACAAAGAAAGGGAATACACATTAAATGGTAGGACACTGAGTAGTGTAGAGGAACAAAGGGACCTTGGAGTGCATGTCCATAGATCCCTGAAGGTAGCAGGCCAAGTAGATAAGGTGGTTAAGAAGGCATACGGAATGCTTGCCTTTATTAGCCGTGGCATAGAATACAAGAGCAGGGGGGTTATGCTTCAACTGTATAAAACACTAGTTAGGCCTCAGCTAGAGTACTGCGTGCAGTTCTGGTCACCACATTACAGGAAAGATGTGATTGCACTAGAGAGGGTACAGAGGAGATTTACAAGGATGTTGACGGGAGTAGAGAATCTTAGCTATGAGGAAAGACTGGATAGGCTGGGTCTGTTTTCCTTGGAACAGAGGAGGCTGAGGGGAGACCTTATTGAGGTGTATAAAATTATGAAGGGCATAGATAAAGTGGATAGAAAGGACCTATTTCCCTTAGCAGAGGGGTCAAAAACCAGGGGGCACAGATTTAAAGTAATTGGGGGAAGGTTTAGAGGGGATTTGAGGGGAAATTTCTTCATCCAGAGGGTTGTGGGGGTCTGGAACTCACTGCCTGAAAGGGTGGTAGAGGCAGGAACCCTAACCACATTTAAAAAGTACTTGGATGTGCACATGGGATGCTGTAACCTGCAGGGCTACGGACCAAGAGCTGGGAAGTGGGATTAGGCTGGATAGCTCTTTGTTGGCCAGGGCGGACACGATGGGCCGAAATGGCCTCCTTCCATGCTGGAACTTTCTATGATTCTATCAAATCTCCTCTCAACCTTCTCTGCTGTGAAATAGCTAACCTGACACAGGACGCCGCTCCCTCCACACAAACACCACCACGGGCACAATGTGGCTGCTAAAAGGATTGTCGTCCCTCTGAAGAAAGGCTTGCCTAACATTTTGTTTCTTTCTCTCGTGTCAGGAGGGATGAAGGAGATCGCCCTCCACACCAACCGCCAGTACATGAGGGGCTTCGTGGGCTGTATCTCGCACTTCACGCTCTCGACCGATTACCACATCTCACTGGTGGAGGACGCCACAGATGGGAAGAACATCAACACTTGTGGAACCAAATAGCCCCCTCGGGCCGGGTAGCAGCGGGAGGGGGGAGGGGGGTGGAGGGGGGAAGGAAGGGGACAAAGAAGGAAAATTGCTACCCCGCTCCAAAAAAACCCACATGGACCAGAAATGTTGGAGCAACAACAGACACTGGGAACTGGCAGCTTGCAAGAAGCTTCCTTTTCGATAGAGCTTCCGTGGCGACCGAATCGTGTAGATCAATCACTTCAGGAGGACATTTTTAATTTTGGTTGTGTCACTGGTTTGACTGTATCCTGTTCTTTTCCTATTACTGTAAATGGCGGCTCTTGGGAGACAGCGGGACCAAAAGCAGATCTCCCTCTCCAACGTAAATTCGTCTAAAGTAATAGACTTTGTTGGGTAAGGGTATTAAGGGTTACGGAACTAAGGCGGGTAGATGGAGTTAAGATACAGATCGACCATGATCTAATTGAATGGAGGAACACGCGCGAGGGATTGAACGGCCTTCTCCTGTTCCTATGTTCCTGTGAAGCGCCTTGGGATATTTTACTATGTTAAAGGCGCTATGTAAACGCAAGTTGTTGTTGTATAAATGATTTGCACACAGGGCACGATGACTGATATTGAACTTTTCCGATGATACCATATTAGCGGGCATGGAAAAATATGAGATTGTAGGAGGACCTAGGCAGATCAAGGGAGGGGGCAGATAGGTGGCAGATGCAGTTCAATGCAGAGAAATGTGAACTCGTACATTTTGGGAAGAAAATACAATGAAAGAAAGTATCCCCTAACCAGTAAGGCACTCAATAGACTGGGGGTGCAGAGAGAGAGCCAGGTGTGCAGATACACATTCTTTTAAAGGTGGAGGCTTGTAAAGGCTGCCCACTGAACCATGGCTGACACATCACTTAGTTTGCTGGCGTATGGGTACCGAGCAGAGTAACTGAGGGGATAAAAACCGCAAACGCTGGAAATACTCAGCAGGTCAGGCAGTATCTGTAGAGAGAGAAACAGAGTTAACGTTTCAGGTCGATGACCCTTCGTCAGAACTGGAAAAAGTTGGAGATGTAACAGATTTTAAGAGAGTGCAGGGGCAGGGAAAGGGGGGAGGGGAGGAAAGAACAAAGGGAAGGTTTGTGATAGGGTGGAAGGCAGGAGAGATTAAATGACAAAAGGGATGATGGCGTGAGGCAAAAGGAGACGGTAATGGGACAAGTTAAGAAACAAAAGATGGGTCCAGAGGAGGTAACTGAAGGGTTCGTGATGACCCAAAGCTTCTGGAGTCTGAAGGGCCCTTCAGACTGGGCCTTTGACACTAGGTTGTGCTTTCACATTGATAAAGTTCTGCTCAGGTTAAAAGGCCTGTGGAGAAGAAGGCTTCACTGCTTCAGTAGGCCCAAGAAACAGGATTACCGCATGATTCCAGTGTCTTCGCTGCGATTCTGACTAGCAGTGTAAAAATTAGTCATAAAAGATGCGGGGTATTAGCCCTAATATCCACCACTAGAAAGAAAGAAAGTCTTGCATTTCTACAGCGCCTTTCACAACCTCAGGACGTCCCAAAGCGCTTTACAGCCAATGAAGTATTTATGAAGTGGAGTCACTGATGGAATGCAGGAAGCGCAGCAGCCAATTTGCGCACAGCAAGCTCCCACAAACAGCAATGTGATGACGACCAGATAATCTGTTTTTGCGATGTTGGTTGAGGGATAAATATTGGCCAGGACACCCGGGAGAACTCCCCTGCTCTTCTTCGACATAGTGCCATGGGATCTTTTACCTGGAGAAAGCAGACGGGGGCCTCGGTTTAACGTCTCATCTGAAAGACGGCACCTCAGTACTGAAGTGTCAGCCTAGATTATGTGCTCAAGGCTCTGGAGTGGACTACCCACTGAGCCACGGCTGACACTGGAAGGAGAGGGCCTGGTAGGGGCCTTGTCTCCTTCCATTTCGGCCCCAGTAGGTCTCCACTCGCCCAAAGCCTGGCAAAGATTGGTTGGCTTCTTTACCTTGGGTGATCTTCAGCCCCTTGAAGGTCCCTCACTGCCCCTCGCGGTGTGCCAGGGACGCTCCCGATGAAGCCCTTCCCTCCTCGGCCAGGCGGACTCCCTCATGGCAGTGGGAATCCCTCCTGGGTGGCCAATGACCCCGACTCAGGAAAATGGATCAGGGGGTGGCAGCAGGGTCGGAAGGGCAGGAGGAAATTCCATCCCATCGCTGGCTGGAAAATCCAGTCCACTGTCTCCGCTCTGGGTATCTGAGAGCGCAGACCGGCGCTGACGCCCCATGTTCATTGCTGGATGAAACTAATGAAGGAACATAAGAACATAAGAAACTGGAGCAGGAGTCGGCCATACGGCCCCTCGAGCCTGCTCCGCCAGCCAATAAGATCATGGCTGATCATCGACCTCATCTCCACTTTCCTGCACTATCCCCATATCCCTTGATTCCCTTAATAATGAAAAATCTATCGCTCTCTGTCTTGAATATACTCAACGACCGAACCTCCACAGCCCTCTGAGGGAGAGAATTCCAAAGATTCACCACCCTCTGAGTGAAGAAATCTCTCATCTCAGTCCTAAATGGCCAACCCCTTATTCTGAGGCTGTGGCCCCTGGTTCCAGACTCCCCAGCCAGGGGAAACATCCTTCCTGCATCTACCCTGTCAAGCCCTGTAAGAATTATATACATTTCAATGAAATCACCTCTCATTCTTCTAAACTCCAGAGAATATAGACCCATTTTACTTAATCTCATAGGACAACCCTCTCATCCCAGGAATCAATCTAGTGAACCTTCGCTGCACCCTCTCTAAGGCAAGTATATCCTTCCTTAGGTAAGGAGACCAAAACTGTACACAATACTCCAGTTGTGATCTCACCAAGGCCCTATATAATTGTAGCAAGACTTCCTTACTCTTGTACTCCAACCCCCTTGTAATAAAGGCCAACATACCATTTGCTTTCCTAATTGCTTGCTGTACCTGCATGTTAACTTTCAGTGATTCGTGTACAAGGACACCCAGGTCCCTCTGAACACCAACATTTCCCAATCTCTCACCATTTAAAATATACTCTGCTTTTCCATTCTTCCTGCCAAAGTGGATAATTTCACATTTCCCCACATCCTCTGTGATCATCGTCACCGGCAGATAGCAAGACTAAAAATAATTAGAGCCAGGCCTTTCAGGAGTGAAGTTAGGAAACACTTCTACACACAAAGGGTGGAAGAAGTTTGGAACTCTCTTCCGCAAACAGCAATTGATGCTAGATCAATTGTTAATTTTAAATCTGAGATTGATAGCTTTTTGTTAACTAAATGTATTAAGGGATATGGGCCAAAGGAGTTAGGTCACAGATCAGCCATGATCTCATTGAATGGTGGAACAGGCTCGAGGGGCTGAATGGCCTCCTCCTGCTCCTATGTTCCTAGGTTCCGAATGCATGGCACTGGAAGCAGAGAGCGTGTTAAGGCCTTTCACTCCCTGAGCAAACAGAACGCGCCTCACCTGCACAGGTATCAACAAGTCTTTTGTCAACATTTCTCTTTGTAGGAGCTTTGGGAGACGTCAAAATCTGTCCATCACCGAAAGGGTTTACTTGAGGGCATCGCTCGCAACTTATGAGACTGATTCAAAATACAAGATGACGTAAAAAACTTGCAGAATGAGCGTGTAAATGGCAAATGAAGTTCAATGTATAGAAGTGCGAGGTGGTGCTTTTTGGCAGGAGGAATAAGGAGGCCGCCTACTCCTTGAAATTGGGTGCCTTTGCACATCCCCTGGGGGCTAACGGGGCGCAAATGTCTTTGTGACTGGGCTCGGCGCTGACATCGAATCCCGCCATATTCGGCGGGAGTTTTGCGGCGGCGCTACAGGCGTTGCGCCCCGGTCTCCTTCGCCCGGAGATCGTGACGTCATCGCCGTGCGCATCGCCCCGGACCCGAAATTGACTTCCGCCCCCTGCAGCAGCGCCGGTCGAAAACACCGACAGCTGCAGGAGGCGTGCATCGGGCGGCCAGCCGCTCCGGGGGTCGATGATTAAAGACGAGGTGGCCGAGGTAAGTGGAGAAAAAAACTTACCTTTCCTGTTCTAGTTTTTTTTCGCGGGTTCCTGCCCGCGATCGATCAGCCCGGCGCTCTCTGACGTTTGTGCCCGAAAACTAAAACTTAATTTCGCAGTCGCCGGCGCTAATTATGGTCGAGACCGAATTTTTCCCCCAAAGAGTCTAAATGGGGTTGAGGAGCAGAGGGATCTGAGGGTACAGATACACAAATCAATAAAAGTAGTGACAGAGGTTAATAAGGCCATAAAAAAGCAAACAAAGCATTGGGGTTCATTACTAGAGGGACAGAATTGAAAAGCGGGGAAGTTATGTTAAACTTGTATCGAACCTTGGTTAGACCACACTTGAAGTACTGCATACAGTTCTGGTCTCCATATTATAAAAAGGATATAGAGACACTGGAGAGGGTGCAAAAAAGATTCACAAGGCTGATATCAGAACTGAGAGGTTATAACTATCAGGAAACATTGAACAGGCTGGGGCTCTTTTCTCTAGAAAAGAGAAGGCTGAGGGGCGACCTGATAGAGATCTTTAAGATTATGAAAGGGTTTGATAGGGTAGACATAGAGAAGATGTTTCCACTTGTGGGGGAGACCAGAACTAGGGTCCAGAAATATAAGGTACTTACTAATAAATCCAATGGGGAATTCAGCAAAAACTTCTTTACCCAGAGAGTGGTGAGAATGTGGAACTCGCTACCACAGGGAATGGTTGAGGTAAATAGCACAGATGCATTTAAGGGGAAGCTGGATAAACACATGAGGGAGAAAGGAATAGAAGGTTATGCCAATAGGGTGAGATGAAGTAGGGTGGAAGGAGGCTCGTGTGGAGCATAAACATCAGCATGGACCAGTTGGGCCGAATGGCCTGTTTCTGTGCTGTAAATACTCTGTAACCGTGCATTCTAGACTGATGATAACTCCTGATTCCAGAAATCAGGAATTTCTGTTGTGAGGAAAGGACAAGGAAGTTGTGTTTCTTTCCTTTGTAACTCCTGCGAGGAGTCGGCAGCAGCGGAGGAGGAGGTGGCCGAGGATAAAGAGCGCGGGAGGCCGAGGATAAAGAGCGCGGGAGGCCGAGGATAAAGAGCGCGGGAGGCCGAGGATAAAGAGCGCGGGAGGCCGAGGATAAAGAGCGCGGGAGGCGAGGATAAAGAGCGCGGGAGGCCGAGGATAAAGAGCGCGGGAGGCCGAGGATAAAGAGCGCGGGAGGCCGAGGATAAAGAGCGCGGGAGGCCGAGGATAAAGAGCGCGGGAGGCCGAGGATAAAGAGCGTGGGAGGCCGAGGATAAAGAGCGCGGGAGGCCGAGGATAAAGAGCGCGGGAGGCCGAGGATAAAGAGCGCGGGAGGCCGAGACAAATCTGACCAATTCCAAAAGAACAGCAAAAGCAAGGAGTGACGTCACAGGACTGCAGGTAGGTGATTGGTGGGTGAGTATTAGCATTTTATTCTCTCTAACTTAACTAGATAAACTAATTAATATAACTATAAATAATCGTGTGAATAAAGACTTTAAGCGAGCGAGAGAAGCGGCCGGAGATAAAGGTAGGCCCGAATTTTAAGATTCTTAGGGGGAGAAGTTCAGTTGGTTCGCACCTCCTGTTAGCGCCTGGTGGGGGCGCTAATGCAGTGGCGCCGGGACGAGGCGAATCCAGCGCCGCACGCCAAATCCAGTCGCCCCTTAGCGCTGCTGCTAACAGTTAGCTCCTGGGGCTTTAGCGCCAGGCAGATCGTAATGCTCACTGGGTGCCCAATCTGCCAAATTGGTTATCGCCCCCTGCCTTAGTGCCTCGCCCCGACAACGACAGGAAGAGGAGGCGTGAAGCAGGCGGATGGCGGCTCCAGGGGCGATATTTAGAGGGATCAGTCGCAGCTGTCAGGTTCGTGCTGTCTCACTGCTTTCTTGTCAGTTTGTGATTGTGCAAGAGTTTAATTCAGTCATTTAAAAGTTCTTTAGTATCAGGAGTGTTGTGGCTACTAAAAATTTGTTACATTTATTCTGACAAAATTTCAAAGTGCTAACATCATTATATTAATGGGATAGCAAAATACTGCGGATGCTGGAAATCCGAAATAACAACAGAAAACGCTGGAAAAACTCAGCAGGCCAGGCAGCATCCGTGGAGAGAGAAAGAGAGTTAACGTTTCAGGTCGATGACCTTTCATCAGAACTGGGCTGTACGGGCAGTCGACCTCGCCCTCCAGGATCTACTGCGGAGGGAGCGGAGGCAGCGAGAAAGATTGGCAAGATGTGGCTAGAGGGAGGAGGAGGGCCATCAGGGCTTTCAACAGGAGGCCTTACCCTCCGAGGGTATTCCGAGAGCACTTCTCCTACCTCCAATTAAGCGAGGAGCAGTGTATTAGAAGGCTCCGCTTCACCAAGGAGGTGGTCACAGAACTCTGCCACCTCCTGCAACCAGACCACCAGCCTCAGATCAGGTTGACCACGGCTCTCTCAGTGGCAGTCAAGGTCACCATCGCCCTCAATATCTTCGCCAGCGGTTCCTTCCAGTCTGCAACAGAAGACATAGCGAACATCTCGCAGTTCGCCATCCATCGCTGCATCCGGGAGGTCACAGAGGCTCTCTACAGTAGGAGAAGGGATTACATTTCCTTCCCCATCACCAGAGTGCAGGCAGGTGAACCCGCGCCTTCCCTCTTATAGTCTAATTCCAGAATCTGACCTGAACCCATCTGGGAGAGGTAAAATGGTTAAGGCTCACAACTCAGCACAACTCAGTATTCTTTTAACTGTTTATTGTACTGCGGGTAACATACAAACTTCAATGCACTGTTCCCTTTAACTTCAAACAGTGCTCACATACACTGTTCCCTTTAACTTTAAACAGTGCCCACATACACTGATCCCTTTAACTTTAAACAGTGCTCACACACACTGTTCTCTTTAACTTTAAACAGTGCTCACATACACTGTTCCCTTTAACTTTAAACAGTGCTCACACACACTGTTCCCTTTAACATTAAACAGTGCTCACATACACTGTTCCCTTTAACTTTAAACAGTGCTCACACACACTGTTCCCTTTAACTTTAAACAGTGCTCACATACACTGTTCCCTTTAACTTTAAACAGTGCTCACATACACTGTTCCCTTTAACTTTAAACAGTGCTCACATACACTGTTCCCTTTAACTTTAAACAGTGCTCACACACACTGTTCCCTTTAACTTTAAACAGTGCTCACACACACTGTTCTCTTTAACTTTAAACAGTGCTCACATACACTGTTCCCTTTAACATCAAACAGTGCTCACATACACTGTTCTCTTTAACTTTAAACAGTGCTCACACACACTGTTCTCTTTAACTTTAAACAGTGCTCACATACACTGTTCCCTTTAACTTTAGACAATACTCACATACACTGATCCCTTTAACTCTCTTTAATTTCAAACACCACTCACCCCGCTGATCACTCGGGGGAGTGTGTTTCTATCTGTACGGGTGATCAAATCCATCCGCAGTTCCCTTGCAAGTTGCTGAAGTTTGTCCCTAAACGCACCCTTTTTATAATACAAAGATCATACCCGCGTACCCGTGACAATTGATTGACACAACCCCCCCCCCCTTTGATTGTATCATCTTAATCTTGTCTGTTTCTGCAAATCTATAGAGTACTTGATTTGATCACTTCTCCATCCTGGGTCAGTGAATAGTCCATTATCAAACAAAGGTGTTTTGATGGGGAAAAGTTCCGGGTTTATCAGCATTCCGAAAGGTTGGCGAATGGGTTTTACTCCAGCAACAATTTTGATATTAACATCTCCAAAGGATGATGGAACTGATCCAGACTCGGTGGAACCATGGTCGTTACCTGTCGTGTTGATTTGTAAGTCTTGTTAACAGCCTGACCACAGGAGTTCAATGGACAGGATAGTCAGTTAAATTTAAACAAACACATGTCACTGTGTGGCCTGATCACTCGGGCTACTTCTTTGGTTAGCATATTCATAAAGTCGATCAATGGTGTCTGTGTCTCTGTATGAATAATTTCCTCTTGCATTCCGTTCAGCTCACAGCTTGTTTTAAAAGTTCTTTTAAAAGTCCCGTTGGTTCCTCGAGGCAGGCTGGGATACGAAGCTTGGTCAATTTCTTATGATTGGTCAATTTCCAAAGCTGCCTGTACATTACAGCCGCTTAACCCTTTAATGTCAATTTACTTTAAGTTAAGTGCATTCTTGCTGCAGGACTGGCTACAGAGAGAAGCAGGACGAACGTGCATCTAGCTTTGCCAGGAGAGCAGGCTTCCCCATGGTTGGGGCGTCATTGACTGCACCCACGTGGCTTTGCGGGCACCGCATTACAATCCTGAGATCTTCCATAACCGCAAAGGCCACCACTCACTTAATGTGCAGTTACTGTGCAACCACAGACAGCGAATCCTCACCGTCAATGCCCGCTATCCTGGCAGCAGCCACGATGCCTTCATCCCACGCCAGACCTGTGTGCCAACACTCTTGCAGCCGCCACATCAAGCTAGAGGATGGCTGGTCGGAGACAAGAGCTATCCGCTCTCCACCTGGCTCATGACTCCCCTCTGCAACCCCAGCACTCCTGCCCAGCATTCATATAATGAGAGCCATGCCGCCACCAGGAACATCATCGAGCAGACCATCGAGGTGCTCAAGCAATGGTTCCGCTGCCTTGACCGCTCGGGAGGAGCCCTCCAGTACTCGGCTGAGCGGGTGTCCCATTTCGTGGTGGTCTGCTGCATGCTCCACAACTTGGCCATCATGAGGGCCCAGCCCTTGCCGCCAGGGATTGCAGGGCCACCTCAGCAGGAGGAAGAGGGAGAGGAGGAGGAGGATAAGGAGGAAGAGGAAGATGAGGAGGAGGAGGAACAGGAGCGAGGGAGGAGGCAGGGAGGAGGCAGCCTTCCGGAAGGGTAGTCCGTGACCACCTCATCAGACTGAGGTTCCAATAAATTAAACCCCAGATCCCCATTGCTCACCACATCCCCATCATTCCATCCCTGTCGCAGGCCATATCACAGCGCAAAGCTGAAATGAGAGACTCCACAAAATCATCCAAAGCCAATTAATAAATTTATCAATAATCAGTGAACACATCTTTACAACAACAATATAAACTCTTCACCCTTGTGCAATGCCTTAGTGCCTCTTGTTACTGTGCCTTTGCCTACTCTAGTGCTCCTACGAAGTGTTGGCCCAGTGGCTGCAGCAGGGCTGGTGGAAGGCTGCTGAGTGTCCATGCGGGAGACTTCAGTTGGCCTTGCAGGACGCCCTCGACCAGCTCTGGGCCTGGAAGGCCCGGCTGTAGACTGCACCACCTCAGCATGGGCAGCAGGATGGCTGGATGACAGACAGCGACAAGGGCACTGGCAGAGTGTCAGCGGTGGGAGCAGGAATGCTGTCATCCTGAGAGAGGACAGCAGCTTCCTGCTCCACTGACCCACTGCCACTCCCCCGGGGCAGCACCTCAGCATCTCTAGCAATCTGTTGGAGCACAGATTGCTGGCCTGCTGCGACACAGTGAAAGCCCCGGTGGACGGTAGTCGACCCAGCGATGATGACAGCAGTCAGAGCTTGCGTGGCATCAAGCTGAGACTGCATGAGAGCAGTCTGAGATTGGATGACACCAACCATAGACTGCATTACAGCACTAAGACGTTGCCTGGCTTCCGCCTGTGCTGCAATGGAAGCTGCGACATCGCCCAACACACACGCAGCATCAGGTCTGGGTCGCCACGGTCTCTCTGGGAGTCTACCATCCTTTGTAGACTGGAAATGATGGGCTCCATGGTGTGCGCAGAGCTCTGTGCAATGTTGGAGGCGGACTCCTCCACGCTCCTTACCATTGCCGAGAGGCTCTCGGGCACCCTTGCCATTGCACCTATCATCTCGGTGTGCATGTCCATCACCCTTCTTCTAAAGACTTCCCCATCGAGGTTCTCATCTGAGTCCTGTGCAGCAGAACTCTCATGCGAACATGACCTCCGGGGAGCTGACTTCCGAGCTACCATTTCCCCCTGGCCTTGCTGCAGCCCGCTCGTCCCCGGTGCCTCACCCTGTGCAGATCCCGCTACTACACTAGCCTCTAAAGAACGCGTAGTGCCAGTATCTGAGCTGGTGCCTGCGGGTGAGACATGCAGTGACGTGGTGTGTTCTTCCTCCTCCTCTTCTCCCGCCTCGCTCTCTACAGTGCCCTCAGGGACAGGCTGCTCAGGTGCTTGCTCATTATCTGAAAGCATAAAGGCACAAGAGTCGGGTTAAGGTGAGGTGAAGGGGGCAGGAAGGGAGAAAGGCACGCATACAGCATGATTAGCTGGAAAGTGGGAAAGGCTTGCAGGGTGAAGGGGAAGTGGGATGTGAGAAGAAGGAGTAGGGATGAACATACTGTTGTTGTCCCCAAGGGGGTCAACGTCGCCGGTGGCCACGGCGCCCACCACCTGGCGCCCAATGATTTGCAGCACTCTTTCCTCCAGCTCAGACAGTGGTTGGGTGTCAGCTTGTCCCCCGCCTGTGCGCTCCTGCTCCCTCCAGCTGTGAGCGACCTTGGCCTGCAAGAGAAAGGAAAGTGTGAGAGTGAGTGTGTGGAGCAATGTGTCTGGGTGATATGCCTGCCACAGTTGAATAGCTGTCATTGTGTGCAAGGTGTGAGATGTGGGTGTGAGTGTTGGCAGCTGGAGATTGTTGGTGGGCGAGTGCTGGGGGTGTGGTGCTTTGGGCACTGTGTGTGGGTCCTGGAGACCACAGTGCTGCCCGAGACGTGCTGGGCTACCTGGAAGACTTGCGGCAAGGGCTTCCTGCCACTTGCCGGGTACAGCACCGCCCTCTGTCTCTCCACAGCGAGGACCAAGGCCCCCAATGCTTGGTCGCAGAATCTGCGAGCTCTCCCCCTGGGCCGTTGATCTGCCATAATGACACCTCCTTCAGTGGTCCGGTTCCTTCTCCTTGGCCTTCTGCTGCTGGCTGAGACAGCTGCAGAACCAGCAATGCTGAGAATTTCACCCCCTGAGCCTTACGTTTATTTCTGTGAAGTTAGTTAATAGTCTATTAAGTAGAGGTATGGCAGGGCAGCTCAGTCCTGTGGAATGCACATCCTGTGCCATGTGGGAACTCAAGGACGCTTCCCGTGTCCTGGACAACCAGGTGTGCAGGAGGTGTCGTCGGCTGGAGGAGCTCGAGCTCTGGGTTTCGGAGCTTGAGCAGCAGCTGGTGTCACTGCGGAGCATCCGCGAGGCTGAGAACTACGTGGACGGCACGTTTCAGGAGGTGGTCACCCCGCAGCTAAGGAGTGCGCAGGCAGAGAGGGAATGGGTGACCATCAAACAGACAAGGAGGATCAGGCAGGTAGTGCAGGAGTCCCCGGAGTGCATCTCACTCTAGCTCTAGGGCGATGGTTCCTCTGCGGAGTACAGCCAGAGCCAATTCCACGGCACCACGGGTGGCTCAGCTGTACAGGGGAGGGGAGAGGAGGAATATCAGGAAGGCAATGGTGGTAGGGGATTCGATAGTTAGGGGAGCAGACAGGCGTTTCTGCGGCCGCAGACGTGACTCCAGGATGGTATGTTGCCTCCCTGGTGCCAGGGTCAAGGATGTCACTGAGTGGCTGCAGGACATTCTGATGGGGGGGTGAACAGCCAGAGGTCGTGGTCCATATCGGTATCAACAACACAGGTAGAAAGAGGGATGAGGTCCTGCAGGCAGACTATAGGGAGCTAGGAAAGAGATTAAAAAGCAGGACCTCAAAGGTAGTAATCTCCGAATTACTCCCAGTGCCACGAGCTAGTGAGTATAGAAATAGGAGGATAGAGCAGATGAATGCGTGGCTGGAGAGATGGTGCAGGAGAGAGGGCTTTATATTCCTGGGACATTGGGACCGTTTCTGGGGAAGGTGGGACCTGTACAAGCCAGACGGGTTGCACCTCAACAGAGCTGGGACCAATATCCTCGCGGGGAGGTTTGCTAGTGCCGTTGGGGAGCGTTTAAACTAATTTAGATGGGGGATGGGCACCAGGATGTAGCATTAGAAAGGGGAAACAAAGGGACAATGGGATGAAGTCCTGTCTTCACACTGAGGACACCCTCCATCGTGTTGTGTGGCACTACCACCGTGCTAAATGGGACAGATTGAGAACAGATCTAGCAGCTCAAAACTGGGCATCCATGAGGCGCTGTGGCCCATCAGCAGCAGCAGAATTGTATTCCACCACAATCTGTAACCTCATGGCCCGGCATATCCCTCACTCTACCATTACCACCAAGCCAGGGGACCAACCCTGGTTCAATAAGGAGTGTAGGAGAGCATGCCAGGAGCAGCACCAGGCATACCTAAAAATGAGGTGCCAATCTGGGGAAGCTGCAACACAGGACTACATGCATGCTAAAAAGCAGAAGCAGCATGCTAGAGACAGGGCTAAACGATCCCACATTCAACGGATCAGATCAAAGCTCTGCAGTCCTGCCACATCCAGTCGTGTATAGTGGTGGGCCATTAAACAACTAACGGGAGGAGGAGGCTCCATGAATATCCCCATCCTCAATGATGGTGGAGCCCAGCACGCGAGTGCAAAAGACAAGGCTGAAGCGTTTGCAACCATCTTCAGCCAGAAGTGCCGAGTGGATGATCCATATCGGCCTACTCCTGAGGTCCCCACCATCACAGAAACTGAACTGGACCAACCACATAAATACTGTGGCAACAAGAGCAGGTCAGAGGCTGGGTATTCTGCGGCGAGTGTCTCACCTCCTGACTCCCCAAAGCCTTTCCACCATCTACAAGGCACAAGTCAGGAGTGTGATGGAATACTCTCCACTTGCCTGGATGAGTGCATCTCCAACAACACTCAAGAAGCTCGACACCATCCAGGACAAGGCAGCCCGCTTGATTGGCACCCCATCCACCACCTTAAACATCCACTCCCTCCACCACCGGCGCACCGTGGCTGCAGTGTGCACCATCTACAAGATGCACTGCAGCAACTCGTCAAGGCTTCTTCGGCAGCACCTCCCAAACCCGCGACCTCTACCAACTAGAAGGACAAGGGCACATGGGAACACCAACACCTCCAAGTTCCCCTGACTTGTAAATATATCGGCTGTTCCTTCATCGTCGCTGGGTCAAAATCCTGGAACTCCCTCCCTAACAGCACTGTGGGAGTACCTTCACCACACGGACTGCAGCGGTTCAAGAATCGGCTCACCACCACCTTCTCAAGGGCAATTAGGGATGGGCAATAAATGCCGGCCTTGCCAGCGACGCCCACATCTCATGAGTGAATAAAAAAAAACAAAGTGCACAAAGGATTGGGAGAGACAGATAGCACTAGAGTAAGAAATAGTACGGTATTAGGTGGGGTCAGACTGAGAGAGAATACAAGAAGGTCTAAGATAGGTTTACAGTGCATGTGTGTGAATGTACGAAGCGTGGTAAATAAGGTAAGTGAGCTGCAGGCGCAAATAGCCACATGGGAATGTGATGTTGTGGCGATAACAGAGACCTGGCTCAAGAAAGGGCAGGATTGGGTTTTAAATATTCCTGGATATAAGGTGAGAAGTCGCACAACACCAGGTTATAGTCCAACAGATTTATTTAAAATTACAAGCTTTCGGAGCTATCCTGCCCCTTCTTCAGGTAAAGTTACTGTGAGAGAATCTACAAGGATTCACAGAATATAAACACAGAGAAAATGCAGAGATACAATCTTTCCTTACATCAAAGACACACTAAGAGCACAGCCAAGACAATGAGATGTGTCCCAGGGGGTCCAACGTGTCAAAACACCTGCTGTCTGCATATCCTCTCCATTTGGGTTTGTTTTTTGTGTTGTTTTGTTTGTTTTTTTAAAACTGGAAAGACAGACAACGATGTCAAGTCACGTTCTGTAGCGTGACATGAACCCGATATCCCGATTGAGGCCGTCCTCATGAGTGCGGAACTTGGCTATCAGTTTCTGCTCAATCTAACAGAACACTCTCCATGTTTGAGTTCTGATGGTGAGTGTCAGCATCATATCCGATCACTGATGTCGTTCCCACACGACCTCCGCTCTTCGCAGTCGGAGCCACGAGGTCAGGAGTGAGAACCCTGGCTGATTTTCCCCTTACCTGCCCCATGGCCACTGAGACCTACTGTAGCCCGTGACACCCTCCCCTGCCCCCCAGCAGCTGACCCAGGTAAGATCACCACCTACGCTCGCTGGCCCACATTGGCTCCTGGTTCCCAAGCAACGCAATTTGAATATTCTCATCTTCGTGTTCAAGTCCCTCCATGGCCTCACCCCTCCCTATCTCTGTGACCTCCTCCAGACCAACAACAATCCGAGATCTCTCCAGTCCTCCAATTCTGGCCTTTTGTGTATCTTCCACTTCCTTCGTCCCGCCATTAGTGGCCGTGCCTTCAGCCGTCTCGGCCCTGAGCTCTGGAATTCCCTCCCTAAACCTCTGCACCTCTCTCTCCTCCTTTAAACTAAAATAAAAGCTCATGGAATTGAAGGCAAATTATTGACCAGATTAGGAGATTGCTTAGGCGATAGAAGACAGAGATAAGGGATAATGGGTATGTATTCGAATTGGTAGGAAGTGACTAGTGGTGTCCCACAAGGATCTGTGCTCCTCAACTATTCACTATATTTTTTAATGACTTAGATAATGCACTAGAGAGCAATATATCCATGTTTGCCGATGACAGAAAGATTGGTGGTATAGTAGGAACGTCGGAACAGGAGGAGGCCATTGAGCCCCTCGAGCCTGTTCCGCCATTCAATGAGATCATGGCTGATCTGCGATCTAACTCCATATACCCGCCTTTGCCCCATATCCCACAATACCTTTGGTTAACAAAAAGTTATCAATCTCAGATTTAAAATTAGCAATTGATCTAGCATCAATTGCCATTTGTGGAAGAGAGTTCCAAACTTCTACCACCCTTTGTGTGTAGAAGTGTTTCCTAATTTCACTCCTGAAAGGTCTGGCTCTAATTTTTAGACTATGAATCCCCAACCAGCGGAAATAGTTTCTCTCTATCTACTCTATCTGTTCCCCTTAATATCCTGAAAACTTCGATCAGATCACCCCTTAACCTTTTAAATTCTAGGGAATACAACCCTAATTTGTGTCATCTCTCCTCGTAATTTAACCCTTGAAGTCCGGGTATCATTCTGGTAAACCTACGCTGCACTCCCTCCAAGTAGTGTAGACGGGTGCATAAAATTACAAAGAGACATTGATAGGTGAAGTGAGTGGGCAAAACTGCGGCAGATGGATTTCAACACAGGCCATTTTGGACTAAGAAAGGATCGATCCGAGTATTTTTTAAATGGTGAAAAGCTAGGAACAGCGGAGGTCCAAAGAGATTTAGTGATCCATGTACACAGATCACTAAAATGTGTCGTCAGGTACAAAAAGAATCAGAAAGGCTCATGGAATGTTAGCCTTTATAACTAGAGGGCTGGAATATAAAGGGGAGGAAGTTTTGCTCCAGCTACACAAAGCCCTGGTTAGACCACATCTGGAGCACTGTGTACAGTTCTGGGCACCGCACCTTAGAAAGGACAGATTGGCCTTGGAAGGAGTGCAGCGCAGATTCACCAGAATGTTACCAGGGCTCCAAGGGTTAGATTATGAGCAGAGATTCCCTGGAATGTAGAAGGTTAAGGGGTGATTTGATTGGGGTTTTTAGGATTTTGAAAGGAATCGATGGGGTAGAGAGAGAGAAACTTTTTCCACTGGTGGGGGGAGTCTAGGACAAGGGGACATGACCTTAAAATCAGAGCCAGGCCAGTCAGGAGAGAAGTTAGGAAACACTTCTTCACACAAAGGGTGGTGGAAGTGTGGAACTCTCTCCCACAAAAAGCAGTAGATGATCGCTCAATGAGTAATTTTAAATCTGAGATCAATAGATTTTGCTAGACAAGTGTATTAAGGGATATGGAGCCAAGGCAGGCGGATGGAGTTAAGATACAGATCAGCCATGATCTCATTGGATGGTGGAACAGGCTCGAGGGGCTGAATGGCCTCTTCCTGTTCCTAAGACGCTCCTTAAAACCTACCTCTTTGATCAAGCATTTAGTCACCTGTCCTAATATTTTCTTACATGGCTCGGTGTGACATTTTGTCTGATAATCGCTCCAGCGAATCACCTTGGGATGTTTTGAAGGCGCTATATAAATGCAGGTTGTTGTATGGCTCAGTTCTACATCCCACTGCTCAGTGATGCCTTTTGAAGACACTTGAGGGTAAAACACGAAGATGACTTTCAACCAAAGGAGTCGAGAATTGAAGGGAGAAATATCTTCAAAAATAGAATTTTATTGAACATTGCTTTGTTTCTCTGATAAACATAATCAGACAGAACAAGGGTAATATTCGACATACCAACATTAAACTGCTCAGTGTCGTTAATGTTCCATCCCTAGGAGTCACACACAGTAAGGAAAATCAGAAAGCCTGACTAATACTGGCACGGTTTGGGTCAGGAAGTAGATCATAGGCCAGGAATCAGCCCATGCGAGGTCAATTCACCAATCACAGTCTGACAGACTTCCATTGGGTTCCATTGGGCCTGAATCAATGGATTAGAGCAGGGCTGGATCTGATCCCAGGTCTGCAGGACAAGGCTAGATCTGATCCCAGGTCTGAAGGACGGGGCTGGATCTGATCCCAGGTCTGCAGGACGGGGCTGGATCTGATCCCAGGTCTGAAGGACAGGGCTGGATCTGATCCCAGGTCTGAAGGACGGGGCTGGATCTGATCCCAGGTCTGAAGGATGGGGCTGGATCTGATCCCAGGTCTGCAGGACGGGGCTGGATCTGATCCCAGGTCTGAAGGACAGGGCTGGATCTGATCCCAGGTCTGAAGGACGGGGCTGGATCTGATCCCAGGTCTGAAGGACAGGGCTAGATCTGATCCCAGGTCTGCAGGACGGGGCTGGATCTGATCCCAGGTCTGAAGGATGGGGCTGGATCTGATCCTAGTTGGATTGGATTTTGTTCTGCTTGCAATCTGAAAGTCTTCACAACTTTTACATCTCGCTTTTTAAAGGTCTCACTCCCCGCCAGACTGTGATTTACTTCTTAACAGGGTACAAATAAAATATTGCCCCAAATAACGACCCCCCTCCCCAACAAAATACTGCTCGTAAATATGAAAATAATAATAATATGCATTGGTACGTGAGAGGAGTGGTAAGAGTTAACCAATCTCCATTGATCCAACAGTGCGTTGAATAAGTTCGTCCGCCATTCCCGTGTCTGTTTTAACGGTTGGCGCTACAGTGTTGACATCACTGGCGGTACCCTCCAATCTGTTCGCGGTGGTTCCAAGGCTATGCCGCGATCGGTGCCCGCAGTGCCCGGTGACCGAGCACTCCACGCGCTGTTCTCGTGGGGCGGGAAGGCAGAGTGGATGATGCCGTCTCCTTCTCCATTCCTCTTCCTCATCATTCTCCTCCTCCTCCTCCTCCTCCACCAGCCGGCACCTCATCTCCTCGAATGGATTTCCTTCTTCTTATGTTTCTCCATCCATCTCCCCAGCTGTGCGTTGCCCGGATCTGCGCATAATGCTTGTTGACCCCTGTAGAGCCTGTGGGAAAAATTCAACAGAATTCACTCATAGGAACAGGAGGAGGTCATTCAGCCCCTCGCGCCTGATCCACCATGGCTGATCTGTATCTTAACTCCATCCAGCCGCCTTCATTCCGCAAACCTTAATGCCCTTACCTAACAGAAAGCTATTGATCTCAGTTTTGACATTTTCAATGTTCTCGGAAAACCTTAGGCCTCAAACGTTGACAAGTGAGATCCTACTCAAGTGTTGTGTTTTCGTAGTGTTGATCCTGGTCTCAAAGTGAGGCTCGTGCCCATTTCCTTCAGCCCTTGCTTGCAAGTCCCTTCCTCTGTGTCCATCTGCGTGCGACATGTGTGTGTTCACCCATCACCTCTGTCCTCACCAACCTACATTGGCTCCTGGTCCAGCATCCTCATGTTCAAATCCCTCAACCTCACCTACCCTCCTTCTCCCCATATTCCTCAGTCCCAGCTCCCCACCTTCTCACTATATCCCTCAGTCCCACCCACCCACCTTCTCACCAACTCCCTTAACCTTTCCTTACAACCTAACTCTCCCACAGCCAGAGAGACCTTAGTTGCTGCCCTGCTCTCTCTCAAGAGCACTAACGTACTTCCTGCAACTGGGCGACCAGAACTCTCTGGAATATTCCTTCTAGGAAAGAAAATGAGACACACCAGAGGAGACACTTACACGACTGCCTTGATGTCACAGATCTGGTTGTCCTGGATCTTGAAGTTTTTCACCTTTCTCAGTAGCCTTGCGCCGACCTTATTGGACACCTGTGTGCAGCAGCTAATGACGTGACTGCTCGGCATGGCTGGGGGTAGAAGGATAAGAATTAGACTTTAAAAGCAAGTGGAAGTTGTGCTAAACCTTTATACAAGATTAGGCTTCAGCTGGAGTATTGGGTCCAATTCTGGGCACCGCGCGTTAGGAAGGATGTCGCGGCCTTGGAGAGGGTGCAGAGGAGGTTTACTAGAATGGTGCCGGGGATGAGGGGACTTCAGCTATGGAGAAGCTGGGATTGTTCTCATTAGAGCAGAGAAAGTTAAGGAAAGACCAGTTAGAGGTGTTCAAAATTATAAGGGGTTTCAATAGAGTAAATAAAGAGAGAAACTGTTTCCATTGGCAGGAGGGTCGGTAACCAGAGGACACAGATTGAAGATAATTGGCAAAAGAACCAGAGGGGAGATGCGGAGAATTTTTTTTATACGCAGCGAGTTGTTGTGATCTGGAACGCGCTGCCTGAAAGGGCGGTGGAAGCAGATTCAATAGTAACTTTCAAAATGGAATTGGATAAATACTTGAAATGGATAAATTTTGCAGGGCTATGGGGAAAGAGCAGGGGAGTGGGACTAATTAGAGAGCTCTTTCAAAGAGCTGGCACAGGCACAATGGGCCGAATGGTCTCCTTCTGTGCTGTGTGATTCTAAATCAGTTTTAATCTCAAGCAGAATCACTGGGCACCTCCAACAGTGTAGTACTCCCTCAGTACTGCCCCTCCGACAGTGCAGCGCTCCCTCAGTACTGCCCCTCCGACAGTGCGGCACTCCCTCAGTACTGCCCCTCCTACAGTGCGGCGCTCCCTCAGTACTGCCCCTCCGACAGTGCGGCGCTCCCTCAGTACTGTCCTTCCGACAGTGCAGCACTCCCTCAGTACTGCCCCTCCAACAGTGCAGCGCTCCCTCAGTACTGCCCCTCCGACAGTGCAGCGCTCCCTCAGTACTGCCCCTCCGATAGTGCGGCACTCCCTCAGTACTGCCCCTCCTACAGTGCGGCGCTCCCTCAGTACTGCCCCTCCGACAATGCGGCGCTCCCTCAGTACTGTCCTTCCGACAGTGCAGTGCTCCCTCAGTACTGCCCCTTCGACAGTGCAGCGCTCCCTCAGTACTGCCCCTTCGACAGTGCAGTGCTCCCTCAGTACTGACCCTCCGACAGTGCAGCGCTCCCTCAGTACTGTCTTTCCGACAGTGTGGCACTCCCTCAGTACTGCCCCTCCGACAGTGCGGCGCTCCCTCAGTACTGCCCCTTCGACAGTGCAGAGCTCCCTCAGTACTCACCCTCCGACAGTGCGGCGCTCCCTCAGTACTGCCCCTCCGACAGTGCAGCGCTCCCTCAGTACTGCCCCTCCGAGAGTACAGCACTCCCTCAGTACTGCCCCTCCGACAGTGCAGCGCACCCTCAGCACTGCACTGGAGTGTCAGCCTAGATTTTTGTGCTCAAGTCTCTGGAGTGGGACTCGAACACACAACCTTCTGACTCAGAGGCGAGAGAGCTAGCCCACTGAGCCACTGGCTGACAAGGTGGCATGTGGAACGCGCATCCCAGCACCAGTCCGGAGTCGGACTGGGCATTAAAAAGAAAACATAAAATGAATTAAGTTGTAAAGATTAAAGCGAGGGGAGGGAAGGCAAGATGGCACCGACCTGCTGTGAAATGTAGCAGAGCTGTGACGGCAACCAGGAGCAGCGCAGCCAATTTCAGTTCCATTCTCTCTCTCTCTCTCTGTGTTCCGGAGTTTGCAGTGACAGAGACTCTGTGAGCAAAGCCTTCTCTGTGCTCTGAGAGTGCTGGGGAGGCTCCTTATATCGTCACCCTGCCTCCCACAGCACTGGAAACTGATGACGCAGGCTGGGGGCAGGCTGAGACACGACATACTTTGCTCTCGGAAATATACCGAGAAAGGTATTTCACCCATTGAAACCGGACGCTGGTGTCGCCCCCCCTCACTCCCCACCCACCCCCCCACACACACACACCAGCCCCGAACACACCCCGCTACAGGCTGCTGCCGTCACAGCCACACATCATGTTCGTATATTGTGGAGTGGGAATAGAATGCGACAAAACTAAAATTACTGGCAGCTGTTCTTATTCCACTGCTGCCCACAGATAAAACCTGCATTTCTATAGCGCCTTTCACAGCCACCAGATGTCCCAAAGCCCTTTACAGCCAATGAAGGACTTTTGAAGTGTAGTCACTGTTGCAATGTGGGAAACGCGGCAGCCAATTTGCGCACAGCAAGCTCCCACATAGAAAACATAGAAGGTAGGAGTAGGCCATTCGGCCCCTCGAGCCTGCTCCGCCATTCAATGCGATCATGGCTGATCATCCAAATTCAGTACCCTGTCCCTGCTTCTCCCCATATCCCTTGATCCCTTTAACCTTAAGAAATATATCTAAATCCTTCTTGAATATATTTAACGAATTGGACTCAACTGTCTTCTGTGGTAGAGAATTCCACAGGTTCACCACTCTCTGGGTGAAGAAATTCCTCCTCATCTCAGTCCTAAATGGCTTACCCCTTATCCTTAGACTGTGACCCCTGGTTCTGGACTCCCCCGCCATCGGGAACATCCTTCCTGCATCTAGTCTGTCTAGTCCTGTAAGAATTTTATAAGTTTCAATGAGATCCCCTCTCATTCTTCTAAACTCTAGCAAATACAAGCCCACTAGACCCAATCTCTCTTCATACGTCATTCCTGCCATCCCAGGTATCAGCCTTGTGAATCTTCGCTGAACTCCTTCCATGGCAAGAACATCCTTCCTCAGATAAGGTGACCAAAACTGCATACAGCACTCAAGGTGTGGTCTCACCAAGGCCCTGTACAACTGCAGCAGGACATCCCTGTTCCTATACTCAAACCCTCTCACTATGAAGGCCAACATACCATTTGCCTTCTTCACCGCCTGCTGCACCTGCATGCTTACCTTCAGCGACTGGTGCACAAGGACACCCAGGTCTCGTTGCACTTCCCCTTCTCCCAACCTATTGCCATTCAGATAATAATCTGCCTTTCTGTTTTTAACACCAAAGTGGATAACCTCGCATTTATCCATGTTATATTGCATCTGCCACGCTTCTGCCCACTCACCCAACCTGTCCAGATCATCTTGGAGTTTCTTGGCATCCTCCACGCAGCACAGACGCCCACCCAGTTTTGTGTCGTCTGCAAGCTTGGAAATATTACATCTAGTTCCCTTGTCCAGATCATTAATATATATTGTGAATAGCTGGGGTCCAAGGACCGATCCCTGCGGTACCCCACTAGTCACCGCCTGCCACTCGGAAAAAGACCTGTTTATTCCAACTCTTTGCTTTCTGTCTGCCAACCAGTTCTCTATCCAAGTCAATACCTTGCCCCCAATCCCATGTGCCTTAACTTTACAAGCTAATCTCTTATGCGGGACCTTATCAAAAGCCTTTTGGAAGTCCAAATACACCACATCCACTGGTTCTACCTTATCTATTTTTGCAATGACATCCTCAAAAAATTCCAGTAGATTAGTCAAGCATGATTTACCTTTTGTAAATCCATGTTGACTTTGTCCGATCCCGTCACTGTTTTCCAGACACACACTCACTCTCACAGACACACACTCACTCTCACAGTCACACACTCTCACAGACACACACTCACTCTCACACACACACACTCACTCTCACACACACACACTCACTCTCACAGACACACACTTACTCTCACTGTCACACACTCTCACAGACACACACTCACTCTCACACACACACACTCACTCTCATACACACACACTCACTCTCACAGACACACATTCACTCTCACAGTCACACACTCACTCTCACAGACGCACACTCACACTCACAGTCACACACTCACTCTCACAGACACAAACTCACTCTCACAGACGCACACACACTCTCACAGTCACACACTCATTCTCACAGACACACACTCACTCTCACAGACACACACTCACTCTCACAGACACACACTCACTCTCACAGATACTACCTCACTCTCACAGACACACACTCACTCTCACAGTCACACACTCACTCTCAAAGTCACACACTCACACTCACACACACTCACTCTCACACACACACTCTCACAGACACACACTCTCACAAACACACACTCACTCTCACAGTCACACACTCTCACAGACACACACTCACACTCACACACGCTCACTATCACAGACACACACTCTCACAAACACACACTCACTCTCACAGTCACACACTCACTCTCACAGACACACACTCACTCTCACAGACGCACTCTCACAGAAACACACTCACTCTCACACACTCACACTCATAGACAAACACTCACTCTCACAGACACACACTCACTCTCACACACACTCACTCTCACAGACACACACTCACTCTCATAGACACACACTCACTCTCACACACACTCACTCTCACAGACACACACACACTCTCACAGACACACACACACTCTCACAGTCACAGACTCACTCTCACACACACTCACTCTCACAGACACACACACACTCTCATAGGCACACACACAATCTCACAGACACACACTCACACTCATAGACATACACTCGCTCTCACAGACACACACACTCACTCTCACAGACACACACTCTCACAGACACACACTCACTCTCACACACACACTCTCACAGACACACTCTCACAGACACACACACACTCTCACAGACACACACTCTCACAGACACACTCACACTCTCACAGACACACACTCTCACAGACACACTCACTCTCACAGTCACACACTCACTCTCACACACACTCACTCTCACTCACACTCACTCTCACAGACACACACTCACTCTCACAGACACACACTCACTCTCACACACACTCACTCTCACAGACACACACACACTCTCACAGACACACACACACTCTCACAGACACAGACTCACTCTCACACACACTCACTCTCACAGACACACACACACTCTCATAGGCACACACACAATCTCACAGACACACACTCACACTCATAGACATACACTCGCTCTCACAGACACACACACTCACTCTCACAGACACACACTCTCACAGACACACACTCACTCTCACACACACACTCTCACAGACACACTCTCACAGACACACACACACTCTCACACACACTCACTCCCACTCACACTCACTCTCACAGACACACAATCACTCTCACACACATACTCTCACTGACACACACACACTCTCACAGACACATAAACACTCTCACAGAAACACACACACTCTCACAGACACACACACTCACTCGAACACACACACACACTCTCACAGACACACACACACTCTCACACACACACACTCTCACACACACACACTCTCACAGACACACACTCACTCCCACAGACACACACTCACTCTCACACACACTCACTCTCACAGACACCCACTAACTCTCACACACACACTCTCACAGACACACTCACACTCTCACAGAGACACACTCACTCACACACACACACACACTCACTCTCACACACACACTCACTCTCACAGACAAACACTCACTCTCACAGTCACACACACACTCTCGCACACACACTCACTCTCACAGACACACTCACTCTCACAGACACACTCACTCTCACAGTCACACACTCACTCTCACACACACTCACTCCCACTCACACTCACTCTCACAGACACACAATCACTCTCACACACATACTCTCACTGACACACACACACTCTCACAGACACATAAACACTCTCACAGAAACACACACACTCTCACAGACACACACACTCACTCGAACACACACACACACTCTCACAGACACACACACACTCTCACACACACACACTCTCACACACACACACTCTCACAGACACACACTCACTCCCACAGACACACACTCACTCTCACACACACTCACTCTCACAGACACCCACTCACTCTCACACACACACTCTCACAGACACACTCACACTCTCACAGAGACACACTCACTCACACACACACACACACTCACTCTCACACACACACTCACTCTCACAGACAAACACTCACTCTCACAGTCACACACACACTCTCGCACACACACTCACTCTCACAGACACACTCACTCTCACAGACACACACTCACTCTCCCAGACACACACTCACTCTCACACACACTCACTCTCACACACATTCACTCTCACAGACACACACTCACTCTCACAGACACATACTCTCACAGACACAAACACTCACTCGCACACACACACACTCTCACAGACACTCTCACAGATACACACACTCTCACAGACACACACTCACTCTCACAGACACCCACTCAGTCTCACAGACACACACACACTCTCACAGACACACACTCACTCTCACACACACACACTCGCTCTCACAGACACACACTCACACTCACACACACACACTCACTCTCACAGAAACACACTCACTCTCACACACACACTCGCTCTCACAGACACACACTCACTCTCACACACACACTCTCACAGACACACACTCACTCTCACACACACACTCTCACAGACACACACACTCTCACAGACACACACTCTCACAGACACACACACTCTCACAGACACACACTCACTCTCACAGACACACACTCTCACAGACACACACAGACCCGCACAGACACACACTCTCACAGACAGGCACTCACTCTCACACACACACTCTCACAGACACACACACTCACTCTCACACACACACACTCACTCACACACACACACACACTCACTCTCACAGACACACACACTCACTCTCACACACACTCTCACAGACACACACTCACTCTCACAGACACACACACTCACTCTCACAGACACACACACTCACTCTCACACACACTCTCACAGACACACACTCACTCTCACAGACACATACACTCACTCTCACAGACATACACACTCACTCTCACACACACTCTCACAGACACACACTCACTCTCACAGACACACACACTCACTCTCACAGACACACACACTCACTCTCACACACACTCTCACAGACACACACTCACTCTCACAGACACACACACTCACTCTCACAGACACACACTCTCACAGACACACACTCACTCTCACGCACTCACTCTCACAGACACACTCACTCTCACGGACACACACTCACTCTCCCAGACTCACACTCACTCTCACACACACTCACTCTCACACACATTCACTCTCACAGACACACACTCACTCTCACAGACACATACTCTCACAGACACAAACACTCACTCGCACACGCACACACTCTCACAGACACTCTCACAGATACACACACTCTCACAGACACACACTCACTCTCACAGACACCCACTCAGTCTCACAGACACACACACACTCTCACACACACACACTCACTCTCACAGACACACACACACTCTCACAGACACACACTCACTCTCACAGACACACACTCACTCTCACACACACACTCGCTCTCACAGACATACACTCACTCTCACACACACACTCTCACAGACACACACTCACTCTCACACACACACTCTCACAGACACACACACTCTCACAGACACACACTCTCACAGACACACACACTCTCACAGACACACACTCACTCTCACAGACACATACTCTCACAGACACACACAGACCCGCACAGACACACACTCTCACAGACAGGCACTCACTCTCACACACACACTCTCACAGACACACACACTCACTCTCACACACACACTCTCACAGACACACACTCACTCTCACAGACACACACACTCACTCTCACAGACACACACTCACTCTCACACACACACTCTCACAGACACACACTCCCTCTCACAGACACACACTCACTCTCACAGACACACACGCACTCTCACACACACACACTCACTCTCACAGACACACACACACTGTCACAGACACACATTCACTCTCACAGACACACACTCACTCTCACACACACTCACTCTCACTCACACTCACTCTCACAGACACACACTCACTCTCACACACATACTCTCACTGACACACACACACTCTCACAGACACATACACACACTCACAGAAACACACACACTCTCACAGACACACACACTCACTCGCACACACACACTCTCACAGACACACACACACTCTCACACACACTCACTCTCACACACATTCACTCTCACAGACACGCACTCACTCTCACAGACACACACTCACTCTCACACACTCACTCTCACAGACACACTCACTCTCACGGACACACACTCACTCTCCCAGACACACACACACTCTCACACACACTCACTCTCACACACATTCACTCTCACAGACACACACTCACTCTCACAGACACATACTCTCACAGACACAAACACTCACTCGCACACGCACACACTCTCACAGACACTCTCACAGATACACACACTCTCACAGACACACACTCACTCTCACAGACAAACACTCACTCTGACAGACACACACACTCACTCTCAAAGACACACACACTCACTCTCACACACACTCTCACAGACACACACTCACTCTCACAGACACACACACTCACTCTCACAGACACACACTCTCACAGACACACACTCACTCTCACAGACACACACTCTCACAGACACAAACACTCATAGACACACACTCACTCTCATACACACACTCTCACAGACACACACTCACTCTCATACACACACTCTCATAGACACACACTCACTCTCACACACACACTCTCACAGACACACACTCACTCTCACAGACACACACTCACTCTCACACACACACACTCACTCTCACAGACACACACTCATTCTCACACACTCACTCTCACAGACACACTCACTCTCACGGACACACACTCACTCTCCCAGACACACACACTCACTCTCACACACACTCACTCTCACACACATTCACTCTCACAGACACACACTCAATCTCACAGACACATACTCTCACAGACAGAAACACTCACTCGCACACGCACACACTCTCACAGACACTCTCACAGATACACACACTCTCACAGACACACACTCACTCTCACGGACACACACTCACTCTCACAGACACACACACTCACTCTCACACACACTCACTCTCACACACATTCACTCTCACAGACACACACACACTCTCACACACACACACTCACTCTCACAGACACACACACACTCTCACAGACACACACTCACTCTCACAGACACACACTCACTCTCACACACACACTCGCTCTCACAGACATACACTCACTCTCACACACACACTCTCACAGACACACACTCACTCTCACACACACACTCTCACAGACACACACACTCTCACAGACACACACTCTCACAGACACACACACTCTCACAGACACACACTCACTCTCACAGACACATACTCTCACAGACACACACAGACCCGCACAGACACACACTCTCACAGACAGGCACTCACTCTCACACACACACTCTCACAGACACACACACTCACTCTCACACACACACTCTCACAGACACACACTCACTCTCACAGACACACACTCACTCTCACACACATACTCTCACTGACACACACACACTCTCACAGACACATACACACACTCACAGAAACACACACACTCTCACAGACACACACACTCACTCGCACACACACACTCTCACAGACACACACACACTCTCACACACACACACTCTCACACACACACACTCTCACAGACACACACTCACTCCCACAGACACACACTCACTCTCACACACACTCACTCTCACAGACACACACACTCACTCTCACACACACACTCTCACAGACACACTCACACTCTCACAGAGACACACTCACTCTCACACACACACTCACTCTCACAGACAAACACTCACTCTCACAGTCACACACACACTCTCGCACACACACTCACTCTCACAGACACACTCACTCTCACAGACACACACTCACTCTCCCAGACACACACTCACTCTCACACACACTCACTCTCACACACATTCACTCTCACAGACACACACTCACTCTCACAGACACATTCTCACAGACACAAACACTCACTCGCACACACACACACTCTCACAGACACTCTCACAGATACACACACTCTCACAGACACACACTCACTCTCACAGACACC
This sequence comes from Squalus acanthias, assembly GCA_030390025.1. Lineage (NCBI taxonomy): Eukaryota > Metazoa > Chordata > Chondrichthyes > Squaliformes > Squalidae > Squalus > Squalus acanthias. The sequence goes on from CM059425.1 coordinate 262,034,224, forward strand.
CACTCAGTCTCACAGACACACTCTCGCTCTCACAGACACACACTCACTCTCACACACACACACTCACTCTCACAGAAACACACTCACTCTCACACACACACTCGCTCTCACAGACACACACTCACTCTCACACACACACTCTCGCTCTCACAGACACACACTCACTCTCACACACACACTCACTCTCACAGAAACACACTCACTCTCACACACACACTCGCTCTCACAGACACACACTCACTCTCACACACACACTCTCACAGACACACACTCACTCTCACACACACACTCTCACAGACACACACACTCTCACAGACACACACTCACTCACACACACACTCTCACAGACACACACTCACTCTCACAGACACACACTCTCACAAACACACACAGACCCGCACAGACACACACTCTCACAGACAGGCACTCACTCTCACACACACACTCTCACAGACACACACACTCACTCTCACACACACACTCTCACAGACACACACTCACTCTGACAGACACACACTCACTCTCATACACACACTCTCACAGACACACACTCACTCTCATACATACACTCTCACAGACACACACACTCTCACACACACACTCTCACAGACACGCACTCACTCTCACGGACACACACTCACTCTCCCAGACACACACTCACTCTCACACAGACTCACTCTCACACACATTCACTCTCACAGACACGCACTCACTCTCACAGACACACACTCACTCTCACACACATTCACTCTCACAGACACACACTCACTCTCACAGACACATACTCTCACAGACACAAACACTCACTCGCACACGCACACACTCTCACAGACACTCTCACAGATACACACACTCTCACAGACACACACTCACTCTCACAGACAAACACTCACTCTGACAGACACACACACTCACTCTCACAGACACACACACTCACTCTCACACACACTCTCACAGACACACACTCACTCTCACAGACACACACACTCACTCTCACAGACACACACTCTCACAGACACACACTCACTCTCACAGACACACACTCTCACAGACACAAACACTCATAGACACACACTCACTCTCATACACACACTCTCACAGACACACACTCACTCTCATACACACACTCTCACAGACACACACACTCATAGACACACACTCACTCTCACACACTCACTCTCACAGACACACACTCACTCTCACACACACACACTCACTCTCACAGACACACACTCACTCTCACACACTCACTCTCACAGACACACTCACTCTCACGGACACACACTCACTCTCCCAGACACACACACTCACTCTCACACACACTCACTCTCACACACATTCACTCTCACAGACACACACTCAATCTCACAGACACATACTCTCACAGACAGAAACACTCACTCGCACACGCACACACTCTCGCAGACACTCTCACAGATACACACACTCTCACAGACACACACTCACTCTCACGGACACACACTCACTCTCACAGACACACACACTCACTCTCACACACACTCACTCTCACACACATTCACTCTCACAGACACACACACACTCTCACACACACACACTCACTCTCACAGACACACACACACTCTCACAGACACACACTCACTCTCACAGACACACACTCACTCTCACACACACACTCGCTCTCACAGACACACACTCACTCTCACACACACACTCTCACAGACACACACTCACTCTCACACACACACTCTCACAGACACACACTCACTCTCACAGACACACACTCTCACAGACACACACACTCTCACAGACACACACTCACTCTCACAGACACATACTCTCACAGACACACACAGACCCGCACAGACACACACTCTCACAGACAGGCACTCACTCTCACACACACACTCTCACAGACACACACACTCACTCTCACACACACACTCTCACAGACACACACTCACTCTCACAGACACACACACTCACTCTCACAGACACACACTCACTCTCACACACACACTCTCACAGACACACACTCCCTCTCACAGACACACACTCACTCTCACAGACACACACGCACTCTCACACACACACACTCACTCTCACTCACACTCACTCTCACAGACACACACTCACTCTCACACACATACTCTCACTGACACACACACACTCTCACAGACACATACACACACTCACAGAAACACACACACTCTCACAGACACACACACTCACTCGCACACACACACTCTCACAGACACACACACACTCTCACACACACACACTCTCACACACACACACTCACTCCCACAGACACACACTCACTCTCACACACACTCACTCTCACAGACACCCACTCACTCTCACACACACACTCTCACAGACACACTCACACTCTCACAGAGACACACTCACTCACGCACACGCACACTCACTCTCACACACACACTCACTCTCACAGACAAACACTCACTCTCACAGTCACACACACACTCTCGCACACACACTCACTCTCACAGACACACTCACTCTCACAGACACACACTCACTCTCCCAGACACACACTCACTCTCACACACACTCACTCTCACACACATTCACTCTCACAGACACACACTCACTCTCACAGACACATTCTCACAGACACAAACACTCACTCGCACACACACACACTCTCACAGACACTCTCACAGATACACACACTCTCACAGACACACACTCACTCTCACAGACACCCACTCAGTCTCACAGACACACTCTCGCTCTCACAGACACACACTCACTCTCACACACACACTCGCTCTCACAGACACACACTCACTCTCACACACACACTCTCGCTCTCACAGACACACACTCACTCTCACACACACACACTCACTCTCACAGAAACACACTCACTCTCACACACACACTCGCTCTCACAGACACACACTCACTCTCACACACACACTCTCACAGACACACACTCACTCTCACACACACACTCTCACAGACACACACACTCTCACAGACACACACTCACTCTCACACACACACACTCTCACAGACACACACTCACTCTCACAGACACACACTCTCACAGACACACACAGACCCGCACAGACACACACTCTCACAGACAGGCACTCACTCTCACACACACACTCTCACAGACACACACACTCACTCTCACACACACACTCTCACAGACACACACTCACTCTGACAGACACACACTCACTCTCATACACACACTCTCACAGACACACACTCACTCTCATACATACACTCTCACAGACACACACACTCTCACACACACACTCTCACAGACACGCACTCACTCTCACGGACACACACTCACTCTCCCAGACACACACTCACTCTCACACACACTCACTCTCACACACATTCACTCTCACAGACACGCACTCACTCTCACAGACACACACTCACTCTCACACACTCACTCTCACAGACACACTCACTCTCACAGACACATACTCTCACAGACACAAACACTCACTCGCACACGCACACACTCTCACAGACACTCTCACAGATACACACACTCTCACAGACACACACTCACTCTCACAGACAAACACTCACTCTGACAGACACACACACTCACTCTCACAGACACACACACTCACTCTCACACACACTCTCACAGACACACACTCACTCTCACAGACACACACACTCACTCTCACAGACACACAATCTCACAGACACACACTCACTCTCACAGACACACACTCTCACAGACACAAACACTCATAGACACACACTCACTCTCATACACACACTCTCACAGACACACACTCACTCTCATACACACACTCTCACAGACACACACACTCATAGACACACACTCACTCTCACACACACACTCTCACAGACACACACTCACTCTCACAGACACACACACTCACTCGCACACACACACTCTCACAGACACACACACACTCTCACACACACACACTCTCACACACACACACTCACTCCCACAGACACACACTCACTCTCACACACACTCACTCTCACAGACACCCACTCACTCTCACACACACACTCTCACAGACACACTCACACTCTCACAGAGACACACTCACTCACACACACGCACACTCACTCTCACACACACACTCACTCTCACAGACAAACACTCACTCTCACAGTCACACACACACTCTCGCACACACGCTCACTCTCACAGACACACTCACTCTCACAGACACACACTCACTCTCCCAGACACACACTCACTCTCACACACACTCACTCTCACACACATTCACTCTCACAGACACACACTCACTCTCACAGACACATTCTCACAGACACAAACACTCACTCGCACACACACACTCTCACAGACACTCTCACAGATACACACACTCTCACAGACACACACTCACTCTCACAGACACCCACTCAGTCTCACAGACACACTCTCGCTCTCACAGACACACACTCACTCTCACACACACACACTCACTCTCACAGAAACACACTCACTCTCACACACACACTCGCTCTCACAGACACACACTCACTCTCACACACACACTCTCGCTCTCACAGACACACACTCACTCTCACACACACACACTCACTCTCACAGAAACACACTCACTCTCACACACACACTCGCTCTCACAGACACACACTCACTCTCACACACACACTCTCACAGACACACACTCACTCTCACACACACACTCTCACAGACACACACACTCTCCCAGACACACACTCACTCTCACACACACACTCTCACAGACACACACTCACTCTCACAGACACACACTCTCACAGACACACACAGACCCGCACAGACACACACTCTCACAGACAGGCACTCACTCTCACACACACACTCTCACAGACACACACACTCACTCTCACACACACACTCTCACAGACACACACTCACTCTGACAGACACACACTCACTCTCATACACACACTCTCACAGACACACACTCACTCTCATACATACACTCTCACAGACACACACACTCTCACACACACACTCTCACAGACACGCACTCACTCTCACGGACACACACTCACTCTCCCAGACACACACTCACTCTCACACACACTCACTCTCACACACATTCACTCTCACAGACACGCACTCACTCTCACAGACACACACTCACTCTCACACACTCACTCTCACAGACACACTCACTCTCACGGACACACACTCACTCTCCCAGACACACACTCACTCTCACACACTCTCACTCTCACACACATTCACTCTCACAGACACACACTCACTCTCACAGACACATACTCTCACAGACACAAACACTCACTCGCACACGCACACACTCTCACAGACACTCTCACAGATACACACACTCTCACAGACACACACTCACTCTCACAGACAAACACTCACTCTGACAGACACACACACTCACTCTCACAGACACACACACTCACTCTCACACACACTCTCACAGACACACACTCACTCTCACAGACACACACACTCACTCTCACAGACACACACTCTCACAGACACACACTCACTCTCACAGACACACACTCTCACAGACACAAACACTCATAGACACACACTCACTCTCATACACACACTCTCACAGACACACACTCACTCTCATACACACACTCTCACAGACACACACACTCATAGACACACACTCACTCTCACACACACACTCTCACAGACACACACTCACTCTCACAGACACACACTCTCACAGACACAAACACTCATAGACACACACTCACTCTCATACACACACTCTCACAGACACACACTCACTCTCATACACACACTCTCACAGACACACACACTCATAGACACACACTCACTCTCACACACACACTCTCACAGACACACACTCACTCTCACAGACACACACTCACTCTCACACACACACACTCACTCTCACAGACACACACTCACTCTCACACACTCACTCTCACAGACACACTCACTCTCACGGCCACACACTCACTCTCCCAGACACACACACTCACTCTCACACACACTCACTCTCACACACATTCACTCTCACAGACACACACTCAATCTCACAGACACATACTCTCACAGACAGAAACACTCACTCGCACACGCACACACTCTCACAGACACTCTCACAGATACACACACTCTCACAGACACACACTCACTCTCACAGACACCCAATCAGTCTCACAGGCACACACACACTCTCACAGACACACACTCACTCTCAAACACACACACTCGCTCTCACAGACACACACTCACTCTCACACACACACACTCACTCTCACAGAACCACACTCACTCTCACACACACACTCTCACAGACACACACTCTCACAGACAGGCACTCACTCTCACACACACACTCTCACGGACACACACTCACTCTCACAGACACACACTCTCACTCTCACAGACACACACACTCACTCTCACACACACACTCACAGACACACACTCACTCTCACAGACACACACACTCACTCTCACAGACACACACTCTCACAGACACACTCACTCACAGACACACACTCACTCTCATACACACACTCTCACAGACACACACTCACTCTCACACACACACTCTCACAGACACACACACTCTCCCAGACACACACTCACTCTCACACACACACTCTCACAGACACACACTCACTCTCACAGACACACACTCTCACAGACAGGCACTCACTCTCACACACACACTCTCACAGACACACACACTCACTCTCACACACACACTCTCACAGACACACACTCACTCTGACAGACACACACTCACTCTCATACACACACTCTCACAGACACACACTCACTCTCATACATACACTCTCACAGACACACACACTCTCACACACACACTCTCACAGACACGCACTCACTCTCACGGACACACACTCACTCTCCCAGACACACACTCACTCTCACACACACACTCGCTCTCACAGACACACACTCACTCTCACACACACACTCTCACAGACACACACTCACTCTCACACACACACTCTCACAGACACACACACTCTCCCAGACACACACTCACTCTCACACACACACTCTCACAGACACACACTCACTCTCACAGACACACACTCTCACAGACACACACAGACCCGCACAGACACACACTCTCACAGACAGGCACTCACTCTCACACACACACTCTCACAGACACACACACTCACTCTCACACACACACTCTCACAGACACACACTCACTCTGACAGACACACACTCACTCTCATACACACACTCTCACAGACACACACTCACTCTCATACATACACTCTCACAGACACACACACTCTCACACACACACTCTCACAGACACGCACTCACTCTCACGGACACACACTCACTCTCCCAGACACACACTCACTCTCACACACACTCACTCTCACACACATTCACTCTCACAGACACGCACTCACTCTCACAGACACACACTCACTCTCACACACTCACTCTCACAGACACACTCACTCTCACGGACACACACTCACTCTCCCAGACACACACTCACTCTCACACACTCTCACTCTCACACACATTCACTCTCACAGACACACACTCACTCTCACAGACACATACTCTCACAGACACAAACACTCACTCGCACACGCACACACTCTCACAGACACTCTCACAGATACACACACTCTCACAGACACACACTCACTCTCACAGACAAACACTCACTCTGACAGACACACACACTCACTCTCACAGACACACACACTCACTCTCACACACACTCTCACAGACACACACTCACTCTCACAGACACACACACTCACTCTCACAGACACACACTCTCACAGACACACACTCACTCTCACAGACACACACTCTCACAGACACAAACACTCATAGACACACACTCACTCTCATACACACACTCTCACAGACACACACTCACTCTCATACACACACTCTCACAGACACACACACTCATAGACACACACTCACTCTCACACACACACTCTCACAGACACACACTCACTCTCACAGACACACACTCTCACAGACACAAACACTCATAGACACACACTCACTCTCATACACACACTCTCACAGACACACACTCACTCTCATACACACACTCTCACAGACACACACACTCATAGACACACACTCACTCTCACACACACACTCTCACAGACACACACTCACTCTCACAGACACACACTCACTCTCACACACACACACTCACTCTCACAGACACACACTCACTCTCACACACTCACTCTCACAGACACACTCACTCTCACGGCCACACACTCACTCTCCCAGACACACACACTCACTCTCACACACACTCACTCTCACACACATTCACTCTCACAGACACACACTCAATCTCACAGACACATACTCTCACAGACAGAAACACTCACTCGCACACGCACACACTCTCACAGACACTCTCACAGATACACACACTCTCACAGACACACACTCACTCTCACAGACACCCAATCAGTCTCACAGGCACACACACACTCTCACAGACACACACTCACTCTCAAACACACACACTCGCTCTCACAGACACACACTCACTCTCACACACACACACTCACTCTCACAGAACCACACTCACTCTCACACACACACTCTCACAGACACACACTCTCACAGACAGGCACTCACTCTCACACACACACTCTCACGGACACACACTCACTCTCACAGACACACACTCTCACTCTCACAGACACACACACTCACTCTCACACACACACTCACAGACACACACTCACTCTCACAGACACACACACTCACTCTCACAGACACACACTCTCACAGACACACTCACTCACAGACACACACTCACTCTCATACACACACTCTCACAGACACACACTCACTCTCACACACACACTCTCACAGACACACACACTCTCCCAGACACACACTCACTCTCACACACACACTCTCACAGACACACACTCACTCTCACAGACACACACTCTCACAGACAGGCACTCACTCTCACACACACACTCTCACAGACACACACACTCACTCTCACACACACACTCTCACAGACACACACTCACTCTGACAGACACACACTCACTCTCATACACACACTCTCACAGACACACACTCACTCTCATACATACACTCTCACAGACACACACACTCTCACACACACACTCTCACAGACACGCACTCACTCTCACGGACACACACTCACTCTCCCAGACACACACTCACTCTCACACACACACTCGCTCTCACAGACACACACTCACTCTCACACACACACTCTCACAGACACACACTCACTCTCACACACACACTCTCACAGACACACACACTCTCCCAGACACACACTCACTCTCACACACACACTCTCACAGACACACACTCACTCTCACAGACACACACTCTCACAGACACACACAGACCCGCACAGACACACACTCTCACAGACAGGCACTCACTCTCACACACACACTCTCACAGACACACACACTCACTCTCACACACACACTCTCACAGACACACACTCACTCTGACAGACACACACTCACTCTCATACACACACTCTCACAGACACACACTCACTCTCATACATACACTCTCACAGACACACACACTCTCACACACACACTCTCACAGACACGCACTCACTCTCACGGACACACACTCACTCTCCCAGACACACACTCACTCTCACACACACTCACTCTCACACACATTCACTCTCACAGACACGCACTCACTCTCACAGACACACACTCACTCTCACACACTCACTCTCACAGACACACTCACTCTCACGGACACACACTCACTCTCCCAGACACACACTCACTCTCACACACTCTCACTCTCACACACATTCACTCTCACAGACACACACTCACTCTCACAGACACATACTCTCACAGACACAAACACTCACTCGCACACGCACACACTCTCACAGACACTCTCACAGATACACACACTCTCACAGACACACACTCACTCTCACAGACAAACACTCACTCTGACAGACACACACACTCACTCTCACAGACACACACACTCACTCTCACACACACTCTCACAGACACACACTCACTCTCACAGACACACACACTCACTCTCACAGACACACACTCTCACAGACACACACTCACTCTCACAGACACACACTCTCACAGACACAAACACTCATAGACACACACTCACTCTCATACACACACTCTCACAGACACACACTCACTCTCATACACACACTCTCACAGACACACACACTCATAGACACACACTCACTCTCACACACACACTCTCACAGACACACACTCACTCTCACAGACACACACTCTCACAGACACAAACACTCATAGACACACACTCACTCTCATACACACACTCTCACAGACACACACTCACTCTCATACACACACTCTCACAGACACACACACTCATAGACACACACTCACTCTCACACACACACTCTCACAGACACACACTCACTCTCACAGACACACACTCACTCTCACACACACACACTCACTCTCACAGACACACACTCACTCTCACACACTCACTCTCACAGACACACTCACTCTCACGGCCACACACTCACTCTCCCAGACACACACACTCACTCTCACACACACTCACTCTCACACACATTCACTCTCACAGACACACACTCAATCTCACAGACACATACTCTCACAGACAGAAACACTCACTCGCACACGCACACACTCTCACAGACACTCTCACAGATACCACACTCTCACAGACACACACTCACTCTCACAGACACCCAATCAGTCTCACAGGCACACACACACTCTCACAGACACAACACTCACTCTCAAAAAACACACACACTCGCTCTCACAGACACACACTCACTCTCACACACACACACTCACTCTCACAGAACCACACTCACTCTCACACACACACTCTCACAGACACAACACTCACAGAACAGGCACTCACTCTCACACACACACTCTCACGGACACACACTCACTCTCACAGACACACACTCTCACTTCTCACAGACACACACACTCACTCTCACACACACACTCACAGACACACACTCACTCTCACAGACACACACACTCACTCTCACAGACACACACTCTCACAGACACACTCACTCACAGACACACACTCACTCTCATAACACACTCTCACAGACACACACTCACTCTCACAACACACACTCTCACAGACACACACACTCTCCCAGACACACACTCACTCTCACACACACACACTCTCAACAGACACACACTCACTCTCACAGACACACACTTACAGACAGGCACTCACTCTCACACACACACTCTCACAGACACACACACTCACTCTCACACAACACCACTCTCACAGACACACACTCACTCTGACAGACACACACTCACTCTCATACACACACTCTCACAGACACACACTCACTCTCATACATACACTCTCACAGACACACACACTCTCAACACACACTCTCACAGACCCGCACTCACTCTCACGGACACACACTCACTCTCCCAGACACACACTCACTCTCACACACACACTCGCTCTCACAGACACACACTCACTCTCACACACACTCTCACAGACACACACTCACTCTCACACACACACTCTCACAGACACACACACTCTCACAGACACACACTCACTCTCACACACACACTCTCACAGACACACACTCACTCTCACAGCACACACACTCTCACAGACACACACTCACTCTCACAGACACACAC